>OX031009.1:71680400-72120400 GCA_943735925.1 Pollenia amentaria
CTATTAAACTTCTCGGAATCTTTTGTTCTTGCATTTCGTGGGTGGTCACATTAAAAGTAGACCAATAAACTACAAAATGCAATTGAATCAGTTCCACTTATAGCCCGGCAGAATTAGTAAATTCCAAGAATAAAACTAGGAAATAAATAAAATAAGCACTTTAGTTTTAATATTCATTTTGCTATTTAATATTAAGATTTTGAAAATAAAGAGACATTCGTATACATCGAGTCAAAGAATAAACTAGTCGAGTTCTTTTATTAAAAGTGTAATAGAACGGATTTAGTTAAAAGTGAACATCAAACTGGCGACGAGGATGGGATTGGCGGAATAATCCCCAACAAAAAAATTATAAATAATTTTTCTAAAATTAAGGAATAATCCTTAACAACAGATGAGATTGGCGGAATAATCCCCAACAAAAAAATTATAAATAATTTTTCTAAAATTAAGGAATAATCCTTAACAACAGATGAAATTGGCGGAATAATCCCCAACGAAAAATTATAAATAATTTTTCTAAAATTAAGGAATAATCCTTAACAACAGATGAAATTGGCGGAATAATCCCCAACGAAAAATTATAAATAATTCTTTTAAAATTAAGGAATAATCCTTAACAATAGATGAGATTCGAGGAATAATCCTACAACAAAAAAAAAATCCCAACAGAATTTTTTTTTTTTTTGGTGGAATAATCCCCAATAAAAAGTGGAAAATTTTTTTTATACGGATACAAAATCCCAACAACATTTGGTGGAATAATCCCCTATTAAAAACATTACCAGGAACAGTTACATTATCAGAAAAATCAACAAGGAATATTTCTAAATACAGCGATTACCAGTAACAGTTACATCATCAGAAAAATCAACAAGGAATATTTCTAAATACAGCGCTTACCAGGAACAGTTACATCATCGGAAAAATCAACAAGAAATACTTCTAAGCAACAACAGTTATTACCAGAAACAATTTCTAAAGTAAGTGATCAAAAATAAAATTAGTTTATCATAAATAGTTTTATATTTAAATATGTGCAAATAATTTTAATAAGTGACAGATGTGATTCCATGTTATATAAAACAAAAAGGAGATTTCTCTTTCTATAAATCTTGACTAACATTTTTTTTATTGTCCGTGAAAAATATATTTTTTAAAGAAGTTTATAAATGAGTGACAACGATTCCTTGTCAGACTATCCATCAGACTTAGAATACGCAATAAGAAACGTTGACCACAGACTTACAGTACACCCAATAGATTCAGGAATAGAATCGAATGACGGCTATTTAACAGACGAGATTGAACACAACAAACGCCACAACAAAAACAGTAGAAATTCACGTATATTCAAAAAGAAATTCAGACGATATCTAAGACAAAACTAGAAAACATTTTTTTTTTTTTTTTTTCCCCAAAAATGGCAAATCAACAGATACAATTAAATCCAATTAAATATTTAAATAACTTACCTCTATACAGCGGTAGTAAGAAAGATCTTAATACATTCACTAAATTAATAGACAGAATACATCCCTTGCTCATTACATATGATGAAATTTCGCAGTTAATATTTTCAGACATAATAAAAAGTCGTTTAATAGGAAAAGCTCAAGAAATTATCGAAATAAATACACAGGCTCGATCCTGGCAAGAAATTAAGACAGTTTTAGAAAACAATTTTGGCGAAAGAAAGAGTTGTGAAGAATTATTCGACGACCTTAGATCAGTAACTTTTAGCAACACTACGCTCGATTTCTTTAACGAAATTAAATTTCGTCTTAGACTCTTGAACAATAAAGCAGCAATGATTATGGGAGAGGGTGAAGGATTGAATCAAGTTGCTCTAAACAATCAGAAATCGGCTCTCCATATATTTAAAAACAAAATGCCAGAACCAATGCGCACTGTATTAGCATGTAGAAATCCTAACACATTAGAGTCCGCAATGGATATCTTATTCGAAAGCGGATATGACAAAGTAGGTAAGGATGGTTTTCAAACCAAATACCATAAATTAAACAGAGACAAAGAGCAAAATTATAGGCAACAAAATAGACAAAACTCTAACGAAAGACGCAACAATAATCATAGGGAATACCAGCAACAAACTAACCAAAGACATCAAGACAATGATAATAGCAACAACTATCAAAGACGCTGGAATGACCATCCAAATAACTATCAAAGACATTGGAATAATAATAATCAACAAAACCAAAATAGAAGATTTTATAGTAACCAGCTAAATTATAATTCTACTTCAAATAATCAACCACAATAAAGATACCCCGAACCAATGGAGGTGAACACAGTTGAAAATTTTCAACACACAGCCTCACGGGAAAATTACCCTATATAGTAATAAAGACAAAATTAAGACCACTAAAATTTATTATCGATACCGGAGCTACTCATTCAATTATAAACCCCGGAATCTGTCACCCAAAATGGCGTGTACCCTGTAATGAAATAAAATTGAAGACTCTCCAACATAACATAAAACTAAAAGAAAAAGTTCGCATCCCAATTTTTAAAGAATTCAGCGAAAACTCTAAAGACAAGATAGAATTCTTAATTTGTTATTTCCATGACCAGTACGATGGTTTAATTGGGAATGACATATTAAAAGGGTTAAAAACAATTATTAATTTAAAAGATAATATTCTAGAGATCGACGATAAACATGTCCCTCTAAAATATACCAATGATGGTATTGAATATTACCTCGAGAAATCAGGTATACATGAACTAGTGTTACCTACCCAACATAAAAATGGTCTAATATACAACCCCAAAAAAATTTTTAAAGATGAAAATATAGAAATTTTAGAAGGAATATATGAGGCAGACGATTCTAAAATATGTGCGCTCGTTAAAGTATTAGGAAACGTTCCAAAAAGAGTAGTTCTGAACACAGAAAATACGTCTGAAGTAAATACAGAAAATTTTTATATTAATACCTTAAAGGAAAACGAAGAAAATAGAATCAAACCGATAGAAGATCAAATCCGCATAGAACACCTCAATATAGAAGAAAGAGAAAAACTTATTCCCATTATAAAAAAATACAGAAAAATTTTCTATACAGAGGATAACGACCTCTCGTTTACTAACGCAATTAAACATGAAATACGTACAAGAAACAATATCCCAATCACTACAAAAACGTACAGATATCCCTATATTCACAAGGAAGAAGTCACCGAACAAATTAAAGAAATGCTAGATAAGAAAATCATAAGACACAGCTATTCTCCGTATTCCGCTCCTGTTTGGATAGTTCCTAAGAAAATGGACGCCAGCGGCAAAAAGAAATGGAGGTTGGTCATAGATTATAGGAAACTGAATGAGGAAACAGTGGACGATAGATACCCTATACCAAATATTGATGAAATTCTAGAAAAACTAGGAAGATGTCAATACTTCACTACCTTAGATTTGGCTAAAGGTTTTCATCAAATTGAAATCCATAGTGAAGATATTCCTAAAACAGCATTCAGTGTGGAAGGTGGGCACTACGAATTTCTACGTATGCCTTTTGGTCTGAAAACAGCGCCAGCCACTTTCCAAAGGTTAATGAACAATGTTCTAGGCGACCTTATTAATAAAATATGTCTTGTCTATCTAGATGACATAATAATATTCTCAACTTCTTTACAAGAACATGCGGAATCTTTAGTAAAAGTGTTCCAACGCTTAAAAGAGGTGAACTTAAAAATACAGCTCGACAAGAGTGAATTTATGAAAAGATCAACGAATTTTCTAGGACATGTCGTTACTAATGAAGGTATTAAACCAAACCCGGAAAAAATTATTTGTGTACAAAAATTTCCACTACCAAAAAACCTAAAAGAAATTAAACAATTTCTAGGCCTATCTGGATACTATAGGAAATTTGTTAGGGATTACTCTAAAATAGCTAGACCAATGACGAAATACTTAAAAAAGAACGTAATAATGAATATAAATGATACAGAGTATATAGAAAGCTTTGAAACACTTAAAAAACTTCTAATTAATCCTCCTATTTTAACATATCCCGACTTCAATAAAAAATTCGTCTTGCAAACAGATGCAAGTAAATTTGCTATAGGAGCCGTTCTTTCTCAGGATAATCACCCTGTTAGTTACGCAAGCCGGACCTTAAACGGTTCAGAACAGAATTATAGTACCATAGAGAAGGAACTCCTTGCAATAGTATGGGCGACAAAACATTTCAGACCATACTTGTTCGGAAGGAAATTTCTGATAGAAACTGACCATAGACCATTAACATGGCTATTCTCTATCAAAGAACCGAATTCTAAATTAGTGCGTTGGCGATTGCGATTGCAAGAATATGATTACGAAATTAAATACAAGAAGGGAGTTCTGAATGGCAATGCAGATGCATTATCTCGAATTAAGATAGAAGACAATGAAGTAAACTTAGTACAAGAAAACGAGGTCATAAAAGAAGTAAATACCCCACTAAACTTTTTCAAACAACAATATATCATTAAGCAAATAGCTTCTGGCTCGCTAAAAATAAAAACCGAAATCATATTCCAGAACAAAAGGAAAATTATATCTGCCAAAGAATTTGACGAACAAACATTAATAACTCTTATAAAAAACCACTTTGACCCAAATAAAATCAATGCAGTAGTAATAGAAAATGAAATGTTATACGAAAAATTTAAAGAAACCATAATCAAATACTTTAATAAACTTAAAATTTATAGAAGTAGGATAATTCTACAGGATATTGTTGACGAAAATGAACTTGTCGAAAAAATAAAAAAAGAACATAGAAATAACAATCATAGAGGTATAAATGAAAACTTCGCGGAACTTAAATCAGAAATTTACCACCCAAAATTAAAAATACGTATAACACAATTTATAAACAATTGCGATACATGCAATAAGGAAAAGTACGAACGAAAGCCCATAAAACAGAAATTCAAAATAACAGAAACCCCGGAAAGCCCTGGAGAAATTGTACACGCTGATGTATACTACAGCTTAGAAAAGAAATTATTCTTAACATTTATCGACAAATTTTCAAAGCATGCACAAGCTATTAAAATAAATAATAGATCTTGGATTGAATTTAAGACTGCCTTAGCTCAATATTTATCATCTGCAGGAAGCATAAAAAAACTCGTAATGGATAACGAACTAGGTTTTAAAGCATTACCGCTCCTAGAATATTTACGTGAACAAGAAATAGAAATACATTTCACGTCAAATAATAATCACACTTCCAATGCGGATATTGAAAGATTTCATAATACTCTAAACGAACATGTAAGAATCCTTAAACATGATTCTCAAAGTGACATAGACACAGTAGAAGAAAAGATATTTAGATGCGTTAAGTATTATAATAATACAATCCATTCCACTACCGGTAGGAAACCAATAGACTTTAAGAATGGAACGATAAGTAGAGAAGAATATCCCAATATAAGAGAGAAAATGATTAAAATAAAAGAAAAAGCCATAGAAAACCAAAACAAGAACCGGGAAGAGATAGAAATTCAAACAGGACCAATATATTTAAAAGATGAACGTGGAGGTAAAAACCACTCAAAATTCAGGAAAATAATTGTAAAAGAATTAGATAACGACCACGTCATAACAGATCGAGGTCATAAATATTACAAGTCCCACATAAAGAGGAAAAGAAAATATCAAAACGATAACACTTCGGAAATTACATAAACCTTGCCATTAATTTTTTTTTTCAGATGATCTTCTTCATATTATTACTTATACCAACTCTACATGACGTAGTAGCACAAAATCTAGAAGTAAAAGACCTAACGGATAATCATGGATACTTACCAATTAAATTAAAAGATGTAAAGATTATTAATAACCACTTAAAAATAATTCACATTATTAACATGACACAGTATTTGGAAACAGTTAATGTTATACAAGAAAATATTCATAGATTAACAGACACATATACAAACATTACCCCACTATTGGACAGTGTTAACAAAAGTTTGGCAATATGCAAAGCAAAAATTGAAAACTTAATATCCAAATTCAGATACAAACGAGGACTTATAAACGCAATAGGTAAAGGAATGAAATACATTGCAGGAACAATGGATAACGACGACGAAAAAGAAATTTTTGACAAAATTCAAAAGTTAGAAAAAAGTAACAGAGAAACGGTTACCGCCATAGACGAAATAACCTATCTCAGCACTTCCGTGTCAGACAGAATAACAAATATTACAGAACACATAAACAACCAACAAAAAATTGTTCAAAAATACATAAATACATTCAAGGGAGAAATACAAAACAAGATTCTTGACTTAGAAGATGAAACCTTATTTCTGAAAAACATCTTTCAAATTAATAATGATTTAAATTTACTGATGGACCACGTAAACGAAATCGGACATGTTATCTTTAATTCCAAACTAGGAATAATCCCATCTGACATACTAACTACAGACGAATATAAATTTATAGACGAAATAGAATCTTACCTTCATACTAAAGTATACGTTACATACAGAGAAAGTTTAGCAATTTTAACTTTGAATATTCCTAAGTTTTCGAACGAAACATTTACAGAAGTCACATTTGAACCAATTCCTGACAAACAGAATAGAACTTTAGTCTTCAATGAAAAGACAGTTCTTATTAACAAAGGCGAAATATACAAATCAAATACTATAGAATACAAAAAACTAGAAATAGTAAACGACCATTGTTTAACAAACATTGTGAACAACTTGCAACCCAATTGTAAAATGACTATTACAAAAGATCAGGAAGAAAAAGAAATTTATCCAGGTTTACTCATATTTAAAAATTACCAAGAAAATATAACAACAAACTGTAAAAATTTATATAATTTAAAAAACTTAAAAACGTATTTAATAAAATTTGAAAATTGTATTATTAAAACTAGATTAAGATACTATGAAAATTACAAAGTAAATATTAATGAAATGTTTATTTTAGAAGAATTTATTTTAAAAACAAAAGATTATAATATTTCTATTCCTGACTTAGCTATTAAAGAAATACACTTCAATGAAACAATGAAAACTGTAAAACATAAAATACTTAAAACCTCTATAATAAGTACTGGCAGCAATATTGGAATCACTGTCATATTGATTTCTATCATTATTATATTTTATGTTAAAAATAATAAAAGAATTTATATTACTAGTTCACCGGAGCTTCACTCTAACGATGGGGGAGTTATGATACGCCCTAATAAAATACTTATATAAAATAATGCAAACACATTTTAAACACATTTTACATATACATATATTTTCTTTAACATACGGTCACACTTACAATTCTTTTTAATCCATAAAATGCATAAGTACTTATGAATATTTGTCCACAACAAAGTATACAAACATACATACGTACTTAGCATACATTTAATTTATTGAACTATTAAACTTCTCGGTATCTTTTGTTCTTGCATTTCGTGGGTGGTCACATTAAAAGTAGACCAATAAACTACAAAATGCAATTGAATCAGTTCCACTTATAGCCCGGCAGAATTAGTAAATTCCAAGAATAAAACTAGGAAATAAATAAAATAAGCACTTTAGTTTTAATATTCATTTTGCTATTAATTATTAATATTAATATTAAGATTTTGAAAATAAAGAGACATTCGTATACATCGAGTCAAAGAATAAACTAGTCGAGTTCTTTTATTAAAAGTGTAATAGAACGGATTTAGTTAAAAGTGAACATCAAACTGTTAATATCAAGAAGCATCTCTTGTGTTGTTGTTGTCGTCCACTGCATTGATTCCCTCTTTGCTAATAATTTTCATCTCGCATAATTTACGCAGTCGATCAACTCGTGGGTTTTAAATTTGATGAGAGAACACAAATCAAAGAACCAGACGAGTAAATGTATAAAGTACGGTGTGTAACATAAGTACATGAAAAATAACTAGGTCACTGGGACAAACTGACTTGTACATAAGAACTTATATACTAACAGCTGGATACGAGGGCAGCTCGAAAAATCATTGGAGTTTTTTAATACAATTACTATTATATTTCTTATTAATATTCATTATTGAAATAAATGCCTACATTATAAAAATAAAGTGAATATATGAAAATAAATAAATTACCATAAAGCCCACGACACATGACACATGATAACCCCTTTGCTGCGAGTTTATTATAATACCTATATACCCATATTATAAATTAACCATATAAAATTCTTTAAATTTTTAGCAACTAATTTTCATCGGTCGCTTTTACGAAGCACCTTTGAAAAGTTCTTTAAATTTTGTCAATTATTTTTTTTGTTATTATTTTTTTGAAAAATTTCATTTAATCTTTTGCAAACAACTTTCATTGGTCGCTTTAACGAAGCACCTCTGATAATTTCTCTAAAATTTTTTCACACCCTTGAGGCCCTCGAAAAACAAATCGATCGTCTCTGGTCAAGTTTCGATTCATGTTATGAATCTGCGATGGATAATTATGAAACCATCAAAGAAGAAATCGATCTGGAAGCTTTGAAAGGGCGTTACTACTCTACCTATGGCAGCCACACAGCTGTGGTTGCAAAGATCCACGAACTCCGAGAGGCTCTTCAAGCCAATGCCCAAACAGCCTCCTCCTCGAATGATAGCAACCGCGATATGACCTCACACATTTCTTTACCCCCATGCGATACCGAAGTCTTTCATGGTGACTACAAATCGTGGCCAACTTTCCGTGACATGTTTACGGCCCTATAACGCAATAATAAGCGCCTGTCACCAGTAGAAAAAATGTGCCATCTGGTCAAGAAAACTTAAGGTGAAGCGCGTGAACTTTTGAAGAAATGCCCTATGACCAACGATGGTTTTAACATGGCTTGGCAGAATTTAGTTCATCGCTATGAAAATAAGCGAATATTAGTGAATGCCCAACTTAAGCCGCTTTTCAACATAAAACCCATATCAAAGGAAAATGGTTCCGATCTTAGACGTTTACAACGCACGATTAATGACTGTATCACCAATCTTCGTCTGTTAAATATTGAAGTTGACAATTGGGATGTCATTTTTGTATATATTTGCTCAACGTGTTTACCTGAGACCACACTGAGCTTATGGGAACAATCTTTACCGCGTACTACTGATTTGCCAACGTGGAAAGCCTTAGATGATTTCTTATCATCAAGGTTTCAAACTTTAGAGTCGGTCGCAGACATTCGATCCACGTTTTCAACCTCGCATGCCCCAAAACCTTCATCCCAAGGGCCCAAGGTGAAAAGCTACCAGACCCATATTGCCCCTGACAACAAGGGTAAATGCGCGCTGTGCTCCGAATTTCACCCGCTCAGATGTTGTGCCGTTTTTCTGGCCATGTCTGTTGAAGACAGATACGCCACGGTGAAAAAACAAAATAAGTGCACTAACTGCCTGGGAACATCTCATGGAGCTAAGACCTGCAAAAGCAAATACACCTGCAAGGTGTGTAAGGGAAAACACCATTCGCTGCTTCATCGCGTAGACAGGAAGAAAACACCAAATAATAACAATAACGTTAAAAGTACCCCCGTCATCAAAATAACACCCCCCTTCCCGCTTTAGATGTGACCCCTTCTACTTCATCCCAAGCAGAAAATAGAACGCTGCAATCTTTTTCTACTCACCTTGAACCCACCACACAGTCTGTCATACTCGGTACACCGTTAGTCGACGTTTATAATAACGACCTTAAGTGTACGGTTCGCGTCTAATAGACTCCGCCTCGGAGGCGACATTCATTTCGAAGAAACTAAAAACGCAACTTGGTCTCTATACTAGGCCATCAGCAGCTCAAGTCCACGGGTTAAGCGACTCCGTGACTGCAACTGCAACCCAAAGCTGTCACGTCAAAATCGGATCCCCGGTGGACAAATCGTTTGAAGTCTTTTCAGATGCCTTGATCATAAATATACTTACAGTTCACCTTCCCTACTACCCCTCATCGACATTAAAAGATAGTAATTTTTCCAATACTTACTCCGATACTTATCGCCACAGCTGTCGTGAGATAGACTTACTTCTTGGTGCGGATGTTTACCCAAAAATTATTCTGGACGGTCTACAAAGAGACACACAGCAATCCTTGCTTGCCCAAAATACAGTTTTCGGGTGGATTATTACGGGAAAGGTACCCGCAAACCCGTGCGGAACGGCGGTTTTATCATTTTTTAGCTCCATAGAATTGAATAGTCAACTTCAGCGTTTTTGGGAGCTTGAGGATATCCCGAGGAGAAAAACGTCCTCCCCGGAGGACACATACTGCGAAAATTTGTACACATCCACTACGTTCCGAAATAAAGAAGGTCGATACGTCGTTTCACTCCCCTTTAAGAAAGATAACCCCGAAAAATTAAATATTGGCCCCTCTCGAAAAATTGCTTTCTCCCAGTTTCTACGAAACGAGGCGAGATTAAGCAAAAACCCCCAACTTAAAACTGAATACGATCAGGTAATCTCAGAGTACGCAACTTTAGGTCAAATGACCAAAGTAACCCCCATAAATGGTGACAGCGGCACTTATTATTTGCCCCACCATGCTGTTTTAAAACCCGACAGCACCACAACAAAATTGCGCGTGGTATTCAATGCCTTCAGCCCCTCATCCAATGGCATAAGCCTTAATGACCTGCTCCATCCTGGCCCAGTTCTGCAGTCAGATTTGATGATTTTGCTTTTGAGATGGAGATTTTTCCGCTACGTGTTTAACGCGGACATTGAAAAAATGTATCGCCAAATCTTGGTGCACCCCAAGCACACCCCTTTTCAAAGAATTTTGCATCGTGACTCCCCAAATGAGATAACCCAAGACTTTGAGTTGAACACAGTAACCTTCGGTGTAAACTGTGAGCCCTATCTAGCAATAAGGACGTTGCTAGAACTCGCCAAAGAAAGCGAATTCCCTTCCCCTCACGCAGCAGAAATCTTGCGAAGCCATATGTATGTGGATGATGTCCTTTCGGGTGCCCATACCATATCGTCAGCAGTAAGATTTCGCGATGAACTAATAGCAGTTCTCAAAACCGCGGGTTTTACGCTACGAAAATGGACGTCTAATAACGAAATGTTGCTGCGAGGTCTGCCTTCAACACATTTGCTAGGTGAAGAATTCCTTCAACTGTCTGAGTCCAGTATTACGAAAACTTTAGGGCTCAGGTGGAATGCTGGCAACGACCATTTTTATTTCAAACTCAAGGCTAAACCGAATCGTGAGTTAACCACCAAAAGGTGTGTGCTTTCTTAAATTGCCAAGTTATTCGACCCAGCTGGATGGCTATCTCCCAAGATTATAGTGGCAAAAATAATTATGCAGCAAATATGGAAAGATGGCACTGATTGGGACGAAGATTTGACCCCCCTGACTATGAACAAATGGCGCGAATTTCTCGGTGACTACAGCAAAATTGAAGAAGTCAGGTTCATAGATTACGATCCTTCCTACAAAGTCGAGCTGCACGGTTTCTGCGACGCGTCGGAAAAGGCGTACGCAGCCGCCATTTATATTCGCTCTGAAAACGAAGGTTTTGTCACTAGCCACCTTTTGGCAGCAAAATCGAAAGTTGCCCCCGTTAAATTTGTATCCCTACCACGTAAGGAATTATGTGGAGCAGAATTGCTTGCGAATATGATCGATTCTATTCAAGCACAGCTCAATCTCAGGGACTATAAACTTTTCCTTTGGACAGATTCCACCAATCTTGCTGGCATTGTTAAGAAAACCGGCTCACAAGTGGAAAACGTTCGTCGAAAATCGAGTTTCGTCTATAATCGAAAAAGTAGGAAAGGATTCGTGGTCTCATGTTGAATCAAAAAGTAACCCCGCTGACTTAGCGTCACGTACGTGACTTATCATCTAGTGAGTTGTGGCGGCGTGGGCCTGCCTGGCTAAGGCGTCCCCCTACAGACTGGCCATCACGAGAAAAGGAGTTTTATACGGAAGAAGACATGAGACTAATTCATGCACATACAACTTTCATAAAGCCAGACGATATTCTTGAGAACTTTTCAGACCTACCTCGAGCGTTAAGAGTTATAAGTTATATATTCCGCTTTTATAACCGCACGAGAGCTAAGTTTCCAGCGGGAATGGTATGCCGAGAAGAGTTGTCGGCCAAGGAAATAATTTCCGCTAAAAATCGTCTAATAGTCGTCTGTCAAAAATCGCACTTTAGCGAAGAATACTCACAGTTATTTGAAAGAAAACCACTGTCCCGAAAAAGCTCGCTTCTAACCTTTAACCCCTTTCTCGATTCCAACGGAATTATGCGAATAAATGGTCGTTTAGCGGACTCCCCTACCCTACGCTATGACGAACGTTACCCCATTTTATTGCCTTACCATGCGCGCTTCACCAGATTGTTTCTCACGTTTCTACACAAACACACCCTACATGGTCAAAATGCGCTTTTACATCGCTTGACGAGACTACGCTACTACGTCCCTAAACTTAAAATGTTGGTAAAAACTATTTTATCCCAATGCGTAACATGCGTGAGACATGGTCTTCGTATGCTTTTCAACAAAAGCGATCTATCTCGAAGCTACCGGCGATATATCCACACAAGCTTTTCTTGCCGCCTTTGCTCGGTTCTTTTCGCAACGAGGCACCCCCCACGATATGTACTCCGACGATGGCACCGTTTTCGTCGGCGCTGCTAACGTCCTCCATGACGATCACCAACATTTATTGTCTAAGATACAAAAGGGTATTCTCTCTCAGGCTGGTTTTACTCCAGTCGACTGGCACTTCATCCCCCCTAGCGCTCCCCATATGGGTGGCCTCTGGGAGGCAGGGGTCAAAAGTTTCAAGGCCCATTTTAAGAAACTGTGCCATAGTCAGCAGTTTACGTATGAAGAATTCAGCACAATGCTCGCACGAATTGAGGCGTGTTTAAATTCAAGACCCTTAAGCCCCATGAATGAGGACCCAACGAACCTGTGCGCCCTGACGCCGGGTCATTTTCTCGTCGGAACCCCACTATTATCTCCCCCCGAACCTGACTTGTCCAGCCATTCCCTCAGCTATGTCAACCGTTGGCAAAAGCTGAAAATTCTTCACCATCACTTGGCACGTAGATGGAAAGAGGAATATCTCACCGAACTTCAAAAGCGCAACAAATGGAAACACCCTCAGCGAGACTTTGTTATCGGCGACCTGGTAGTTGTCCGACAAGATAACTTACCCCCGAATCAATGGCGTCTCGGTCGCATTGAGAAAATCTTTACTTGTCCCGATAGCCGAGTTAGAGTCTCTGAAATCCGCACCGCTAATGGCATCATAACCCGTCCAATTGTGAAACTTGTGCTACTGCCACTCCCGTCAAAGGCCTGACAATTAATTCTCCCCCCTTATTTTTTCCTCATTACAGTAACTATGTACCACCGCAGCCGCGAAGGTTCCCCCCTGGAAGAGCGGAAAAAACGGGTGCCACCACGCACTAAAAACCCGGACTGCCGTCTATGCCGTAAGGGCCATCCGCTCCGCAAGTGCAGCAAATTTTTGCGAATGACCGTCTCCACTAGAAAGGACATCGTTAAGCGTCACCAGTACTGCCGAAACTGCCTCGCCCACTCCCATTGTCTCAAAAACTGCCGCAGCAGTGAACGCTGTCACGACTGCAATGGACAACACCACACTCTCCTTCATCAGCCTGAAATCATCAGAGCAAACGAGCAATTGAGTCGAGCAGATGACACCACCGTGGTTCCTACCGTAATACTGCAGATTCGGCTAGATAATGAGTGGAGCAAGGTCCGAGGCCTTCTAAATCCGTGCGCAGCTACGAGTTCCATCGCGCAGTTTATTGTTGAACGGTATCACCTGCCGTTCGAGCGGCTTAATGCGGACAAATGGTGTCAATTGACGTTTCGGACCCGGTTTGAAGAAGAACATGGGACATTTACGGTAAGAGCCAAGGTATCCAGCGAGTTGCCCGAAAAACCACCAGCTAAACATCTTGATCGCAGCGTAGCAGACGCTTATCGTAATTTAAGGCTGGCGGATCCAGATTTCTTCGAGAGTAACTCCATCAACTTTGTCCTGGGAGCAGATATCTACCCACGTCTTATAAGAAGCGGCATTCAACTGGCATCCATTGGCTCTCCAATCGCCCAAGACACTGTTCGGCTGGGTCATAATAGGAAAGTTCGGCGTTTAAAGGGCAACATATTTTTTCATCAACCAACATTTATATACTTTTTTGAATGAAATTATATTGTACCAATCATGAATTATACTTGCCCTTATTTTGCATTTACATCAGTACTATTATTATCACTGAATTATCTACATGATTTATTGTATATTTTTAAGAATCCAACTGCTTGTCTGTTGTTACGAATTTTAAGACTTGTAAACCTACCCTCGTTGTTATCTTAGGATATAACAAGGGGGCGGGATGTTTAGGCATGAGAACCCTACATATTTGCAGGGCATGAAAACCCTCCATGGGTCGCAATAGCGAGTACATTTACTCGTCGTTTTTTCTTTTTTTTTTAATGTTACAAAAGAATTTAAAGTTATCCGAGGTCTCTGAAATTTAAAAACATAAACATTTTTAGAAATTTCCGAAAACTAATTTACTTTTATTTAAAGATACAAATGAAGTCTACGTTTAAAGTAAATTTGTTTTATATATAAGATTTTTAATAATTTCCTTTTGAACAAATTTCTTTTTCTTTGTAGCAGTGAGAGATTAGTAAAACCAGAACTTTTGCCAGCCTACTTCGAATTAATTTACTTTTATTTTAAAATACCATTGAAGTCTGCTTTTACGAAGCACCTTTGGCGTGTGGAATACGTTACGAATGGTAGCCAAAGAGATATTGTTACTGCAGTTAAAGTGGAAAAGCAGGCGTCTACATAAAAAGATTCTTGGAATGTACTGGAAAAAAATGAAGATGTGTTTTGTTTTGAGACAAAATTTTAATGTCTTCCTTTAGATGTTCTAAATGAATTTCGAGCATCTACAATAGAAGAGGATAGGGTAACCATGTAAATTGTTGACCCTTTTGGTATGATCGCTGATTTTATGTGATATTCAAAAACGTTAATACAAAAAAATTGGAAGGTGAATATGAATTGGGATGATTTTATTCCCCATGAACTTCAAAAAAATAATGGAAGGAATGTTGGGATGAATTTGAACAAGTTGAAGAGCTTGAAATTCTTCGTTGTCTGTCACCTAATTTGCTACAAAGTAAAAACATACAGCTTCATGTATTTGTAGACGCTAGCCAAGAAGCATTTGCTGCCGTTTGTTTTCTTAGAGTAGTTTTTAATAGAAAAGTTGATGTCTCTTTTGTTATTGGGAAAGTTCGCTGTGTACCGAAGAAGTTTTTGAGTATACCTCGATAAGAATTAGAGTCAGTTTTATCATGAGTTAAAGATATCGTCTATTAATTTTTGGACTGATTCTCAAATGGGGTTGCGGTGGATTTCTTCCAAAGAACGGAGATCCAAAGCATATGTGAGCAATAGAGTGGCTGAAATTCTACAATGAACACGGCCTCAACAATGGGTTCCAACGCAACTCAATACGGCCCCGGTAGGCTAGCTGGTAGTGAGCTAGTCTATCAGTACTGGGGTTGCGGGTTCGATTCCCGCCAGAGACTCTGGCCTCCTGCAGATAAGCGAAGAGCTTCGCGGTATTAGCGTAGGAAAAATAAAAAAAAAGATTGGAATTTGTTAAAAAAAAAATGCAGGAACACGAGCAGTATACCCACCAAAGTTGAATCGAAAAAGCAAATGTATAATGGGTCCTGCTTTGTTAAAAGCAATGAAAAGGATTGGCCTAAATCTGGAATTGTTATAACAAAGCAAAACATAGAAGAAGAAATAAGAGTTAACTTAGTAATTAAAGTGAGAAGCTGTACAGTTTTTCAATACAAAAGGTTTTCGTCATATGTAAAACTTAAAAGAAAGGCTGCGTGGTTAAATCGGCTTGTAAGTCAAAAATATCAAAACCAGACAACTATCAATAAGCAGAATTAGAAAATATTGTTTGGAAAAACTGAAGACTGATAGAATTTACAAGTTTTACTTCTGTAAGACAAGTTTATTTTACACAAGTGCATGTGAGATGCCACGCTCAATTATCCACTCCAACCTTCATTTTGAAAGATGTTGTGTATTGATAACATAGCTATGTGCACCAAATTTGTCCACGCACACTATTCTTCGTGCACCCATTTCTTCCCTAAATGTTTGATTTGATGAGTTTAACTGTTATAGTTATATACGAATTTTAGTATTTAATTCACATGGGAGGTGCCACGCCCAGTATTGCTAAAGTACCCGTTTCTTATCTAAATAATCATATAAATGTAAAAGTTGCTCTTTCAAAATTTGGCCGCTCTAACTGTTTTCGTTTGCCAGATATACCAATTTTAATATTTAATTCATATGGGAAATGCCACGTCTGCTATTGAAAGTCCGTCCATTTTTTACCCAAATGTTCGTGTGGATGTCAAAGTTGACCATACCTAATTTGAAGACACTAGCTGTATTTGTTTCCGAGATCAACAGTTTTTAATACTTATTTTTAAATTGGGCGTGGCACATCGCCCACTTGCGATTTCAGAACAAACTCAACTGTTCCCTTGCAGACATACCGGAAGACGTTGTGAAAAAATCAAGAAAATCGATCCAGCCGTCTATAGAATTCAAACAAATATACACATTTCATCAACACATTTTGTGCTTGTAGGGTCCGAAATTAACCATGGGTCCCATATTAACCCCCTTCCTAAAAACAGTTAAAGCAAAATAATATTCGCCACAAAGACCTTTATATGAATCTTACACTCAATAAAATAATATGTTCTGGCGATGTTCTGGCCATGTTTGCCCATAAGTTCCAAATAGGTTACGCTGGAAAAAAATGTTCTTATATACGTGGTGTAGGGTATTTTATGGTCGGGATTGACTGACTATACTTTCTTACTTGTTTGATTTGAAGAATTAAAAACAGAAAAACCAATCGCGATATTGTAATATAAGCTCAGAAATGAGTATGCAGTACGAATGTAGGTAGGTAGCTACTTGTGATCTTCCAGAGAAGAGAAGATTTTAAGTAGTGAACAGTTGTAAAGCGTAGAGGGTGTGAATATATGTATACACTAGTCACAAAGCCTGTCCCTGCCAGGCATAAAAACCTTTTAGATAATAACTAACATAGTATCACTTATAAAAGAAATTAAACAAAAAATTATTATTCAATGTTTTAATACATTTAATAGGTATATGAAGAAAAAATATGTAAAAAATAACAATTAGTAAAATATGTAAAAAATAACAATAAGTAAGTAACTAAATTATAATACTTCTTTAAAAACAACATTTTTTGAAAATACTGAGGAGCAACCCTTTTTTAACATACCCTGTTTTCCATCTACATGCATAACTTTTACCTTAACATCATCTTTTTTTCTCACTCTTGAGAAAGCAACGTTCAATTGTCCCTAACATTTGACCTTGAGCTTTATTGATGGTGATGGAAAACGCCAACCTTATAGGAAACTGTCTCCTACGCAAAATAAATGGTAGGTCGGGATTTATGGGAGCCAAATCAATCCTCGGAATAAATGCAGGATTGCCTTTTGCAGTGCCGGTTAATATAGTTGTGCCATTGCATAGCCCTCTTTTAGTGTTTAAATTCCTCAGAAGCATGATTATGGCTCCCACCTTGACTTGCAACTTATGAGGAGGCATTCCAGATGGCGATAGACTGTTTAAAAACTCCACCGGATAATTTTCCCGTTCAGCTTTGCTTTTGCTCTCCACCATGTCAACGCTCAAAAATCTAAAACATAACACTTAGTACTTCTTCATAAATTTGGCATACTTCATCATTCTAAGGGCATAAAATGGCAAATTTGCAATACTGTTCTACATCAGACGGCTTTAAACATTCACCGAAGATATTTTTAACGATTGAGTTTTCAGCCAGTATTTCGTTTGGTAATGCAATGTTTTAAGCAACTTATCAATAGCATTTAATGCATAGGTAGGTGATATATATTGTTGCCTCATCCCAAATGAATAACCTGGCCTTTCTTATCTGCTTTGCATCCACTGAATTTGCTCTCATTCTTGAAGTTGATGTTTCTGTCAATGGTACTGGTAGCTTGAACTGAGAATTATATGTGCGGCCCCCTTCTAGAAGATTTGCTGCAATTCTTGTCGACGAAACTGGTAAAACAATATCACCCTTTCCTCGAACTACGCATAATATAGTTATGTACAAATAAGTTTTCCCACTTCCACCCGGTCCATCAAGAAAGAAACAGTAAGTGCTGTGTTGACGATTGTATATTGCATCAATGATGGTTTGAAATGCATTTCTTTGCTCAACATTTAGAAAACATTGAAGCCTGGATCCTTCCATTTTTTCTTGTGATGTACTTAAAATATCTTGCATGTCGTTCGGAAGATTTTAGGAAGGTTTCTTTAAACATGCGATCGGCAAAATCAGGGCGCCGCGTTTTCTCTTTTATGCTCTTTTGTTATGTACGTGTGCACACTCATTGTAGAGAATTGAACAACATTAACAACAACATATGTAAAATACATACAACGCATACAATCGCAAAATGTAATAGTATAAGTTGCCGATCGCAGCTTTAAACCGAAGTCTATGCATGCCTTTCCATGCAAAATAAAAATATTTTGTATTTGTTGTAGTCTTACAATTTCGTGCTTGACATTTGTGTCGGCGAACAAAATCTTCAACAAAGTGTTGGAGGTATTTATCCCAAAGTTTTCGTGTATGTACAGGACTTCCAAATACACATATGTAAGCGAAAAGCTGTCTGAGTGTAACTGGCATGCTCATTGCTATTACCTCTTCAAGAGTCAACTCCCAAACTGAATCGTCTTCTAAGAGGCCAAAAGCCAGTGCAGCTTCTTTGAAACTGGAGGGCTTTATCCCATTTATAGTTTTTAAATAATTATAGCCCAGCTCACCGGGAATATGCAACAGTAGTAACCTGAGATAGTACCTCTTTCCTTCAGATACACAGTGTACATGCGCCCGATAATTTTACCTCCGTCTCTCGTTCTTTGTTTCCAACCACTTTTCTTATTAAATACATAATGTTCCGCGATTTCGGTATAGTAATGTTTTCTAGCATTAATATCTTTTTCATTGACAAAACCATGCAATGAGAGTTGAGTTTGAAAGGAAAATACTATTGACTGCTTGATCAACGTTGTCTGGTCTAATATACAATTTGGTGGTTCGGTAAATGTATTGCCAGCCGAATTATTGCATGTGACTGGTCATGCATTTGTTTTTCCAAGATTCCCCATGCAACCTCTGGAGCGCTTAAATATCTTGTGTCTATAAATGTCCTGATTTCATCATGTATTAAAGAACCTTGCTCCGTAATTTCAACATTAGCACAGTCATAACCCTTAAAGACGTACTTAAAAAGGTATTTGACGCTTTTAACAGAGGCACATACTTCTACGTTAATATGGCAATTATATATTAAACTTTAAAATGGATGATATGGCACAATCCACTGATTTGTTACCTCAAATCCTGAAGCAGTTTTGTAAGTGACATCAGAATTTTTACGCCTGTATCTGGGATACCCATCAAGATTGCATACATATTCCTCTTGAACTTGTTTTGGGAAACCTTTTGAGCACTTTCCATCTTCCATGCAGGGATAATTCATATTATTGTCTCCGCAAGGCTCATGTACCATATGCTTTAGAACAATGCTATGGAGCCTGGGATAATCTTCCGGATTGGGTATCTCTGCTGAAATAATGGTATCAATAACATCCCTATCGCGAGGTTTATCGTCCTCAGACAACATTATAAGCATGTGAGAATGAGGGAGACCTCTTTTTTTGAATTCAATGACATAGATTTTGGCAACAAAGATCAATACTCTCAAAGATTTCTTTGGAGAAATATAAATTCAAATGAACCAATACAATATTTTTTGATGAAATCAATGAGTTTTGGAGCAATTTGGTCTTCGTGTTGTGCTGAATACATAAAATATTCAAATTGCAATTCGCTGAAAACTTTCCAGAATCTAGTGCGGCTATAATGGAAAAACATTATGTAGACGATTTCGTAGGAAGTTTTCATATTGAAAAACATGCTATAAGAATTTGTCAAGAAGTCGTTTATATACATTTCCAAGGCGGGTTCGAGTTAATGGGATTTTCTCCAAACAGTAGGTGTTTAGGCATGAGAACCCTACATATTTGCAGGGCATGAAAACCCTACATGGGTCGCAATAGCGAGTACATTTACTCGTCGTTTTTTCTTTTTTTTTTAATAAAAAAAAAACTTCTTTTTCTTAACATCAACGGGCAGTTGGATAGTGCTTTGAAAAGAGACCAGTCGCAATTAATTTTAAGTTAATCTAAGTTCTTAAAGTGAAAATAAATTGAATACTTTTTTTGAAATTGTTACAAGTTATCAGTTCTAAGAAACACTTACTTTTGTTTAATAAAATAATTGTGATACACAAAATAAAATAAAATAAGAATAAAATTTTTATTAACAAAAAGTAGACGTTCAGGACATTTACAAAAAGTGTTGAAAGAATATGTTATAAATTATAACTACATACTTTTGTATACATCAATTCTTTCTAATTAAACAGTTTTGTGGAAAAGCATAAAAGCTTTATAATTTACCTACTCCGTTTAGCGGCACTACTGGTTTATTTTTTTTGCGATTTATACAACCCGTGACAGCTGTATACCAGGCCCCACTCAACTTGACACCAGCCCCCACTCAACTTGACACCGTCATTTACACCAGCCCCGGTAAGTAACCTAACTTGGTTTTATAACGCCCTCTATAATTTTACCCCCGTGTACCCATACATTTTGGTCCTTTGAGCCGGATCCGGGTCATCTATAACCCGGGAAAACCCCTCCGACACTTTTATAGTGTCATATAACCCCGCAATCCCCCTGTGGAACGTTACATCCAATTTTTACCCCCTCGCGGCATAACGTGCGAATTTATTTTTGCAATATCGTGGCTTTAACGGTCTCAAATAAGAACCGTTAACATACAAAAAAAAATATATAAAATTTTAAAATTTTTTAAATCTAACAAAAAAAACCAAATTATTTTTCCCCCCTCGTGCCTACGTATCATGTGTCATGTCTCTTTAAAATCATCATACGAAAAAGTAACGGTCTCCTAAATGTGTAAAGGAAAAAAAAATCGTATGAAGTGATTCTGCATTTACTTGCATACGCCAAAAATAATATGAAAATAACTACATACGTACTCATGTACAATTTGCCTTTATTTTCATAAAACAAAAACCACCACTAAAAATTACATACATACATACGTCTAAGTACACAAACAACCATACCTACTCATAAGAAGTAGCAACAGTCGGTATAATTGAAAAGAAAAAAAAAATGAAAAAACCAGTCTGTACCGCAAAAACAAACTAACAAGATCTACAGGCAATCTCATCATACGTTTTTCCCCCCGCAATGCTTTGACCATTGTCAACTCCATAAGAATCACCATATAGAGTTGACAAACAAACAGAACACAAAGAAAAAGACCAAAATTAAGTAAAAAGAAATTGAGTTGTACTTGCTGCTTGATATTCAAGGTTAATATCAAGAAGCATCTCTTGTGTTGTTGTTGTCGTCCACTGCATTGATTCCCTCTTTGCTAATAATTTTCATCTCGCATAATTTACGCAGTCGATCAACTCGTGGGTTTTAAATTTGATGAGAGAACACAAATCAAAGAACCAGACGAGTAAATGTATAAAGTACGGTGTGTAACATAAGTACATGAAAAATAACTAGGTCACTGGGACAAACTGACTTGTACATAAGAACTTATATACTAACAGCTGGATACGAGGGCAGCTCGAAAAATCATTGGAGTTTTTTAATACAATTACTATTATATTTCTTATTAATATTCATTATTGAAATAAATGCCTACATTATAAAAATAAAGTGAATATATGAAAATAAATAAATTACCATAAAGCCCACGACACATGACACATGATAACCCCTTTGCTGCGAGTTTATTATAATACCTATATACCCATATTATAAATTAACCATATAAAATTCTTTAAATTTTTAGCAACTAATTTTCATCGGTCGCTTTTACGAAGCACCTTTGAAAAGTTCTTTAAATTTTGTCAATTATTTTTTTTGTTATTATTTTTTTGAAAAATTTCATTTAATCTTTTGCAAACAACTTTCATTGGTCGCTTTAACGAAGCACCTCTGATAATTTCTCTAAAATTTTTTCACACCCTTGAGGCCCTCGAAAAACAAATCGATCGTCTCTGGTCAAGTTTCGATTCATGTTATGAATCTGCGATGGATAATTATGAAACCATCAAAGAAGAAATCGATCTGGAAGCTTTGAAAGGGCGTTACTACTCTACCTATGGCAGCCACACAGCTGTGGTTGCAAAGATCCACGAACTCCGAGAGGCTCTTCAAGCCAATGCCCAAACAGCCTCCTCCTCGAATGATAGCAACCGCGATATGACCTCACACATTTCTTTACCCCCATGCGATACCGAAGTCTTTCATGGTGACTACAAATCGTGGCCAACTTTCCGTGACATGTTTACGGCCCTATAACGCAATAATAAGCGCCTGTCACCAGTAGAAAAAATGTGCCATCTGGTCAAGAAAACTTAAGGTGAAGCGCGTGAACTTTTGAAGAAATGCCCTATGACCAACGATGGTTTTAACATGGCTTGGCAGAATTTAGTTCATCGCTATGAAAATAAGCGAATATTAGTGAATGCCCAACTTAAGCCGCTTTTCAACATAAAACCCATATCAAAGGAAAATGGTTCCGATCTTAGACGTTTACAACGCACGATTAATGACTGTATCACCAATCTTCGTCTGTTAAATATTGAAGTTGACAATTGGGATGTCATTTTTGTATATATTTGCTCAACGTGTTTACCTGAGACCACACTGAGCTTATGGGAACAATCTTTACCGCGTACTACTGATTTGCCAACGTGGAAAGCCTTAGATGATTTCTTATCATCAAGGTTTCAAACTTTAGAGTCGGTCGCAGACATTCGATCCACGTTTTCAACCTCGCATGCCCCAAAACCTTCATCCCAAGGGCCCAAGGTGAAAAGCTACCAGACCCATATTGCCCCTGACAACAAGGGTAAATGCGCGCTGTGCTCCGAATTTCACCCGCTCAGATGTTGTGCCGTTTTTCTGGCCATGTCTGTTGAAGACAGATACGCCACGGTGAAAAAACAAAATAAGTGCACTAACTGCCTGGGAACATCTCATGGAGCTAAGACCTGCAAAAGCAAATACACCTGCAAGGTGTGTAAGGGAAAACACCATTCGCTGCTTCATCGCGTAGACAGGAAGAAAACACCAAATAATAACAATAACGTTAAAAGTACCCCCGTCATCAAAATAACACCCCCCTTCCCGCTTTAGATGTGACCCCTTCTACTTCATCCCAAGCAGAAAATAGAACGCTGCAATCTTTTTCTACTCACCTTGAACCCACCACACAGTCTGTCATACTCGGTACAGCGTTAGTCGACGTTTATAATAACGACCTTAAGTGTACGGTTCGCGTCTAATAGACTCCGCCTCGGAGGCGACATTCATTTCGAAGAAACTACAAAGGCAACTTGGTCTCTATACTAGGCCATCAGCAGCTCAAGTCCACGGGTTAAGCGACTCCGTGACTGCAACTGCAACCCAAAGCTGTCACGTCAAAATCGGATCCCCGGTGGACAAATCGTTTGAAGTCTTTTCAGATGCCTTGATCATAAATATACTTACAGTTCACCTTCCCTACTACCCCTCATCGACATTAAAAGATAGTAATTTTTCCAATACTTACTCCGATACTTATCGCCACAGCTGTCGTGAGATAGACTTACTTCTTGGTGCGGATGTTTACCCAAAAATTATTCTGGACGGTCTACAAAGAGACACACAGCAATCCTTGCTTGCCCAAAATACAGTTTTCGGGTGGATTATTACGGGAAAGGTACCCGCAAACCCGTGCGGAACGGCGGTTTTATCATTTTTTAGCTCCATAGAATTGAATAGTCAACTTCAACGTTTTTGGGAGCTTGAGGATATCCCGAGGAGAAAAACGTCCTCCCCGGAGGACACATACTGCGAAAATTTGTACACATCCACTACGTTCCGAAATAAAGAAGGTCGATACGTCGTTTCACTCCCCTTTAAGAAAGATAACCCCGAAAAATTAAATATTGGCCCCTCTCGAAAAATTGCTTTCTCCCAGTTTCTACGAAACGAGGCGAGATTAAGCAAAAACCCCCAACTTAAAACTGAATACGATCAGGTAATCTCAGAGTACGCAACTTTAGGTCAAATGACCAAAGTAACCCCCATAAATGGTGACAGCGGCACTTATTATTTGCCCCACCATGCTGTTTTAAAACCCGACAGCACCACAACAAAATTGCGCGTGGTATTCAATGCCTTCAGCCCCTCATCCAATGGCATAAGCCTTAATGACCTGCTCCATCCTGGCCCAGTTCTGCAGTCAGATTTGATGATTTTGCTTTTGAGATGGAGATTTTTCCGCTACGTGTTTAACGCGGACATTGAAAAAATGTATCGCCAAATCTTGGTGCACCCCAAGCACACCCCTTTTCAAAGAATTTTGCATCGTGACTCCCCAAATGAGATAACCCAAGACTTTGAGTTGAACACAGTAACCTTCGGTGTAAACTGTGAGCCCTATCTAGCAATAAGGACGTTGCTAGAACTCGCCAAAGAAAGCGAATTCCCTTCCCCTCACGCAGCAGAAATCTTGCGAAGCCATATGTATGTGGATGATGTCCTTTCGGGTGCCCATACCATATCGTCAGCAGTAAGATTTCGCGATGAACTAATAGCAGTTCTCAAAACCGCGGGTTTTACGCTACGAAAATGGACGTCTAATAACGAAATGTTGCTGCGAGGTCTGCCTTCAACACATTTGCTAGGTGAAGAATTCCTTCAACTGTCTGAGTCCAGTATTACGAAAACTTTAGGGCTCAGGTGGAATGCTGGCAACGACCATTTTTATTTCAAACTCAAGGCTAAACCGAATCGTGAGTTAACCACCAAAAGGTGTGTGCTTTCTTAAATTGCCAAGTTATTCGACCCAGCTGGATGGCTATCTCCCAAGATTATAGTGGCAAAAATAATTATGCAGCAAATATGGAAAGATGGCACTGATTGGGACGAATATTTGACCCCCCTGACTATGAACAAATGGCGCGAATTTCTCGGTGACTACAGCAAAATTGAAGAAGTCAGGTTCATAGATTACGATCCTTCCTACAAAGTCGAGCTGCACGGTTTCTGCGTCGCGTCGGAAAAGGCGTACGCAGCCGCCATTTATATTCGCTCTGAAAACGAAGGTTTTGTCACTAGCCACCTTTTGGCAGCAAAATCGAAAGTTGCCCCCGTTAAATTTGTATCCCTACCACGTAAGGAATTATGTGGAGCAGAATTGCTTGCGAATATGATCGATTCTATTCAAGCACAGCTCAATCTCAGGGACTATAAACTTTTCCTTTGGACAGATTCCACCAATCTTGCTGGCATGGTTAAGAAAACCGGCTCACAAGTGGAAAACGTTCGTCGAAAATCGAGTTTCGTCTATAATCGAAAAAGTAGGAAAGGATTCGTGGTCTCATGTTGAATCAAAAAGTAACCCCGCTGACTTAGCGTCACGTACGTGACTTATCATCTAGTGAGTTGTGGCGGCGTGGGCCTGCCTGGCTAAGGCGTCCCCCTACAGACTGGCCATCACGAGAAAAGGAGTTTTATACGGAAGAAGACATGAGACTAATTCATGCACATACAACTTTCATAAAGCCAGACGATATTCTTGAGAACTTTTCAGACCTACCTCGAGCGTTAAGAGTTATAAGTTATATATTCCGCTTTTATAACCGCACGAGAGCTAAGTTTCCAGCGGGAATGGTATGCCGAGAAGAGTTGTCGGCCAAGGAAATAATTTCCGCTAAAAATCGTCTAATAGTCGTCTGTCAAAAATCGCACTTTAGCGAAGAATACTCACAGTTATTTGAAAGAAAACCACTGTCCCGAAAAAGCTCGCTTCTAACCTTTAACCCCTTTCTCGGAATTATGCGAATAAATGGTCGTTTAGCGGACTCCCCTACCCTACGCTATGACGAACGTTACCCCATTTTATTGCCTTACCATGCGCGCTTCACCAGATTGTTTCGCACGTTTCTACACAAACACACCCTACATGGTCAAAATGCGCTTTTACATCGCTTGACGAGACTACGCTACTACGTCCCTAAACTTAAAATGTTGGTAAAAACTATTTTATCCCAATGCGTAACATGCGTGAGACATGGTCTTCGTATGCTTTTCAACAAAAGCGATCCATCTCGAAGCTACCGGCGATATATCCACACAAGCTTTTCTTGCCGCCTTTGCTCGGTTCTTTTCGCAACGAGGCACCCCCCACGATATGTACTCCGACGATGGCACCGTTTTCGTCGGCGCTGCTAACGTCCTCCATGACGATCACCAACATTTATTGTCTAAGATACAAAAGGGTATTCTCTCTCAGGCTGGTTTTACTCCAGTCGACTGGCACTTCATCCCCCCTAGCGCTCCCCATATGGGTGGCCTCTGGGAGGCAGGGGTCAAAAGTTTCAAGGCCCATTTTAAGAAACTGTGCCATAGTCAGCAGTTTACGTATGAAGAATTCAGCACAATGCTCGCACGAATTGAGGCGTGTTTAAATTCAAGACCCTTAAGCCCCATGAATGAGGACCCAACGAACCTGTGCGCCCTGACGCCGGGTCATTTTCTTGTCGGAACCCCACTATTATCTCCCCCCGAACCTGACTTGTCCAGCCATTCCCTCAGCTATGTCAACCGTTGGCAAAAGCTGAAAATTCTTCACCATCACTTGGCACGTAGATGGAAAGAGGAATATCTCACCGAACTTCAAAAGCGCAACAAATGGAAACACCCTCAGCGAGACTTTGTTATCGGCGACCTGGTAGTTGTCCGACAAGATAACTTACCCCCGAATCAATGGCGTCTCGGTCGCATTGAGAAAATCTTTATTTGTCCCGATAGCCGAGTTAGAGTCTCTGAAATCCGCACCGCTAATGGCATCATAACCCGTCCAATTGTGAAACTTGTGCTACTGCCACTCCCGTCAAAGGCCTGACAATTAATTCTCCCCCCTTATTTTTTCCTCATTACAGTAACTATGTACCACCGCAGCCGCGAAGGTTCCCCCCTGGAAGAGCGGAAAAAACGGGTGCCACCACGCACTAAAAACCCGGACTGCCGTCTATGCCGTAAGGGCCATCCGCTCCGCAAGTGCAGCAAATTTTTGCGAATAACCGTCTCCACTAGAAAGGACATCGTTAAGCGTCACCAGTACTGCCGAAACTGCCTCGCCCACTCCCATTGTCTCAAAAACTGCCGCAG
Source organism: Pollenia amentaria (assembly GCA_943735925.1). Taxonomy (NCBI): domain Eukaryota; kingdom Metazoa; phylum Arthropoda; class Insecta; order Diptera; family Polleniidae; genus Pollenia; species Pollenia amentaria. The sequence goes on from OX031009.1 coordinate 71,707,919, forward strand.
CAGTGAACGCTGTCACGACTGCAATGGACAACACCACACTCTCCTTCATCAGCCTGAAATCATCAGAGCAAACGAGCAATTGAGTCGAGCAGATGACACCACCGTGGTTCCTACCGTAATACTGCAGATTCGGCTAGATAATGAGTGGAGCAAGGTCCGAGGCCTTCTAAATCCGTGCGCAGCTACGAGTTCCATCGCGCAGTTTATTGTTGAACGGTATCACCTGCCGTTCGAGCGGCTTAATGCGGACAAATGGTGTCAATTGACGTTTCGGACCCGGTTTGAAGAAGAACATGGGACATTTACGGTAAGAGCCAAGGTCTCCAGCGAGTTGCCCGAAAAACCACCAGCTAAACATCTTGATCGCAGCGTAGCAGACGCTTATCGTAATTTAAGGCTGGCGGATCCAGATTTCTTCGAGAGTAACTCCATCAACTTTGTCCTGGGAGCAGATATCTACCCACGTCTTATAAGAAGCGGCATTCAACTGGCATCCATTGGCTCTCCAATCGCCCAAGACACTGTTCGGCTGGGTCATAATAGGAAAGTTCGGCGTTTAAAGGGCAACATATTTTTTCATCAACCAACATTTATATACTTTTTTGAATGAAATTATATTGTACCAATCATGAATTATACTTGCCCTTATTTTGCATTTACATCAGTACTATTATTATCACTGAATTATCTACATGATTTATTGTATATTTTTAAGAATCCAACTGCTTGTCTGTTGTTACGAATTTTAAGACTTGTAAACCTACCCTCGTTGTTATCTTAGGATATAACAAGGGGGGCGGGATGTTTAGGCATGAGAACCCTACATATTTGCAGGGCATGAAAACCCTCCATGGGTCGCAATAGCGAGTACATTTACTCGTCGTTTTTTCTTTTTTTTTTAATGTTACAAAAGAATTTAAAGTTATCCGAGGTCTCTGAAATTTAAAAACATAAACATTTTTAGAAATTTCCGAAAAGTAATTTACTTTTATTTAAAGATACAAATGAAGTCTACGTTTAAAGTAAATTTGTTTTATATATAAGATTTTTAATAATTTCCTTTTGAACAAATTTCTTTTTCTTTGTAGCAGTGAGAGATTAGTAAAACCAGAACTTTTGCCAGCCTACTTCGAATTAATTTACTTTTATTTTAAAATACCATTGAAGTCTGCTTTTACGAAGCACCTTTGGCGTGTGGAATACGTTACGAATGGTAGCCAAAGATATATTGTTACTGCAGTTAAAGTGGAAAAGCAGGCGTCTACATAAAAAGATTCTTGGAATGTACTGGAAAAAAATGAAGATGTGTTTTGTTTTGAGACAAAATTTTAATGTCTTCCTTTAGATGTTCTAAATGAATTTCGAGCATCTACAATAGAAGAGGATAGGGTAACCATGTAAATTTTTGACCCTTTTGGTATGATCGCTGATTTTATGTGATATTCAAAAACGTTAATACAAAAAAATTGGAAGGTGAATATGAATTGGGATGATTTTATTCCCCATGAACTTCAAAAAAATAATGGAAGGAATGTTGGGATGAATTTGAACAAGTTGAAGAGCTTGAAATTCTTCGTTGTCTGTCACCTAATTTGCTACAAAGTAAAAACATACAGCTTCATGTATTTGTAGACGCTAGCCAAGAAGCATTTGCTGCCGTTTGTTTTCTTAGAGTAGTTTTTAATAGAAAAGTTGATGTCTCTTTTGTTATTGGGAAAGTTCGCTGTGTACCGAAGAAGTTTTTGAGTATACCTCGATAAGAATTAGAGTCAGTTTTATCATGAGTTAAAGATATCGTCTATTAATTTTTGGACTGATTCTCAAATGGGGTTGCGGTGGATTTCTTCCAAAGAACGGAGATCCAAAGCATATGTGAGCAATAGAGTGGCTGAAATTCTACAATGAACACGGCCTCAACAATGGGTTCCAACGCAACTCAATACGGCCCCGGTAGGCTAGCTGGTAGTGAGCTAGTCTATCAGTACTGGGGTTGCGGGTTCGATTCCCGCCAGAGACTCTGGCCTCCTGCAGAAAAGCGAAGAGCTTCGCGGTATTAGCGTAGGAAAAATAAAAAAAAAGATTGGAATTTGTTAAAAAAAAAATGCAGGAACACGAGCAGTATACCCACCAAAGTTGAATCGAAAAAGCAAATGTATAATGGGTCCTGCTTTGTTAAAAGCAATGAAAAGGATTGGCCTAAATCTGGAATTATTATAACAAAGCAAAACATAGAAGAAGAAATAAGAGTTAACTTAGTAATTAAAGTGAGAAGCTGTACAGTTTTTCAATACAAAAGGTTTTCGTCATATGTAAAACTTAAAAGAAAGGCTGCGTGGTTAAATCGGCTTGTAAGTCAAAAATATCAAAACCAGACAACTATCAATAAGCAGAATTAGAAAAAGATTGTTTGGAAAAACTGAAGACTGATAGAATTTACAAGTTTTACTTCTGTAAGACAAGTTTATTTTACACAAGTGCATGTGAGATGCCACGCTCAATTATCCACTCCAACCTTCATTTTGAAAGATGTTGTGTATTGATAACATAGCTATGTGCACCAAATTTGTCCACGCACACTATTCTTCGTGCACCCATTTCTTCCCTAAATGTTTGATTTGATGAGTTTAACTGTTATAGTTATATACGAATTTTAGTATTTAATTCACATGGGAGGTGCCACGCCCAGTATTGCTAAAGTACCCGTTTCTTATCTAAATAATCATATAAATGTAAAAGTTGCTCTTTCAAAATTTGGCCGCTCTAACTGTTTTCGTTTGCCAGATATACCAATTTTAATATTTAATTCATATGGGAAATGCCACCTATAATTTGACTACACTAGCTAATTTGAAGACACTAGCTGTATTTGTTTCCGAGATCAACAGTTTTTAATACTTATTTTTAAATTGGGCGTGGCACATCGCCCACTTGCGATTTCAGAACAAACTCAACTGTTCCCTTGCAGATATACCGGAAGACGTTGTGAAAAAATCAAGAAAATCGATCCAGCCGTCTATAGACTTCAAACAAATATACACATTTCATCAACACATTTTGTGCTTGTAGGGTCCGAAATTAACCATGGGTCCCATATTAACCCCCTTCCTAAAAACAGTTAAAGCAAAATAATATTCGCCACAAAGACCTTTATATGAATCTTACACTCAATAAAATAATATGTTCTGGCGACGTTCTGGCCATGTTTGCCCATAAGTTCCAAATAGGTTACGCTGGAAAAAATGTTCTTATATACGTGGTGTAGGGTATTTTATGGTCGGGATTGACTGACTATACTTTCTTACTTGTTTGATTTGAAGAATTAAAAACAGAAAAACCAATCGCGATATTGTAATATAAGCTCAGAAATGAGTATGCAGTACGAATGTAGGTAGGTAGCTACTTGTGATCTTCCAGAGAAGAGAAGATTTTAAGTAGTGAACAGTTGTAAAGCGTAGAGGGTGTGAATATATGTATACACTAGTCACAAAGCCTGTCCCTGCCAGGCATAAAAACCTTTTAGATAATAACTAACATAGTAACACTTATAAAAGAAATTAAACAAAAAATTATTATTCAATGTTTTAATACATTTAATAGGTATATGAAGAAAAAATATGTAAAAAATAACAATTAGTAAAATATGTAAAAAATAACAATAAGTAAGTAACTAAATTATAATACTTCTTTAAAAACAACATTTTTTGAAAATACTGAGGAGCAACCCTTTTTTAACATACCCTGTTTTCCATCTACATGCATAACTTTTACCTTAACATCATCTTTTTTTCTCACTCTTGAGAAAGCAACGTTCAATTGTCCCTAACATTTGACCTTGAGCTTTATTGATGGTGATGGAAAACGCCAACCTTATAGGAAACTGTCTCCTACGCAAAATAAATGGTAGGTCGGGATTTATGGGAGCCAAATCAATCCTCGGAATAAATGCAGGATTGCCTTTTGCAGTGCCGGTTAATATAGTTGTGCCATTGCATAGCCCTCTTTTAGTGTTTAAATTCCTCAGAAGCATGATTATGGCTCCCACCTTGACTTGCAACTTATGAGGAGGCATTCCAGATGGCGATAGACTGTTTAAAAACTCCACCGGATAATTTTCCCGTTCAGCTTTGCTTTTGCTCTCCACCATGTCAACGCTCAAAAATCTAAAACATAACACTTAGTACTTCTTCATAAATTTGGCATACTTCATCATTCTAAGGGCATAAAATGGCAAATTTGCAATACTGTTCTACATCAGACGGCTTTAAACATTCACCGAAGATATTTTTAACGATTGAGTTTTCAGCCAGTATTTCGTTTGGTAATGCAATGTTTTAAGCAACTTATCAATAGCATTTAATGCATAGGTAGGTGATATATATTGTTGCCTCATCCCAAATGAATAACCTGGCCTTTCTTATCTGCTTTGCATCCACTGAATTTGCTCTCATTCTTGAAGTTGATGTTTCTGTCAATGGTACTGGTAGCTTGAACTGAGAATTATATGTGCGGCCCCCTTCTAGAAGATTTGCTGCAATTCTTGTCGACGAAACTGGTAAAACAATATCACCCTTTCCTCGAACTACGCATAATATAGTTATGTACAAATAAGTTTTCCCACTTCCACCCGGTCCATCAAGAAAGAAACAGTAAGTGCTGTGTTGACGATTGTATATTGCATCAATGATGGTTTGAAATGCATTTCTTTGCTCAACATTTAGAAAACATTGAAGCCTGGATCCTTCCATTTTTTCTTGTGATGTACTTAAAATATCTTGCATGTCGTTCGGAAGATTTTAGGAAGGTTTCTTTAAACATGCGATCGGCAAAATCAGGGCGCCGCGTTTTCTCTTTTATGCTCTTTTGTTATGTACGTGTGCACACTCATTGTAGAGAATTGAACAACATTAACAACAACATATGTAAAATACATACAACGCATACAATCGCAAAATGTAATAGTATAAGTTGCCGATCGCAGCTTTAAACCGAAGTCTATGCATGCCTTTCCATGCAAAATAAAAATATTTTGTATTTGTTGTAGTCTTACAATTTCGTGCTTGACATTTGTGTCGGCGAACAAAATCTTCAACAAAGTGTTGGAGGTATTTATCCCAAAGTTTTCGTGTATGTACAGGACTTCCAAATACACATATGTAAGCGAAAAGCTGTCTGAGTGTAACTGGCATGCTCATTGCTATTACCTCTTCAAGAGTCAACTCCCAAACTGAATCGTCTTCTAAGAGGCCAAAAGCCAGTGCAGCTTCTTTGAAACTGGAGGGCTTTATCCCATTTATAGTTTTTAAATAATTATAGCCCAGCTCACCGGGAATATGCAACAGTAGTAACCTGAGATAGTACCTCTTTCCTTCAGATACACAGTGTACATGCGCCCGATAATTTTACCTCCGTCTCTCGTTCTTTGTTTCCAACCACTTTTCTTATTAAATACATAATGTTCCGCGATTTCGGTATAGTAATGTTTTCTAGCATTAATATCTTTTTCATTGACAAAACCATGCAATGAGAGTTGAGTTTGAAAGGAAAATACTATTGACTGCTTGATCAACGTTGTCTGGTCTAATATACAATTTGGTGGTTCGGTAAATGTATTGCCAGCCGAATTATTGCATGTGACTGGTCATGCATTTGTTTTTCCAAGATTCCCCATGCAACCTCTGGAGCGCTTATATATCTTGTGTCTATAAATGTCCTGATTTCATCATGTATTAAAGAACCTTGCTCCGTAATTTCAACATTAGCACAGTCATAACCCTTAAAGACGTACTTAAAAAGGTATTTGACGCTTTTAACAGAGGCACATACTTCTACGTTAATATGGCAATTATATATTAAACTTTAAAATGGATGATATGGCACAATCCACTGATTTGTTACCTCAAATCCTGAAGCAGTTTTGTAAGTGACATCAGAATTTTTACGCCTGTATCTGGGATACCCATCAAGATTACATACATATTCCTCTTGAACTTGTTTTGGGAAACCTTTTGAGCACTTTCCATCTTCCATGCAGGGATAATTCATATTATTGTCTCCGCAAGGCTCATGTACCATATGCTTTAGAACAATGCTATGGAGCCTGGGATAATCTTCCGGATTGGGTATCTCTGCTAAAATAATGGTATCAATAACATCCCTATCGCGAGGTTTATCGTCCTCAGACAACATTATAAGCATGTGAGAATGAGGGAGACCTCTTTTTTTGAATTCAATGACATAGATTTTGGCAACAACTTTACCGAATATATGTCTTTTACAAATGTCCGTAAGCAGTTCAGTAAGTTTTATATGAAAAACACGTGCCATTAAATCAGGTCGATCTGTTTGATACAATTCCATATTTTCCGTTATTTCTCTCCACTTAGGATTACATGTCAAGGTCAAGAAAATAACCGGCTTACCAAACTGTCGTACGATTGTCATTGCATCTTAATAGTTTTGCTGCATATTTCTTGGGCTCCCTATGAAAGATGACGGTAATATTATAGGCTTACCAGCAACGGAACCATCCTCCGCAGCACTTGAATGTAAAAAATCCATAAATCCTTGATAACTTTCAGCACGGAGCTCTTTTTGGTGTTCTTTCAACCAATGAAGACGGTTGGATTCCATTTTGAAAAATCTACAAAGTAGTGTTGTGTTAGTTTTCCTACGCTCAAAAATTATTTAAAATCTCCACGCACGGCAATCCGATAACTGTAGTAACCCATCTGAGAAACCCGTGATCTTTTGGTAGTGAATATATTTTGTTTTAACGGTATATCTAGGTGCCATCCAGACTCTCCAAATGGAAATCGTATTGGATATGTCGCAGGTTCCGATGTATCTGACCTCAAATGTATAAGAAGATCTCATTCAAATGGTGGTTCACCGTCTGTGCTCTGAAAATTTGCTGCTACTTCGTTGACTCTCTGTGTATCTTCTGTTATCAAGAAATCTGTCGTGCTCGAATATGTTTCAAGAAGTTTTTTGATTGCCCGTGTTTTCCGGTTATTAAATCCTTTAAAATGGCAGGATAATGTTGAGATGATAAGGATGTAAGGTTAACTTTTCCTTTCTGACAACAGTTTGAAAATTTTCCATTTGGTGCCTTTTCCTTATGAAAATGTTTTGCTGCACAAATGGAACATTCAAAAGTCATACCTCCACAGTAATGCTCCTCAATAGAATCTTCTTTTCCCTTTTCTTGTCTGCCATTCGTGCAACTCTGCAAAATATTAACTTGTTGAACATGTTAATATTTTGAACTTTTAGGAGGCAACAATACGTTGCTTTCATCCTCTTGCAGTCGTTTATTTGCCATTCTTTTTCTGCTTTCTTCTAATCTCCTTCTTTTCGCACAAACTGGTTCAACATGTCTTTCAGCTGATTTTCGGTTTGCATACTCCTTTGACCTATCCCTTTTTTGCTCATCTGTTTCATTAAGTTTTTGAGCTGCCTTTCTCTTTCTGTTCTCCTCTATCCTCTTAGGTTAGGTTAGGTTCCATTGGCAGCCGTGATCAAGCACAGCTCACGTGGGTCCATTGCTTAGTTCCCGTTGTGTTACCATATCACGCCGTCTCCCATGGGTCCTATGACATCTGGCTGCTAGTATTCCCATGTAGCCAACCGGTCGATTCAATAAAGGAGTGGATCCTATTTACGTCAACATCAGAGAGACAAGTTTTGTCCCCAAGGGTTCTTCGACCAAACATTTTGAGTCTTAAGTCTCCGAAAGCCGGGCAGTTACAGAGAAGATGTTCCGTTGACTCTTCCTCCTCCTCATCGCCGCAACTTCTGCACAAGTCGTTATAAGGGAGCCCCAGCCTCTGGGCGTGCCTCCCAATTGGCCAGTGGCCAGTTATAACCGCAGTTAGGTTTCTTAGATGATGTCTGGACAGCTGTAATGCCCGCTGTGTCCTTTTTTCATCTATGATGGGCCAGATTTTCCTGGTTTCCCCACAGGGGGTTTCATCGTGCCACCTCTGACTGGCGATAAGATGAAACTTATGCGCTATAAGTTGCTTACACCTTGGGAGTGAAGCACCTACATATGTGGAACCATCCGATTCAAGGTGGTACCTGCATGCGCCAACGAATCCGCCATGCAGTTCCCATGTATGTCCCCGGACCCAATTAAGGGTGACCAGTGTCTCTCGCTATCTCCTCCAGAGACATCCGGCATTCTCGGACAATTCTCGATGTGATGAACACATTCTCCAGGGATCTTAGGGCCGCCTTGCTATCGGTAATAATGTGAATATCCCTTCCAGATATTTCACCGTACCGGATGCGTTTCGCGGCTGTGTGGATGGCCATTATCTCGGCCTGGATGACACTGCAGTGGTCCGGCAGCCTTATAGGAATGCTCCAGTTTAGCTGCTCGGAGTATATGCCAGAACCGACACCATACAGTGTTTTAGACCCGTCCGTGAAGATTCGAATCGTATTCGCGGGGATTTGCAGGTCATCATAGTGGACCACGTTATCCACAATGCTTACCGTGAAGCCAGGATCAAAGATTGGCTCGGGTGTGACATAATCAACATCCATGTGCCAATTAATATCATTCAGAATGTTACCATGTCCGATATTATAATCTCTCCATGCTCCGGTGGCCCTTAGTCTTACCGCCGCGTTCGCAGCTAACCTTTTCGCCAAAATGTCTGGTGGTAACCAGTTTAGAATCGTAAACAATGCCTTAGAGGGGGTTGTTCTAATGGCACCTGTTACCGCTATCGCCACCATTCTCATTGTACGTTCAAACCTGGATTGATGACTCTTCGCCTTGAGCGCCGGCCACCAAACAGCTGCCCCGTAGAAGAGAATGGGTTTAATGACACATTCGTATAGCCAGTATACATTCCTCGGGTTAATTCCCCAGTTTAGGCCAATGGCCCTTTTGCAGCAATATAATGCAGTAGCCGCTTTATTAGTCCTGGAGCTGGTGTTCATCCTCCAGTTCAGTTTACTGTCCAATATTAGCCCAAGATACTTGGCGCTGTCAGACAGTTCCAGTGACACCCCTTTTATCCTCGGGGTATTAAATTTGGGAATTTTGTATCTCCTTGAGAAAAGTACCAGTTCTGTTTTGGTGGGATTTACATCCAGTCCACATCCCTGGCACCATTTTGTTAGGACGTCCAGTGCGGACTCCATTAGTTCAGACAAAAGTCTGGGATCTTTACCCATAGCCACAACTGCAACGTCATCCGCATATGCAACCGTTCTGCAGCACGTCCTTTCCATGGCTCTGAGTAGGGTATTTATATTCAGATTCCAAAGTAAAGGTGACAGTACACCACCTTGCGGGGTGCCCCTAGTCGCAACCTTTGAAATGTTCGAGGCGCCCAAGTTGGATTCGATACGCCTGAAGTGCAAGATACTGCTGACAAATTGAATGATCGCTGGGTCGATCTCCAAATGTCTCATAGCGTTAATAACCGATTCAGGTTTAACATTGTTGAAAGCGCCCTCAATATCCAGGAATGCCACTAAAGCAAATTCCTTGTAATGCAGGGATCTCTCTTTGTGGCCCACCAATGAGTGAAGCGCAGTTTCAGTGGACCTTCCCTTCGTATAGGCGTGCTGAGCCGGTGACAGGGAATTGGGTCCTAATGATGATCTAATGTGAATATCCAAAATCCTCTCCAGTGTTTTCAGTAGAAAGGAGGATAGACTAATTGGTCTAAAGTCTTTAGCCATAGTGTGAGATGTCTTCCCACTCTTGGGGATGAAGACGATCTTATATGATGTCCACGTTGCTGGGACATGTGAGAGACTCAGGCAGGCTCTAAATATTGCCAAGAGCCATGGCATCAATATTCCCAGGTTATTTTGTAGGTCCGCTGGGATAATGCCATCCGGGCCTGGAGATTTAAAGGGATGGAAGCTTTTGACCGCCCATTCCACACGATGGCGAGTTATCGGAATATTAGAGATATCCCGAGCGCCACTAAAAGTTTCCTCCCTAGGCACATCATCAGTGCAACCAGGGAAGTGTGTATTCATCAGGACCTCAAGGGTGTCCCGACTGTTTGTGGTCCAGGATCCATCCATCTTCCGTATATATGATGGAATAGCTGGATTATAGGATAAAATCTTACGAAGCCGACTTGTCTCCGAGGAGTTTTCCACGTCACTGCAGAATTTCCTCCATGACTGTCTCTTGGCCTTTCTGATAAGATTCTTGAATTCATTAACTGAGGACTTGTAATTGTTCCAAACACCATTACGTTTTGCCTCATTAAAGAGCTTCCTGCTTTCCTTGCGTTTTTCAGCAATTTCCGCATTCCACCATATGGGCTTAGCTTTGCCCCTCCTGTCCATTATTTTACAGGCTTCGTTTGTTGCCTCCATTAAGGCACCGGTCAATGACTCCACTGCGGAGTCGAACATGGACACACTGTCTATGAGAACTGGGCACATAGGCAGCTTGTCCCCGAGTACACTCGCATAGATAGACCAGTTAGTCCTTCTTCTGTTCGTGTAGGGTTTAACTGAATCAACTCTAAAGGAAAAATTGAAATCAACATATATGTGATCAGAGAAGGAACAGTCCTTAGACACGTTCCAATCGCTAATCATATCCGCGAACTTATCACTAATAAGCGTAATATCAAGAACCTCCCTTCTGTTAGTCACAATAAAGGTGGGCTCACTACCCCTATCCACCACCTGGATAACTATCTTGCCGCGATGTGGTGGCTTAAGTGTCGGCTGTAGTGTCTGTCTTGGAACTTGAATCCGGACAGTTGAGTCGGAACAAGTTTAAAGGCAGACGCTTTAAGGCCAGCATGACCAAGGGTTATCCATTCCTCATCCTATTCCCTTCACCTACATTCCTTCCCCCCTCTTGTTATTCCCACTTCCCCCCACTTTTAAGGTCAAGGTGGTTGATAGCAGTGCCGAGGACCTGGATGACTAGTTAGTGGTTAAAGAAACTAGTCGCGAACAGCTTCCCTCTGACGCTGATGGCAAAGGTCAGTTGTAATTCTAGCCTAGTCCGTGCAAGCCGTCACTGCGCGAGATGGTCCTTTGTATACGTGCATACTCGTGGGATTGGAAACTGGACGATTTCAAGATACAACAAAATACGGACATAGTGACAGAAGTTGGTTCAGGGAGTATCACTGACAAATCAACAGGCCCGTTGTCAGATTCAGACTCGGATCTGCTGGGTGTTCACAGGGATATTCTGCTGCAAGAAAGTCAGTTAATGACAGAACTGACAGAGACCAACTGGATGGGCTCGACAATGGACTCACTGACACGCTCTGGGGCCTCGGAAAGACTCGGTGATTTGACCTTGGACTCTGATGATGAGCACGAAATAGCTATGATTTCGGCTCATGGTCAGGACCAGAGGGTTGAACCATCGACTTTTGTGGTCACATTCGAGACAGAGAGCAAATTGGCAAGTACATCGAAATCGAATCTAGGAAAAGCCAAGAGTGGTGGGAGAGTCTCTTTAGCCTTTCTAGAAAAGATAGCTAAGAAAGACTCTTCACTGCACGATGGGCGGGATAGGCATTTGCTGAGGATGCACCGGAAGAACACTGCTGGATTCGAAAGAATCCACGGCTCTTTCGATGTCATCCTAGGGCTTCCCTATCCTGCGGGGTATACAGCAGAGGCTGCTGAGGAATCAAAAGTTGTCAGTAAAGACAAAGGATCCTCACCAGATTCTGCTGGCGTATCCTCTTACAAGGAAGATAGAAGGAAGGAGGGTAAGAGTTCACCACCCAGCCCTCTTAATAGTGACAGATTGGTCACGGTTAAGGGAGCTGGGCCTATGGACGAATTACCCACAGTGGACCAAGAGTCTCTCAGGAAGTTGAAGTCGATGAGTGGGGTTGCGATATTTGGGTTGGGGTCTATCAGTTTTAGGTTTCCCAAAAATGATGGACCCTAAGAGGCTGAATGTGGTGCAGATAAACCTGCATCACTGTGAAGCAGCCTCAACCGAATTAGTAACTCACCTCATCGATAACAACGTAGCCTTAATCCAAGAGCCCTGGATCAACAACAACCGGGTAGTTGGATTAAAGGCCACGGGATATACACTGTTCGTACCCCACACGGATGAGAAGGTTCGGACTTGTATAATGGCAAGAAATGAGCTCAAATTTATGTTGTCTCGTTCTTTCAGCAATGGAGACCTCACGGTTGTTACAGGTGAAGCTATGGACAAAACGGTCCTAGCACTGGCATCGGTATACTTACCATATGAGGCTACCGATCCACCTGGTGTGAAAGTACGTGAGAGTGAAGCAGTTTTGTAAGTGACATCAGAATTTTTACGCCTGTATCTGGGATACCCATCAAGATTACATACATATTCCTCTTGAACTTGTTTTGGGAAACCTTTTGAGCACTTTCCATCTTCCATGCAGGGATAATTCATATTATTGTCTCCGCAAGGCTCATGTACCATATGCTTTAGAACAATGCTATGGAGCCTGGGATAATCTTCCGGATTGGGTATCTCTGCTGAAATAATGGTATCAATAACATCCCTATCGCGAGGTTTATCGTCCTCAGACAACATTATAAGCATGTGAGCATGAGGGAGACCTCTTTTTTTGAATTCAATGACATAGATTTTGGCAACAACTTTACCGAATATATGTCTTTTACAAATGTCCGTAAGCAGTTCAGTATGTTTTATATGAAAAACACGTGCCATTAAATCAGGTCGATCTGTTTGATACAATTCCATATTTTCCGTTATTTCTCTCCACTTAGGATTACATGTCAAGGTCAAGAAAATAACCGGCTTACCAAACTGTCGTACGATTGTCATTGCATCTTAATAGTTTTGCTGCATATTTCTTGGGCTCCCTATGAAAGATGACGGTAATATTATAGGCTTACCAGCAACGGAGCCATCCTCCGCAGCACTTGAATGTAAAAAATCCATAAATCCTTGATAACTTTCAGCACGGAGCTCTTTTTGGTGTTCTTTCAACCAATGAAGACGGTTGGATTCCATTTTGCAAAATCTACAAAGTAGTGTTGTGTTAGTTTTCCTACGCTCAAAAATTATTTAAAATCTCCACGCACGGCAATCCGATAACTGTAGTAACCCATCTGAGAAACCCGTGATCTTTTGGTAGTGGATATATTTTGTTTTAACGGTATATCTAGGTGCCATCCAGACTCTCCAAATGGAAATCGTATTGGATATGTCACAGGTTCCGATGTATCTGACCTCAAATGTATAAGAAGATCTCATTCAAATGGTGGTTCACCGTCTGTGCTCTGAAAATTTGCTGCTACTTCGTTGACTCTCTGTGCATTATATCTTCTGTTATCAAGAAATCTGTCGTGCTCGAATATGTTTCAAGAAGTTTTTTGATTGCCCGTGTTTTCCGGTTATTAAATCCTTTAAAATGGCAGGATAATGTTGAGATGATAAGGATGTAAGGTTAACTTTTCCTTTCTGACAACAGTTTGAAAATTTTCCATTTGGTGCCTTTTCCTTATGAAAATGTTTTGCTGCACAAATGGAACATTCAAAAGTCATACCTCCACAGTAATGCTCCTCAATAGAATCTTCTTTTCCCTTTTCTTGTCTGCCATTCGTGCAACTCTGCAAAATATTAACTTGTTGAACATGTTAATATTTTGAACTTTTAGGAGGCAACAATACGTCGCTTTCATCCTCTTGCAGTCGTTTATTTGCCATTCTTTTTCTGCTTTCTTCTAATCTCCTTCTTTTCGCACAAACTGGTTCAACATGTCTTTCAGCTGATTTTCGGTTTGCATACTCCTTTGACCTATCCCTTTTTTGCTCATCTGTTTCATTAAGTTTTTGAGCTGCCTTTCTCTTTCTGTTCTCCTCTATCCTTTTAGGTTAGGTTAGGTTCCATTGGCAGCCGTGATCAAGCACAGCTCACGTGGGTCCATTGCTTAGTTCCCGTTGTGTTACCATATCACGCCGTCTCCCATGGGTCCTATGACATCTGGCTGCTAGTATTCCCATGCAGCCAACCGGTCGATTCAATAAAGGAGTGGATCCTATTTACGTCAACATCAGAGAGACAAGTTTTGTCCCCAAGGGTTCTTCGACCAAACATTTTGAGTCTTAAGTCTCCGAAAGCCGGGCAGTTACAGAGAAGATGTTCCGTTGACTCTTCCTCCTCCTCATCGCCGCAACTTCTGCACAAGTCGTTATAAGGGAGCCCCAGCCTCTGGGCGTGCCTCCCAATTGGCCAGTGGCCAGTTATAACCGCAGTTAGGTTTCTTAGATGATGTCTGGACAGCTGTAATGCCCGCTGTGTCCTTTTTTCATCTATGATGGGCCAGATTTTCCTGGTTTCCCCACAGGTGGTTTCATCGTGCTACCTCTGACTGGCGATAAGATGAAACTTATGCGCTATAAGTTGCTTACACCTTGGGAGTGAAGCACCTACATATGTGGAACCGTCCCGATTCAAGGTGGTACCTGCATGCGCCAACGAATCCGCCATGCAGTTCCCATGTATGTCCCCGGACCCAATTAAGGGTGACCAGTGTCTCTCGCTATCTCCTCCAGAGACATCCGGCATTCTCGGACAATTCTCGATGTGATGAAAACATTCTCCAGGGATCTTATGGCCGCCTTGCTATCGGTAATAATGTGAATATCCCTTCCAGATATTTCACCGTACCGGATGCGTTTCGCGGCTGTGTGGATGGCCATTATCTCGGCCTGGATGACACTGCAGTGGTCCGGCAGCCTTATAGGAATGCTCCAGTTTAGCTGCTCGGAGTATATGCCAGAACCGACACCATACAGTGTTTTAGACCCGTCCGTGAAGATTCGAATCGTATTCGCGGGGATTTGCAGGTCATCATAGTGGACCACGTTATCCACAATGCTTACCGTGAAGCCAGGATCAAAGATTGGCTCGGGTGTGACATAATCAACATCCATGTGCCAATTAATATCATTCAGAATGTTACCATGTCCGATATTATAATCTCTCCATGCTCCGGTGGCCCTTAGTCTTACCGCCGCGTTCGCAGCTAACCTTTTCGCCAAAATGTCTGGTGGTAACCAGTTTAGAATCGTAAACAATGCCTTAGAGGGGGTTGTTCTAATGGCACCTGTTACCGCTATCGCCACCATTCTCATTGTACGTTCAAACCTGGATTGATGACTCTTCGCCTTGAGCGCCGGCCACCAAATAGCTGCCCCGTAGAAGAGAATGGGTTTAATGACACATTCGTATAGCCAGTATACATTCCTCGGGTTAATTCCCCAGTTTAGGCCAATGGCCCTTTTGCAGCAATATAATGCAGTAGCCGCTTTATTAGTCCTGGAGCTGGTGTTCATCCTCCAGTTCAGTTTACTGTCCAATATTAGCCCAAGATACTTGGCGCTGTCAGACAGTTCCAGTGACACCCCTTTTATCCTCGGGGTATTAAATTTGGGAATTTTGTATCTCCTTGAGAAAAGTACCAGTTCTGTTTTGGCGGGATTTACATCCAGTCCACATCCCTGGCACCATTTTGTTAGGACGTCCAGTGCGGACTCCATTAGTTCAGACAAAAGTCTGGGATCTTTACCCATAGCCACAACTGCAACGTCATCCGCATATGCAACCGTTCTGCAGCACGTCCTTTCCATGGCTCTGAGTAGGGTATTTATATTCAGATTCCAAAGTAAAGGTGACAGTACACCACCTTGCGGGGTGCCCCTAGTCGCAACCTTTGAAATGTTCGAGGCGCCCAAGTTGGATTCGATACGCCTGAAGTGCAAGATACTGCTGACAAATTGAATGATCGCTGGGTCGATCTCCAAATGTCTCATAGCGTTAATAACCGATTCAGGTTTAACATTGTTGAAAGCGCCCTCAATATCCAGGAATGCCACTAAAGCAAATTCCTTGTAATGCAGGGATCTCTCTTTGTGGCCCACCAATGAGTGAAGCGCAGTTTCAGTGGACCTTCCCTTCGTATAGGCGTGCTGAGCCGGTGACAGGGAATTGGGTCCTAATGATTCAGACTCGGATCTGCTGGGTGTTCACAGGGATATTCTGCTGCAAGAAAGTCAGTTAATGACAGAACTGACAGAGACCAACTGGATGGGCTCGACAATGGACTCACTGACACGCTCTGGGGCCTCGGAAAGACTCGGTGATTTGACCTTGGACTCTGATGATGAGCACGAAATAGCTATGATTTCTGCTCATGGTCAGGACCAGAGGGTTGAACCATCGACTTTTGTGGTCACATTCGAGACAGAGAGCAAATTGGCGAGTACATCGAAATCGAATCTAGGAAAAGCCAAGAGTGGTGGGAGAGTCTCTTTAGCCTTTCTAGAAAAGATAGCTAAGAAAGACTCTTCACTGCACGATGGGCGAGATAGGCATTTGCTGAGGATGCACCGGAAGAACACTGCTGGATTCGAAAGAATCCACGGTTCTTTCGATGTCATCCTAGGGCTTCCCTATCCTGCGGGGTATACAGCAGAGGCTGCTGAGGAATCAAAAGTTGTCAGTAAAGACAAAGGATCCTCACCAGATTCTGCTGGCGTATCCTCTTACAAGGAAGATAGAAGGAAGGAGGGTAAGAGTTCACCACCCAGCCCTCTTAATGGTGACAGATTGGTCACGGTTAAGGGAGCTGGGCCTATGGACGAATTACCCACAGTGGACCAAGAGTCTCTCAGGAAGTTGAAGTCGATGAGTGGGGTTGCGATATTTGGGTTGGGGTCTATCAGTTTTAGGTTTCCCAAAAATGATGGACCCTAAGAGGCTGAATGTGGTGCAGATAAACCTGCATCACTGTGAAGCAGCCTCAACCGAATTAGTAACTCACCTCATCGAAAACAACGTAGCCTTAATCCAAGAGCCCTGGATCAACAACAACCGGGTAGTTGGATTAAAGGCCACGGGATATACACTGTTCGTACCCCACACGGATGAGAAGGTTCGGACTTGTATAATGGCAAGAAATGAGCTCAAATTTATGTTGTCTCGTTCTTTCAGCAATGGAGACCTCACGGTTGTTACAGGTGAAGCTATGGACAAAACGGTCCCAGCACTGGCATCGGTATACTTACCATATGAGGCTACCGATCCACCTGGTGTGAAAGTACGTGAGTTGGTGGAGCACTCGAGCAGAAGTGGCTCGAGACTGGTACTAGGTTGTGACGCTAATGCACACCATACCCAATGGGGAAGTACCGACATCAACAAAAGGGGTGAGTCTATGTTTGATTTTATTATTGCTAGCAATCTTTACATCTGTAATAGGGGGAATACGCCAACATTCAGAACTAGAGATAGGGAGGCAGTAATAGATGTAACATTGACGAACTATAGAGACATAGTAGATGATTGGAGGGTGGCTTTGGAATTTTCCTTCTCTGACCATGGTCGTATATCCTTTAATCTAAACTTCGAAAAATCAAAAAGGCGTCCTTATAGGAATCCAAGGAGGACGAATTGGGATTGCTTCTCGGGATTGGTGAATAGTAACCTTAGAGTTACACACGATTGGGGGTCGACTTCGGCCGGCGTGGAGCACCTGGTGGGTACCTTTATGGAGGAGTTAACCAGTATCTATGAGCGATCTTGTCCGTTTAATTTTCCGGGTAGGCGCTCGCAACCGAGATGGTGGACAGGTGAGTTGAGAACTCAAAGGACCACTGTCAGAAGGTTATTCAATAGAGCGAAGCATACGCGTAGGGATGATGACTGGAGTAACTTTAGGATAAGTTATAATAGGTACAAGGGAGATATTAGAAGGGCTAAAAGGGACTCGTGGATCAAATTTAGCGAGTCAGTTGAATCTGTAAATGAGATGTCCAGGTTCAGAAGGATTTTATCCAAGGACCCTGTGGTCCCGGGATTTATTCAGAGACCGGACGACTCATGGACGGAATCTAGCTCCGAATCTCTCTGTTTGCTTATGGAGACTCACTTCCCGGGTTGTGTGGATCCGGGAACAGGGGAACAGGTGGGGTGTGGTAACCCCTTTTCTGGATCAGGCTCGGGGGGTGAGATAAGAGAGGCGGTGGGGGATATCATCACCTTGGATAAGGTTACATGGGCGGTTAATACTTTTGGGTCTTACAAATCGGCAGGACCAGATGGTATATTTCCGGCTATGCTACAGAATATCCAGGGATCATCACTCCTATTGCTGGTGGAACTATTTAGGGTATGTCTGCTAAATGGCTACATTCCTAGAGGGTGGAGAGAGGTCAGGGTTATCTTCATACCTAAGGCAGGTAGAACCGGTCACTCTAAACCCAAGGATTTTAGACCTATCAGCAGAAAGACTGATTGATCTACATCTGAGGACGAAGATTGACGCCGGCATCATCAGCTGCGCTCAGCATGCCTATCTTAAGGGTAGGTCTGTTGAGAGTGCGCTTCATGATGTGGTGGGTTATATAGAACGGGGATTGCGAGACAAGGAATACACCTTGGCGGCTTTCCTGGATATAGAGGGGGCCTTTAATAATGTGAAAATAGAGGCCATAAGGCAGGCACTGAGTGATTTAGGGGTTTCGTTATTCTTGGTCGAATGGATAACTCTGATGCTTAGCAGCTCTGATGCTTAGCAGCAGAGTTATTCACTCGGACTGGGGAAACGAGCGCTTAAGGAAACTCGTGACTAGGGGGACCCCACAAGGGGGAGTTCTCTCTCCCTTATTGTGGCTCTTGGTTGTCAATGTCGTTCTGGGACGTTTTGACAGGATAGGTCAGAAGGTCGTCGCCTACGCGGATGATGTAGTTATATTGGGCAAGTTTCTGCCGACAATTAGCGATGTCATGCAAGGGGCGCTGGGCGAACTGTCAGCATGGGCGACTGATAAGGGCTTGGGAGTTAATCCGGAGAAGACAGAATTAGTTCTTTTCACTAGGAGGTACAAGGTGGACAATTTTAGGCTGCCGGTGCTAGGGGGAGTAGAGCTTAGGCTATCTGATAGTGCTAAGTATCTAGGAGTTTTTCTGGATAGTAAGCTGTCCTGGAGGAGGAATACTCAGGAGAGACTAAAGAGGGGTCTCAATGCTTTCTATGCTTGCAGATCGTCGAAAGGTAGGAGTTGGGGACTCCGGCCGTCAGTTGTGGGATGGCTGTACACTTCGGTGGTTAGACCCATTCTTACGTATGGATGCTGTGTTTGGTGGGAGGCATTGAAACTAGCTAGTCGGAGGGACCTTCTGTCTAAGGCTCAGAGGTGTGCTTCGATCGGCATGACAGGTGCCTTGAGAAGTACCCCTCAGGCGGCTCTGGATGTTATTCTTCATCTTCTGCCTATAGAGCAGTATGTGAGGGAAATGGCAGCAAGGAGCATTCTTAGGCTGAGGGAGCTAGTAGATTAGTACTAGTGGTTATCACCTAGCCTCGCCCGGCTCTACGGATTATTTGGTCACTAGGGTCGATTTTGGGCGTTTGCCAGAGGTGATTTTGCCTTCTAGGGAGAGCTGGTCAGGGCAGGGCAGATTGTATAGGGGATTTGCTATTTTCACTGATGGCTCGAAGATGAAGGGCACGGGTGCGGGGGTCTACATTGAGGATCTGGACATCAGAAAGTCATATAGACTTCCCGACGACTGCAGTGTATTTCAGGCGGAGGTTCTGGGGGTTCTCAGGGCCGTGGAATTGCTAGGAGCTAACATTGCCAAGGGCTCGGAGGTCACTATATATGTGGACAGCCAGGCGGCTCTTAGGGCCTTGAAGGGCTGTTATGTGAACTCCAGGCTAGTGGACGATTGTAGGAGGGCTCTAGGAGTAATCTTAGGAAATTATGTTGTGAGGCTCTGCTGGGTACCGGGTCACTGCAACATCACCGGCAATGAGATAGCTGATGAGTTGGCAAGACTGGGCTCGGAAATGGAAGATCCTGACAGTTTGCAAGTGGTCAGGCCTCCAATGGGCTTCTATTTTGGGAGAATTAGGGAATGGATTCTGAACAGGACTAATCGGGCTTGGCGGGGCCGAACGGACTGCCGAGTATCGCGCACGCTGTGGCCGATGCTTAGTAGGTCAAATTCGGAAGCGCTGCTGGGTAAGAGTAGGGCCTGCGTCAGGACCATGATAGGTATTATCACGGGCCACTGTATGATAGGCAGAATGGCGGTGAGAATGGGGTCTGGCTTATCGGATATATGTAGGCTGTGTGAGGACCCAGAGGAGCTGGAGACAGTTGAGCACTTTCTGTGCCACTGTCCCAGGCTACAGAACAGCAGGCTGAGGTGGCTAGGTAGCAGATTCCTGCACGAATTGGGAGATGTCTCGGGCTGCGGGCTCGAGAATCTGACGGGATTCGTAATGGGAATGACCTGGTTGCGCGGCAGGAGGCTGGGAAACATGTAGGGCAGTTTTTCCTGTTTGGTAGGATTGTGTTTTGCTTGTTCTGTCCGATTTCTTATCTTCCACTATCTTC
The DNA here is from genome assembly GCA_943735925.1 of Pollenia amentaria. Classification (NCBI taxonomy): domain Eukaryota; kingdom Metazoa; phylum Arthropoda; class Insecta; order Diptera; family Polleniidae; genus Pollenia; species Pollenia amentaria. The sequence goes on from OX031009.1 coordinate 71,728,308, forward strand.
CTTCCCTGTGCTTTCACCAATAACTTCTCCTACTCTGTCACACTAGATATCTTTCTCTTCTTTCTTTCTATGTTTCACTAAATAAAAGCATCACAATGGACCATAATGGTCTCTGGGTGAGGGTGTGAAGTTTGCTTCACACCAGCCTTTCTAACCTAACCTAACCTACCCCTATTAACTACTGTTAGTTCATTTTCTACTATGAAGTCCAAAAGCGACTCACCTCGTGGATTGACATCCGAGCTACCCCAGACGGTATGGTGTGCATTCGCATCTGCACATATTACTAGGGGGATGTTGTGCCTTTTAGCGTGCGACATCGCCTTCCTGGTTGTGGAGTTTGGAGGGTTAGCACCCTGGTCGTGTGCCATGTAGCAGCTCAAAAACCAGACTGTACTGGTTTTGCACTCTACTGCGACAGTGCATGTGTCCTTATCGCTAAAATCAGAAAGAATGAAAGCTTTAAGGATGTTTTTGACCATAACACAAGCTCTGGTCTTACCTTGATCGGCTGCCTACAGAGTACTGTAACCGTCTAATCTGAGTCCGCAAACCCTGTCTCTATACAACAATGGTTCTTGGATGCATATAAGCTCCTCCGTGCCTGAAGCTAATCGGAGGAGAAGGGCAGCTGACGCCACTTTATAGTGATGAAGGTTGATTTGTGTCACCTTCATCATAGGTCATCACTATGGACGACTGTGACGTTGGCATCCTCTGGATCGTCGTCCGATTCCAGAAGGATGTCCTCATCATCCGCCACTCCCATCTTACCAAGGAAGTCACCCACAAGTCCACTGACCGATTGGGTGTCTTCATTGGCCGATGACGTAGCAGATTCGTCTTCCATACGCTCCGTTGATGCTGTTGTTGTGGTGGTGGTAGTCGCCGGAGCTTGAGTCTTCCCTTTGTCGTCACCTTTATAGACTCGGAGGAAGATAGTTCCAAATCCATAGAAAATCTTCCCCTGTGTCTTCCGAAGTGACGGCAGAGAGTCACTGTTTATCACAACAGTGGCCTTCCTGGACTCTTCAACAGATTCAGAAACCCTCACTACTTTCCAGTCCTGTGTGGGTAGCTGGGGGTTACTTAGCTGTATTATTTCCAGGATCTCCTTGGGGTCGGATGGCTCAGCGGGGATCTTGGCAATAGATCTGGGCCTTTGCGGTCCATCGGCCAGAGGTATTGCCTCAATCTTAGCGCCCTGCCAAACTTCCCCCAGGGACTCCACGGCATCCTTGTACAGCAGCGCTGAACGCTCATCTGCACACGCTATCAATTTAATGTGCCCTTCGACTAGCAGAGCCTGGCGCAACCACCTTGCTAGTCGAGGTTTCAGTAGCATTCTACATACTACAGCCTGATACCGACGCTGTAGTAGTAGGGTCTCCGGAGATTATGAAGCCCTTTACCGGATACATAGGGCGTGAATTTTCGGACATTTCGTGGGGGGTGTGGTGGGGTTGCATTTTATGCCTACTGCCATGCGAAATTATACCTGCCGCTCCTCTGGAGACAGACGCAGACCATCAGCCGCTCACTATGAGAACAGACGCTGATGGATTTTATTGCGGACCGACAGCCTTCAGAAGGCAAACAATTGACCGTAAAAAGGCCAGCGGACCTAGTCATTAGCCGCCCCAACTAGGAGAAACAGACGCTAATAGACGGGGGGGGGGGGGGTAGTTCTTGGTTCGTACTCGGTTTAGACCCTTCTGGCATGGGAGGCCCTACCGGTCTTGACTAACGTTACTACCGCCATCATGACTCTAAACGTCCTTGTACTTAAGCCCTCGCATCGCGGCAAGATGACTACCCATTCGCGAGGGCTCTATCCTCTTACTTCTCCCGCAAATTGCATTCAGTAAGTCTTTGGGATGCGTTTCGGTTTTTTTTTCGTCAAACCTTTTGCTATTTTTCTGGATGCATCATTTTTTAATCTTTTATTTTTATCTTCTTCGTATTCCTTAAATTTTCGTAATGCTTCTCTCCTTGAACGCCTCAACTTTTTACCTAAGCTCACTTTTTTCAATAAGATAGAAGTTTTCTCTTTATGTCGTTGTTCAACCGTGCTATTTTATCTCTAAAGTTTTCCTTATTTTTTAAATTTAATTTCTTTCTCTCCGATATGATCTTTTTCGTTTGGGCAATATAATTCTAGTCTTATGCACAACATTTGACATTTGTTGGGAAAGTTGGTTAGGTGATGAAATATTCTCATAGACATCAAAATGTCCATTTGAAATATTCCCTGAAAAACGAAGTTTTTTAACAGGATGTTGTTCATTTCCAAAGCGTAAAAATATGGCCCCATTTCTCCAAACCTCAAATAAATATGGAAATATTTCTGCGGCAGCTTGAAGTTCGCATGAAGTACCATACGTTCCTCTTTTTCTCATATCAATAGAATATACTTCAACATTAATATAGTTGTCACCCTCTGGTGTGGTAGTAAAAAATTTGAAACGGTTCCAATTTTGGACCACATAATCCACAATAATATTACGCACTTCCATTCCCCTTGAAGCTGTTCCATAACAAACAATTTCCGTCCCCATCAATTGGGAAGACTTTGTAACAGACACCGTCCAAAACATCCATAATTGCAAATTATTAATTAAAAAATAACTGAAAACGAAATTGTTGTAACATTTTTTTCAATTTAAATGTATGTAAACCCCCTCAACGATTACTTCTTATTGCAATAGGTATACAACAAAAACAAAGAATATAAATCAGGGATGTAATTATAATAAATGTAATTAAATTTAAAAAGTTTTTTTTTTCATATTACAATAGGATCGAGTTTTATTCAATTCTAGGATTGCTTGGAAATTTTTTTCCATATTGTATTTTGTACTGAAAAACATACTGTTTTATCGCCAAGACCTGTGCAGTACGATGTCCTAAAAATTATTTTTTCCTTATACTAAACGAAAGGATCAAAGAAATAATAATATCGTTAATTTACTGCAACAACGTCAGAATTCAAAATTCACTGTTTTTGAACTGAGTACTAAAAAATCGCCTTTTATCATTCAGTTCAAAAACAGTGAATTTTGAATTCTGACTTTGTTGCAGTAAATTAACGATATTATTATTTCTTTGATCCTTTCGTTTAGTATAAGGAAAAAATAATTGCTCGCATCGCGGCAAGATGACTACCCATTCGCGAGGGCTCTATCCTCTTACTTCTCCCGCAAATTGCATTCAGTAAGTCTTTGGGATGCGTTTCGGTTTTTTTTTCGTCAAACCTTTTGCTATTTTTCTGGATGCATCATTTTTTAATCTTTTATTTTTATCTTCTTCGTATTCCTTAAATTTTCGTAATGCTTCTCTCCTTGAACGCCTCAACTTTTTACCTAAGCTCACTTTTTTCAATAAGATAGAAGTTTTCTCTTTATGTCGTTGTTCAACCGTGCTATTTTATCTCTAAAGTTTTCCTTATTTTTTAAATTTAATTTCTTTCTCTCCGATATGATCTTTTTCGTTTGGGCAATATAATTCTAGTCTTATGCACAACATTTGACATTTGTTGGGAAAGTTGGTTAGGTGATGAAATATTCTCATAGACATCAAAATGTCCATTTGAAATATTCCCTGAAAAACGAAGTTTTTTAACAGGATGTTGTTCATTTCCAAAGCGTAAAAATATGGCCCCATTTCTCCAAACCTCAAATAAATATGGAAATATTTCTGCGGCAGCTTGAAGTTCGCATGAAGTACCATACGTTCCTCTTTTTCTCATATCAATAGAATATACTTCAACATTAATATAGTTGTCACCCTCTGGTGTGGTAGTAAAAAATTTGAAACGGTTCCAATTTTGGACCACATAATCCACAATAATATTACGCACATCCATTCCCCTTGAAGCTGTTCCATAACAAACAATTTCCGTCCCCATCAATTGGGAAGACTTTGTAACAGACACCGTCCAAAACATCCATAATTGCAAATTATTAATTAAAAAATAACTGAAAACGAAATTGTTGTAACATTTTTTTCAATTTAAATGTATGTAAACCCCCTCAACGATTACTTCTTATTGCAATAGGTATACAACAAAAACAAAGAATATAAATCAGGGATGTAATTATAATAAATGTAATTAAATTTAAAAAGTTTTTTTTTTCATATTACAATAGGATCGAGTTTTATTCAATTCTAGGATTGCTTGGAAATTTTTTTCCATATTGTATTTTGTACTGAAAAACATACTGTTTTATCGCCAAGACCTGTGCAGTACGATGTCCTAAAAATTATTTTTTCCTTATACTAAACGAAAGGATCAAAGAAATAATAATATCGTTAATTTACTGCAACAACGTCAGAATTCAAAATTCACTGTTTTTGAACTGAGTACTAAAAAATCGCCTTTTATCATTCAGTTCAAAAACAGTGAATTTTGAATTCTGACGTTGTTGCAGTAAATTAACGATATTATTATTTCTTTGATCCTTTCGTTTAGTATAAGGAAAAAATAATTTTTAGGACATCGTACTGCACAGGTCTTGGCGATAAAACAGTATGTTTTTCAGTACAAAATACAATATGGAAAAAAATTTCCAAGCAATCCTAGAATTGAATAAAACTCGATCCTATTGTAATATGAAAAAAAAAACTTTTTAAATTTAATTACATTTATTATAATTACATCCCTGATTTATATTCTTTGTTTTTGTTGTATACCTATTGCAATAAGAAGTAATCGTTGAGGGGGTTTACATACATTTAAATTGAAAAAAATGTTACAACAATTTCGTTTTCAGTTATTTTTTAATTAATAATTTGCAATTATGGATATTTTGGACGGTGTCTGTTACAAAGTCTTCCCAATTGATGGGGACGGAAATTGTTTGTTATGGAACAGCTTCAAGGGGAATGGAAGTGCGTAATATTATTGTGGATTATGTGGTCCAAAATTGGAACCGTTTCAAATTTTTTACTACCACACCAGAGGGTGACAACTATATTAATGTTGAAGTATATTCTATTGATATGAGAAAAAGAGGAACGTATGGTACTTCATGCGAACTTCAAGCTGCCGCAGAAATATTTCCATATTTATTTGAGGTTTGGAGAAATGGGGCCATATTTTTACGCTTTGGAAATGAACAACATCCTGTTAAAAAACTTCGTTTTTCAGGGAATATTTCAAATGGACATTTTGATGTCTATGAGAATATTTCATCACCTAACCAACTTTCCCAACAAATGTCAAATGTTGTGCATAAGACTAGAATTATATTGCCCAAACGAAAAAGATCATATCGGACAAAGCTTAAAAAAGAAAGGGAGAGAAAGAAATTAAATTTAAAAAATAAGGAAAACTTTAGAGATAAAATAGCACGGTTGAACAACGACATAAAGAGAAAACTTCTATCTTATTGAAAAAAGTGAGCTTAGGTAAAAAGTTGAGGCGTTCAAGGAGAGAAGCATTACGAAAATTTAAGGAATACGAAGAAGATAAAAATAAAAGATTAAAAAATGATGCATCCAGAAAAATAGCAAAAGGTTTGACGAAAAAAAAACCGAAACGCATCCCAAAGACTTACTGAATGCAATTTGCGGGAGAAGTAAGAGGATAGAGCCCTCGCGAATGGGTAGTCATCTTGCCGCGATGCGAGGGCTTAAGTACAAGGACGTTTAGAGTCATGATGGCGGTAGTAACGTTAGTCAAGACCGGTAGGGCCTCCCATGCCAGAAGGGTCTAAACCGAGTACGAAACAAGAACTACCCCCCCCCCCCCCCGTCTATTAGCGTCTGTTTCTCCTAGTTGGGGCGGCTAATGACTAGGTCCGCTGGCCTTTTTACGGTCAATTGTTTGCCTTCTGAAGGCTGTCGGTCCGCAATAAAATCCATCAGCGTCTGTTCTCATAGTGAGCGGCTGATGGTCTGCGTCTGTCTCCAGAGGAGCGGCAGGTATAATTTCGCATGGCAGTAGGCATAAAATGCAACCCCACCACACCCCCCACGAAATGTCCGAAAATTCACGCCCTATGTATCCGGTAAAGGGCTTCATAATCTCCGGAGACCCTACTACTACAGCGTCGGTATCAGGCTGTAGTATGTAGAATGCTACTGAAACCTCGACTAGCAAGGTGGTTGCGCCAGGCTCTGCTAGTCGAAGGGCACATTAAATTGATAGCGTGTGCAGATGAGCGTTCAGCGCTGCTGTACAAGGATGCCGTGGAGTCCCTGGGGGAAGTTTGGCAGGGCGCTAAGATTGAGGCAATACCTCTGGCCGATGGACCGCAAAGGCCCAGATCTATTGCCAAGATCCCCGCTGAGCCATCCGACCCCAAGGAGATCCTGGAAATAATACAGCTAAGTAACCCCCAGCTACCCACACAGGACTGGAAAGTAGTGAGGGTTTCTGAATCTGTTGAAGAGTCCAGGAAGGCCACTGTTGTGATAAACAGTGACTCTCTGCCGTCACTTCGGAAGACACAGGGGAAGATTTTCTATGGATTTGGAACTATCTTCCTCCGAGTCTATAAAGGTGACGACAAAGGGAAGACTCAAGCTCCGGCGACTACCACCACCACAACAACAGCATCAACGGAGCGTATGGAAGACGAATCTGCTACGTCATCGGCCAATGAAGACACCCAATCGGTCAGTGGACTTGTGGGTGACTTCCTTGGTAAGATGGGAGTGGCGGATGATGAGGACATCCTTCTGGAATCGGACGACGATCCAGAGGATGCCAACGTCACAGTCGTCCATAGTGATGACCTATGATGAAGGTGACACAAATCAACCTTCATCACTATAAAGTGGCGTCAGCTGCCCTTCTCCTCCGATTAGCTTCAGGCACGGAGGAGCTTATATGCATCCAAGAACCATTGTTGTATAGAGACAGGGTTTGCGGACTCAGATTAGACGGTTACAGTACTCTGTAGGCAGCCGATCAAGGTAAGACCAGAGCTTGTGTTATGGTCAAAAACATCCTTAAAGCTTTCATTCTTTCTGATTTTAGCGATAAGGACACATGCACTGTCGCAGTAGAGTGCAAAACCAGTACAGTCTGGTTTTTGAGCTGCTACATGGCACACGACCAGGGTGCTAACCCTCCAAACTCCACAACCAGGAAGGCGATGTCGCACGCTAAAAGGCACAACATCCCCCTAGTAATATGTGCAGATGCGAATGCACACCATACCGTCTGGGGTAGCTCGGATGTCAATCCACGAGGTGAGTCGCTTTTGGACTTCATAGTAGAAAATGAACTAACAGTAGTTAATAGGGGTAGGTTAGGTTAGGTTAGAAAGGCTGGTGTGAAGCAAACTTCACACCCTCACCCAGAGACCATTATGGTCCATTGTGATGCTTTTATTTAGTGAAACATAGAAAGAAAGAAGAGAAAGATATCTAGTGTGACAGAGTAGGAGAAGTTATTGGTGAAAGCACAGGGAAGGAAGATAGTGGAAGATAAGAAATCGGACAGAACAAGCAAAACACAATCCTACCAAACAGGAAAAACTGCCCTACATGTTTCCCAGCCTCCTGCCGCGCAACCAGGTCATTCCCATTACGAATCCCGTCAGATTCTCGAGCCCGCAGCCCGAGACATCTCCCAATTCGTGCAGGAATCTGCTACCTAGCCACCTCAGCCTGCTGTTCTGTAGCCTGGGACAGTGGCACAGAAAGTGCTCAACTGTCTCCAGCTCCTCTGGGTCCTCACACAGCCTACATATATCCGATAAGCCAGACCCCATTCTCACCGCCATTCTGCCTATCATACAGTGGCCCGTGATAATACCTATCATGGTCCTGACGCAGGCCCTACTCTTACCCAGCAGCGCTTCCGAATTTGACCTACTAAGCATCGGCCACAGCGTGCGCGATACTCGGCAGTCCGTTCGGCCCCGCCAAGCCCGATTAGTCCTGTTCAGAATCCATTCCCTAATTCTCCCAAAATAGAAGCCCATTGGAGGCCTGACCACTTGCAAACTGTCAGGATCTTCCATTTCCGAGCCCAGTCTTGCCAACTCATCAGCTATCTCATTGCCGGTGATGTTGCAGTGACCCGGTACCCAGCAGAGCCTCACAACATAATTCCCTAAGATTACTCCTAGAGCCCTCCTACAATCGTCCACTAGCCTGGAGTTCACATAACAGCCCTTCAAGGCCCTAAGAGCCGCCTGGCTGTCCACATATATAGTGACCTCCGAGCCCTTGGCAATGTTAGCTCCTAGCAATTCCACGGCCCTGAGAACCCCCAGAACCTCCGCCTGAAATACACTGCAGTCGTCGGGAAGTCTATATGACTTTCTGATGTCCAGATCCTCAATGTAGACCCCCGCACCCGTGCCCTTCATCTTCGAGCCATCAGTGAAAATAGCAAATCCCCTATACAATCTGCCCTGCCCTGACCAGCTCTCCCTAGAAGGCAAAATCACCTCTGGCAAACGCCCAAAATCGACCCTAGTGACCAAATAATCCGTAGAGCCGGGCGAGCCTAGGTGATAACCACTAGTACTAATCTACTAGCTCCCTCAGCCTAAGAATGCTCCTTGCTGCCATTTCCCTCACATACTGCTCTATAGGCAGAAGATGAAGAATAACATCCAGAGCCGCCTGAGGGGTACTTCTCAAGGCACCTGTCATGCCAGGTAACAGACACCGTCCAAAACATCCATAATTGCAAATTATTAATTAAAAAATAACTGAAAACGAAATTGTTGTAACATTTTTTTCAATTTAAATGTATGTAAACCCCCTCAACGATTACTTCTTATTGCAATAGGTATACAACAAAAACAAAGCAAGCACCAATGTCATTTTGAATGCGTTTGAACTACTGCTTTCGATACAGTATAACACATGTATTTACTATTTTTACTCACAAATAGTTAACAAACATATTTTGAGCACCATTCAAAAATATGTTATAAACTTATAAACGAAAATAAAAAGATGCTATGAAACTTTGCAAAAAATGGAGTTTTTTCTCCATTCCCAAGAATGCAATCATGTACATTTTTTCACAAAAGTGGCAACTTCGAAAAAATGTTCCGTTATCGCGTACACATGTTTTGTGAATATGCGTTCACAAAATTCTTTACAATTTTCCCTTCAATTTTAAACGGCGCACAGTGGTTTTCAATTTTCTGTAAAATATTCATCACAATTCGTAAGAGAAGGTATATCTAAAAGACTAACCATTTCTAAACTATAATTATTTTGTAACTCTATTCGTGACTTCACATGCCGCAGGGAAGAAATAAGTGGATCGGAAGATGCTGCCAACATGTTGAAGAGGTCCTTATTTTGCCTTACCCTTGATGCTTTGAATGTGTTCTGCAATCTATATTTTTTATAAAATTTGTTAAGAGACTCCTGTGCTTCTTCAGAAAGCTCTCCAATTGGCAAAGACTAGTACTCAATTATATCTTTGCCATGCGCCAATATTTTATGGACGGTCGGGGTCAACTTCTACTGTGGATACATTTCTGCTAAAAGAGATGCAGTTTTCGACGCATATTCTCCATATTTTGTAGAATTGACATTTTCTTTGCAGTTTAAAACATCCAAGATCGTTCCCAATCTTTTCACGATTTGATTGTCAATTCCAATGATTCTAGTTACTGCCTCATCATTTTCAAAAAATCTCCTAGAAGTGTTTCCATCGTTTGAGTTACCGTATCCGTGCTTGGGACAGCCTACTTTTAGTCCAACTTGTTTAAAAAAAGCATCCTGTATTTGCTTCTTTCTGATCTTTTCCTTATCCTTTATTGATGTATTTTCATCGAAGTTTTCCTCCTCTTGTGGTAGGGTATATGCCAGTTTTAGCAAGAATTCCATACACCTTATCCTTGCGTGCAATGGTGACATTCCATATTCGTAATTCTCCTCATTTGTAGAATCGTTTAAATTACCAAAGTTCTTCTGACAAATAATAATATAAAATCGATAAAAACAAATATAAAAATAAAACGAAAAAAGGGGTTTAAATAGGTTTTTGCTAAATTTTTACCTCGAATATAATTCTGTCTATATATATGTATATGATAACTAATTGAAATATATTATAATTAAGCAGAAAAAGATACTATTCTTAAACTCTTTACAACTAATTATATAAAATTGAGATGTAACATATTATATATGAAATAAATTGAATTGAATTGAAAAAAGTTCTTCTGACTCTTTTTGCAAATCGGGCATGACATTGTTGAGGTTGTTCCTGTCAGTTCGTTTACGACTTTTCCGTCAACCATGGTCAGGTGGAACTCGTAATTGCATTCAATATATTTTCCTTCTCCAATTTGCAGCTTTGTAGGCTTAATCTTGCTTATTTGTTCTTCAATGTCATTCACCGTAGTCCTTATGAGTTCTGCCGATTCCCTTGCAAACTGAAACATTATTGGTCGGCAATAATGCACTGATGCAGACGTGGATTTTTCCAGTGTAGGGAATCATCCGATTTTAGCCGCAAAGGAACAACAGATGCCATAAACATATTTTCGTCCGATATTGTAGCGTCATCGGAAGATATCCTTTGCTTATAAACGCTTTGTCCGGATGATCCATCGCAGCCCCATTTGCTGATCAATGTCAACTTCTCAGGAAGAATTTTCACTTCCGTGAAAAACTTTGGTGTGGTTGACTTTCTAAACAGTTCAAATAATTTTAAATTGTTCAACGCCATGTTTTCAGTACTTAAATTGTTTAATGGTTTCAGTAATTGTTGCGCCAACTTTCAGGCGTAGACTAATCCAGGCATTTTGCTTATTTTGCAATATATAGGCTTATGCTACCATGCCTAAAAATTTACCTGTTCCCTGCATACATATGGATTTAGGCTGAATAATGCAATTTTGATATTATGCACGTGTCCAAATAAGATTTGTGCCTACCTGTAGGGACCATAAGTCAATATTGTTCCTGACCATTTGTACGCCAAAGTATTGTTTATGTGAGGTACGAACCTGCTAATTTCAATGAGTAGTTTTTTTCAAACTATTATATCAAACTACTGTCAGTCAAAACATATAAGGGATGGACGCCATACAATTTCTGCAACCATGTCTTTTTAAACTTTTTTACCTCTAGAAGCCAAACGGGCACGTACGGGCAGATAAAACCTTTTGAATTATGTAAAGAAATAATCATAGAACAGGTTTTGCAAATATGGCAAATATAGAAAAATATAGTTTTTTTTTATTTTCCGTCAAAGTTGAAAAATAGTGAAAAAACGGATAGTTTTTAAATAGTGATTTACCAGGAGAAACACAAAGCAAACAGTTAATTATTTTTTTATCATTATACATTTAATAAATACATCAATCAATACAAACAAAAAATAAGGCGATTCGTTACCTATTTTTCGTGATATTACACCTGAAATCGCAACAAATTGACTAAAAATTGTGTGTTTTTTTGAAAACCGAAAGTCGGTCAACTTTGAACGGTTATATCTTCTAAACTAAAAATGTGATATTATTAAGAGTGGCATATTTGAAATCGTTGAAAAGTTTCCTATAACATGGGTTTATTCAAAACTTCGTCGGCACTCATGAAAATTTTGATTTTTGCAACCTCGCTTGCTCTACGGGCGCCACTGTGCGGCGAACAGTGAAATTACGCAAATGTAAGACTTGAATTTGCCAATTATAAGTGAAAAAAGAAGAAATAATAATTACCGTTTTTTAGGTCCGCGGTAAATAAAACACAATTGTCCATCTTAATTGAGAAGATGAGGGACAACCCGAACATTGCTGGTGGATACACCAAAGATTCCAAAGACGCTGTAAGTGCATTTTGGTCTGCATCCATCAATGATTTAAATACTGCAGGACCACCAATGAAAACGCTAGCAGAATGGAAAAAGGAAAGTATATTGTACAAATTCGTATTTATTTTGAATAAAAATGTCCTCATATATGAATGCAGGTGTGGGTAGACCAAAAATGACATATTCGTAAGAAGGCTGCCGAAAATTATCGCTACAGAGAAGGCACAGGTGGTGGACCTCCCAAAAAAAGTAGATTATCTTCAACAGAAGAGGCGATCTACGAAATGGGTAAAAATTAATGCATTTCTAGCAAGTTTATGTACATACATAGACACAGCAAAAAAAGAACTGTTAAATTAACAAGATGGAAAAAGAACGGACTGAATTTAAAACTATCATTGTTTCATATTAATTTTAAATGAAAAAAGTTAAAATAAAATTTTTCAATATTGATTCCATAAAATCCTGTTTTACTTGTTTTGTGTGGAAACAACAACAATACTACAAGAAGCAAAACATAAATTCTTTGTGTTCATATTTTATAAAATTTATAGAAAGAAGAAAAATTCAAGTATTTAATATACATAAAACTGTCGAAGTAGATGATGACAAAAATATATCGGAGCTTTTCTAGTGGTGTATTTCAATTTTGAGTGCTTCTATAAACATCGGGGAAAACAACAATGTGAAACATGTGCAACAGGAAAATAAATAATAACCATAGTATAAGTTAAGGTTTTTTAAGTTTAAACCTTTCCTTGAACCATTTCTACTACTTCAGATTTTTCTGAAATTTCTAAATTACATTGAGCTTCTTTAAATCGTAAAATGTTTTCAATACACTTATTATCTAATGCAATCAAGTTTTTTTCTAAATTGTCTTTTACATTTATATCATAAACTTTATCAGAGCTATCTGCTAATATTTCTGATGTATTAAAAATTACTGATTTGTTCAAAATATCTGGCAAGGATTAAAATTTTATCCTGGTTAAGGTGTTAGAGGAGAATTGAGGTATGAATAAGGTAAGTATTATGTTATTATGTTGGAAAAGTACTGCCACTTTTGTATTTGTATAACTGTCAAAATCGCTAATCAAATTTAGTTCCTTTTGTGTTAAAATGTCTGTCGGAATAACACCTAGTTTGCAAGAAAATATAATTTGTCCAATGTCGTTAATATGATTTGTTAAAAGTACTATATCATTGTTTAGGCTGTATGTCTGTTCGATAAATTGAACTTCGTCTTCCAACGTTTTGATTCTATTTTGAGTTTCGCTTTTAAATACATTAATATACCTGCTTGTTATGGATTGTTATTTGTTTATATGTTTCGTAATATTGCCAATTTGTTCAGTCATAAAGTTATTTATATGCGTTAATTTGCCTACCGTACTGTTAATCGTTTGTTCATTGTCGTTTATTCTGTTTATCGCGTCCCTTATTTCTAGTTCATCGTCACTGTCCATGGAACCTGCAATATATTTTAGGCTCTTTCCTAGTACGTTAATGAGTCCTCGTTTTGATTTGGAGTGGATATGTAAGTTATCTATTTTTGCTTTTAGTAAAATGAAATTTTTGTTTAGTGTGTTTAAAAGTTGTTTGTCCTCAAATGTAATGGTTTTTAGTGCGCTTAGGTTGTCTGAAAGTAAAGTTACTGTTTCTTCGTACGCCGTCAGATTTATAAAATGTAGGACTTTATCGTAGTGTCCAATTACCTTTAATTCCCCTGTCTTAATAGGTATGTAGCCATTGTTGTTGGTTAGGTCCTGTACGTCGAGGTGCTGTGCAGTTACTGCCATTACAAATGTCAAAATTGAAAAATTTAACATTTTCTGTCCTTAATTATCTGCTGGACTTCTTTGCTTTTGTTGCTGTTGCAATGTTGTAGTATTCTTTTCCTGTTGTTGCTGTTGCAATGTGGTGGTATTCTTTTCCTGTTGTTACTGTTGCAATGTGGTGGTATTCTTTTCCTGTTGTTGCTGTTGCAATGTGGTGGTATTCTTTTCCCTTTTTTTCTTTACAGTTTTTACTCTTTAATTCTTTTCGAAAAAAAAATTTTTTCCCTTCAGAGTTTTAACTTCACAGTTTTTATTCTTTAATTTTTTCGGAAAAATTTTTTCTTCAGAGTTTTAACTTCACAGTTTTTATTCTTTAATTTTTTCGGAAAAAAAAATTTTTTCTTCAGAGTTTTAACTTCACAGTTTTTATTCTTTAATTTTTTCGGAAAAAAAATTTTTTCTTCAGAGTTTTAACTTCACAGTTTTTATTCTTTAATTTTTTCGGAAAAATTTTTTTTCTTCAGAGTTTTAACTTCACAGTTTTTATTCTTTAATTTTTTCGGAAAAAAAATTTTTCTTCAGAACTTTTAAAGTTTTTTTTTTTCACACCTTTTATCGCTTTTTAGGTTTCCTTTTAGTTTTTTTTTCCCTCAAACTTTTATCCTTTACGGCTTTTATGTTCTATCTAAAATTTTTTACACGCACGATTTTTTTTATCCTTTACGGTTTTTATGTTTTATCTAAAATTTTTTTTTTACACGCACGTTTTTTTTATCCTTTACGGTTTTTATGTTTTATAAAAATTTTTTTACACGCACGATTTTTTTATCCTTTACGGTTTTTATGTTTTATCTAAATTTTTTTACACGCACGATTTTTTTATCCTTTACGGTTTTTATGTTTTATCTAAATTTTTTTTACACGCACGATTTTTTTATCCTTTACGGTTTTTATGTTTTATCTAAATTTTTTTACACGCACGATTTTTTTATGCTTTACGGTACTGGTGAAGGCTGGCACGTAATGCCCTCCTTTTTGCTTCCTACTAGGGTACCTAAATACCCGATTTTTTTGTTTTAATGCTCGGGCGCCAGTTAAGGTTTTCTAAGTTTAAACCTTTAAAAAAAACAAATTTTTCTTTTATTTCACTTGGTCATTACGACCACACTTTATTAAATCATAAAAAGAACTAACTTAAACTTTTACAATGTTTTTACTTATATTAAACTAAATGTTCTAAATAACGAGTGGCGTGATTCGATTCCTATTAATTTAGTCGCAGACGCTTGCATTGCATTATTTGTCATTTAGTGCAAACGCGCGCTCCAGTTATTGCAATCATTTCTTATTGCAATCATTTCTTAAGAATTGGCTCATGCCAATTTTGTTTATTATAACTTATTGCAATCATTTCTTAAGAATTGGATCATGCCACCTTTGTTTATTACCAGGTCGGAAGCGTGAGTAATGAAAAATGGGTTGTTAACTTTGGGGGAGTTAACTTATACAACTAGTATGCCGACTCTTTGGAAGGTACCTAATAAACATCGGCATGAAACTTAATAATGATGTTCATGAAACTTTCATTATAATTTTGTATTTGCTTCGTTTGTATTCAGTATAACGAATAACTACGAAATGAAAGCAACAAACAAAAGAAATTTAAGAGACGAGAAAGATGCAGGTTTTTGTTTACTTAGACAAGAGAATATGAATACTAACAACTCTGAAACAAAACAACCACTGTATAAATGTCGAATAAGTTCATGGAAAAACACATTTATTTTAAAGTCAGTATTGCCAGTTTTAAAGAAATGAAAAACATTAGGAAAGATAAGACACAAAAATAACCATGAACAGTAAAAGCAACAAGATAAGGAAGTACATTAATATTAAAATAATAATAATAATAAATAAATTTCCCAAAAAAATTTTCTCCATTCCCAAGAATGCAATCATGTACATTTTTTCACAAAAGTGGCAACTTCGAAAAAATGTTCCGTTATCGCGTACACATGTTTTGTGAATATGCGTTCACAAAATTCTTTACAATTTTCCCATCAATTTTAAACGGCGAACAGTGAAATTACGCAAATGTAAGACTTGAATTTGACAATTATAAGTGAAAAAAGAAGAAATAATAATTACCGTTTTTTAGGTCCGCGGTAAATAAAAACACAATTGTCCATCTTAATTGAGAAGATGAGGGACAACCCGAACATTGCTTGTGGATACACCAAAGATTCCAAAGACGCTGTAAGTGCATTTTGGTCTGCATCCATCAATGATTTAAATACTGCAGGACCACCAATGAAAACGCTAGCAGAATGGAAAAAGGAAAGTATATTGTACAAATTCGTATTTATTTTGAATAAAAATGTCCTCATATATGAATGCAGGTGTGGGTAGACCAAAAACGACATATTCGTAAGAAGGCTGCCGAAAATTATCGCTACAGAGAAGGCACAGGTGGTGGACCTCCCAAAAAAAGTAGATTATCTTCAACAGATGAAGCGATCTACGAAATTGTGAAGATGAAACAGTCCGTTGAGGGGGTTGAAGGTTCCAACACATTTGGTGCTCCATTGTCAAGTTCAGAAAATGGAAATGAGACGGTCAATATTGTCAACAATGATATTGAAATTGATGAAGATCCCTCCCCTCATACTTCAAATGCACAAAAATCTTTGAAAACACCGAAGAAAAGTGAATCTACATCAAAACTAATAGAGGCTGAAGTTAAAAATCAAATAAAGCTAAATGAGAAAATATCGGAACTGGTGGATATCATAAAGGAGGACAAACAAGAAACAAAATCAATGATGAAAAGGATGGTTCGATCATTGGAAAAAATTGGTGACGTTAAGGCAAAGAAGCTAAAACAAATAGAAAGGCATCACGCTTAAATGGAAAAATATAGAAGATCAGAAGTAGAGAACAAGTTGGAAAAAAATAATAAATTGATGGAAATTGAAGAAATAAAATGTTGTTTAATGAGACAAGATTATTGAACAATTTCTGAAGTTATATTTTATATATGCAAAATATGTATGAAGACATTTAAGTTATTTTTTGTTGATAAACAGTGAAGTGTTTTAAGTTTTTTTTAACAAATATATGTAAATAAATTTCGTTTAACCTTTTATAAACTATTGGCTATTCTATTTCTGATGCGACTGCCTGCAGAAACATAGGTGCCTTCCTCTGAGTCGGTGTACACACTTGTATCATTATCGTCATCGTGAAGGACGTAACAAGGCACTTCATTACATCTATAAGTAATGCAGATATTGTGGAGTGCAGTGCAAACATTTGTTATTTGAATAGCCTTTTTTGGATTGTAGTGTAATTCCCTTGCACCCAGTAGACATCTCCACCTATTTTTTAGAACACCATTCGTTCTCTCTATTATGTTCCGGCACTTCGTATGTGTGTCATTGAATTTCATATCCACAGTGCCAACATCTGCATTTCTAAAAGGCGTAATAAGCCAGGGTTCCAGAGGATAACCTGCATCACCTAAAAATATTTGTAACATTTAATATTTAGTATAAAATTACAATCTTATATGTATATGAATGTACATACCTAACAACCACATGTTTGTTCCTTCTTCCAAATGAACTCTCTCCATTTCTTTTCTAATTGGGCTCATACTCCAGACAAAAGAGTCATGACATCCTCCGGGATGTGTAGCGTCTATGAAGCGTATGCGCATTTCATGGTCACATATCTATAAAAACATTTTTTTAAAGCTTTTTCATAGATTATCAATTTGGGATTCAATTACAAGTGTCACGTTTAAGCTGAATCGTCCCTTTCGGTTATAATACAAATGCTTCCCATCCTTCGGTGAAATTATAACAATATGGGTGCCGTCTATGCAACCCAAAACACCTGGTATTCCAAATTTGTTGTAAAACGATTGCGCGCAGATTTTACTCTCATCCCGTGTTGGATACCAATACCTTTTTGATATGACCTCTCTGCGAAAAATCGTAAACAGGCGCTCAATTTTATTATTGGAGGTATGGCTACTTTCCTTTCCGTTTTCGGCAATGCCGAAGTGAGCAATTCCAATATATATGCGAACGCAGATTTGTTTACTCTATAATACTGACAAAATCTGCAAGTGCATAAGGCTTTATAAAACTGAAAACAACTTTATTATACAATTACTTACTCAGCATTTGAAAGCTCCAATGGATTTGAAGCATCGCGTATATTACGTCTCATCATTTTTTCACTTTTATGCTTTTTCATTTCTTCCTCATTGTGTAAATGAATTAGCGCTCCAATTCTATACATTTTTGCAGAATTTATTGTATTGCAATTGCCAACAGCTGTTATGTTCGAATGAAAACAGCTGATTGCTCGAAACATGCGAGCTCACAAGAAATACGCGATTAAGAAATTTTGGGAATGGGGATTCACAATTCACATGCGAACAAATATTCACAATTTCTACGCGATAAGGGTGAATGTGTTTTGCTTGGAAGTACATAAGCAAGTTGTTATGAAAAAAATTTAAATTTAATTTAAAAAATGCCTTACAAATTACATATATTATTGTAAAGCTAACAAAAAAGAAAAAAATACATAAATTTACTAAGTGGCAACATTGCTATTGAGTATTTATATAAAAAAAATGAGAGAGAGTGAAAACTGTAAAACAAAAGTCGTTTCATTGAACAAAGTCTTTGTGTTTGCCATTAGCATGAATAAAACAACAGTTTGTTCAGTGGTCTGAATTTTATTTGAATACGAACTTTATTGAATAAACATTTCAGTATGTTCATGAATGAAGTTATTCATGCAGCCCTTTAGTACCTAACTCAAATGACAGTGGTACCTAACTCATATTTGTATTAGGAAGATTTTTTTTCAAATGTATTGGTGTTTAAAACTATTTGCACCACTAAACATAGTTGAATAAAATCGTATAGAATGTGGCAACCATTTTCTTTTAATAAAATTTTCTTATAGTGCATTTACATTACATCGAAATCTAGTAGATTTCATTTGAAATCTTCCTCCAAATCTAGTTCGTTTACATTATACTTGTTTGACATTAGCGAGATTTGGTTTTCACAACAAAAACCGCCGACTGAAAGTTTTTTGTGTAACACATACTTACATATAAAGAAATAGGCATTTAAAAATTTGCATTACATTTTCTTTATAAAAAACTTCATTTATTTTATCAATATTATTTCTCATTTGCATTTTTTTTTTTTACTATTTTACAAAATTTTTGAATTTTTTTTAACAATTTTAACAAGCAGCTATTATTGTTTTTGTTTTGTTTTTTGTTAAAATGTAATTTTTTCCTTGTTTTAACCCTCCGATGTTCATATGGGTCTGGCCAGACCTAAACGACTTTTAAATGTGTGTATCTCTTTTTTAAAAACTAGCTGAGGCTCATAAGTCGATGACTTCCTAAAATATAGTGTGCTAGACACAGTGAAGTAGTAAAATTTAAATTTGTAGTATATTTGTTGTAAAAAAAAATAATTTTAAGCTACTTTCGTTAATCAAGCTCACATGGGTCTGTGCAGACCCATATAAGCTTTTCATGTAAATCGTTTTACCGTTTGATGTAAACAAAAAAACTGCTGATGGAGGCAGTGGCAGAGATCACTTATTTTAGTTGATATTTAGAAATCAAAGTGAACACGTGTTTTTAATTAACACAGTACAACACATGATTTGCCAACTCAATTCTGTGAACTGTATGTGAAATAAGACCCAAAAAGAAGAATTTCTGCATCATTCGTTTTGTCTTCTTACCTGCGATTTGAAGTTAGTATCGATTTGAAGTTAGTACTATCGTATAGGGGAATTTATCACGTTTTAGGCCCTGTTGTTTGACATAGCTCGACAACCACCAGCCCAATTTAGTTGAAATAAATTTTAAAAAATTAAGAATTACAATTCCCTTAATCTGTTCATATATTGTTTTCCTATACAAGTAACACTTTCGAAGTAAAAAATGAATGTATGAAGGGAAAAAATTATTTTTTGCCTAAAAATTTAATTTTTTTTTTTTAAAAATACATAAAAAATCCAAAATGGAAAAAAGTTTCAAGTCTAGTTATTTTTTCGCAAAGTCACATAACCTATGAGCAAAATGAGACAAAGATCATAAAAATCGATGCACGCGTTTCGCTTTTATTCGCAATTGAGTAAAGGTATGAATTTCAAAAATCAGTTATAGCCACCACCCTTAAAATAAAAATATAAATTAAAAAATTATCATGCAAAAAAAAACTTTATTTATAAAAACTTAATGAAAATAAAATAATATGCAATTATAATATGCATAAAAACAAAATTTAGAACATTTTTTCAATTATTGGCAATATCCATCCTTGTAGAAGTTGACGCTTGTGGTTCTGATGATCTTGTTTTCTTCGTAGGTTGTTCATATTCATGGTCTGAGTCTGTATCGTCATCCGAGATACACATACTATTCAAGGGCGTGTTTCTTTCACTGTGTCCACCAATTTCAATGTCTTCATCTTCGGTGCTTTCTTCAAACTGCATAATTGTGGAACTCCACCAACAAACCTCCGCAAGCAATGCATCCAATTTTTTGCTTTTGAACCGCTTTTCAAATGGCATGGTCACCTGGTGGAACCGCTCTCCTTGTTCGTCTGATTCCTGAGGTGATTGTGCCAAAAAAGTATCGAGGTGGTGGTGCAAGAAATGCAATTTCAGCGTCATGGATGCACCGATTTTTTCGAAATAAAACAGCAACCTGTCCACTCGTTGCTGTATCTCTTCTCGCTGGACACGGTTCTTTCCTAGAACGCCTTATATTACTTCTTTCAATGCGTTCCATGCATGTTGGTGGTCGTGATGCTCTGAAAGCAAATGTGTGAAAGAATCACTTTTGATCAATTTCCGAATATCAGGTCCATTGAGAATACCTGTTTTAAATACATAAGAAAAACGAAAAAATTATTGGTAATGCGAATGTATAGAAATTAACAAATTTAGATATGACAATATTGAAATACAGAGTACGATACGTACCGTTTTTAATTTTCTCATCACTGAGTTTCGGAAAGATGGATTTCAAACAGTCAAAGGCGCCGTTAACTTTTTTGACCACCACTTCAACGAATTTCCCAGCTATTCCCAGTATCATGTGGAGCGGCGGCAACAAAATATCATCCAGGTCCTTTATCATAGGTTCATTGCGTAATTTTAATTGTTTGTTGAGCTCGGGAGTTCTTCCTTTCCAATCTTTACATTGATATTGATTTCCTTTGTATCGTGAATCCCAATTACAAAGGAAGCAGAAGTATTTTGGATATCCGCCCTTTTCTATAATCCCTTGTAGTATGTTGACCACCTTCAGATCGCAACAAATGTTCCATTTGTGTTCATCGTATTTGATTTTCTTCAAAATTTCGCCCAATGCTTCATACGTTTCCTTCATAGTTGTGCTGAATCCCAATGGGATGCATGGTTTTTTATTTTTTTTGTGCAGCAGCACAGCCTTCAAACTAGTAACTGAACCATCGATGAGTAAACGCCAGTCGCCAGCGATATAATCCATTCCCAATTTTTTCACTAAACCTGGGATATCATGGCAGTACGTGAACGTATTTGCTTCGTCAACGGAATAAAATTTCTGAAAATCAGCTTGGCGTTGTCGGTATGATGTTGCGCTGACATTTTGCTGTGTGAGTTTTCTTCTCTTCAAAAATGATGTCAGCCATTCGGAGTCGTGTTGTGATAGTCCCAGCTTGGCCACAATGTAATCCATTTCGATTTGTGGTAGCGGTTGTGGTGCACTATTTTCAATATCGGGTATCCAATCAGCATCATCCAAATCGGTCGGATTGGTGACAACGGTTTCGGCTAGCAGGGACACAGTATCCGCACTCGGAGGTTTAGGTGCATCGGTACCAGCAGGGCGTTGCACTGGAAGTGTGGCAGTAATTGCAGCAGTGTATACTTTTGTTTTCAATTGTTGTCTGTTTAATCCAGGACGAAAATTTATGCATGCATAGCACCTGGATTCATCATGTCCAGTTGTATCTTCCACCCAAATTACTGGCTTCATAAAAGATAACTTTCTACTTTTTCCGTGAATCCATTTTAGAAGGGTAGTATAACAACTGTTGCACACTGTGTTCGGCGTAAAATTTGCACCACTTAAATCTGCTTCATCGAAATAATTACAATACGCGGTTTTGAATTGCTCAGTAAACAAATTTTTTCGATCTTTTTTCTGTATTTTTCGGACGATATGACCACAAACGTAACAATATTCATCCAAATATGGGCACTTGTTGTTTTCCATATTGATATATTTTATGTTTTGTTGTTATTCACTTTTAAAAAACTGGAGAAAAATCACTTTTACTGTTCGCGTTCGTCGGCACTGGCTGAATGCCAAAAATCGATCAATGCACACCTATAAATACTACGTATTTTTGAATATTTTACTGCCAGGTACTTATAAATGGGCGCATATTTTAAGGGCGGCTGGCTATATACCTGATTCAGCACTTGTACGTTTCAAACTGTGCAAAACTTTCCAAATAATGACCACCCTTAAATGTGGGTGCAATTTCTGTAAAAAAATCATATAGGTAGCCACCGGAAAAACCCAAATAATAAAAAGGTCCACTTTCCGTTTAATTGTCCACGTACATTTATTACCGCAATCATAAAAATCAAATAACCTTTTGTTTATTCCTTTTTTTTTAATTCTCAGAATCATGAAAAAGGTGACAATGTTTTCTTCAAATAATGTTGTGCATATCTCGAGCAAATTTTTGAAATTCATACATTTACTCAATTGCGAATAAAAGCGAAACGCGTGCATCGATTTTTATGATCTTTGTCTCATTTTGCTCATAGGTTATGTGGCTTTGCGAAAAAATAACTAGACTTGAAACTTTTTTCCATTTTGGATTTTTTATGTATTTTTAAAAAAAAAAATTTAAATTTTTAGGCAAAAAATAATTTTTTCCCTTCATACATTCATTTTTAACTTCGAAAGTGTTACTTGTATAGGAAAACAATATATGAACAGATTAAGGGAATTGTAGTTCTTAATTTTTTAAAATTTATTTCAACAAAATTGGGCTAGTGGTTGTCGAGCTATGTCAAACAACAGGGCCTAAAACGTGATAAATTCCCCTATACGATAGTACTAACTTCAAATCGATACTAACTTCAAATCGCAGGTAAGAAGACAAAACGAATGATGCAGAAATTCTTCTTTTTGGGTCTAATTTCACATACAGTTCACAGAATTGAGTTGGCAATCAATTAACTGAAAAATGTTGTACTGTGTAATTAGTGGAAAGTATTTTTTATAAAATGGAACAAGTAGATATGGATTACGATGATATGATGACGCATTTGCTTCGTAAGCTAAGTGCAGCAAATGTGAGTCCGGAAGAACGTGAGCGACTTCAGGCACAAATTGAACAAATTATGGGACAGGAGTCCGATCCATTTGAAACAAGTGGCGACGAAGAAGATGATGACTATTTTCCAGATGATGAAGATTTTGATGAAGCATCAGACATAGACCAGGAAATCGAGTTAGAGGCCGTTCTGGATGACAACCATGATGACGCTGAAGATTTGTATAGAGAAGCCATTGCCCTTCAAGCTCAAACCACAATTCAATCATCCAGCACATCTATCACTCAGGACGTTATGTGCAGGTCGAAAGACGGTAAGATGTGGAACTCAAATCCTCCACCACCTGGAAGGCCTCGCTGTCATAATGTTACAAATTTTACTCGTAAAGGGCCATTACGAGGAGCATCACCGAGTCATCGAGCTATTTTCAAGTCATTATTCTCTCCTGAAATCGTCAGTATTATTGTGCGGGAAACCAACAGAAAAACCATTGAAAAGTTCGTCTACGGAATGAAAAGCATCCTAATAATAAACAGCGATATTTGGGATGCTGCTAATTGCTGGTGTGTTCCACGCGAATTCTCAGCCAGCAAAAGAATTGTGGGCGAATTATAATATGCCAATTTATAAGGCCACTATGTCCTTGAATCGGTTAAAGATTTTAACTACTTTCATCCGTTTCGATAACAGTGGTACTCGTGCTGAGAGGTTAAAGCAAAGCAAATCTGCCGCCCTGGACGATGTGTGGCTCCTGCTGATGGCCAATTTAGAGAAGGCGTACACTCCGAATTGTCATGTAACAATCGATGAACAGTTATTTCCATATCGCGGGCGTACTCGATTTACTCAATATATTCCGAGTAAGCCTGCAAAATATGGCATAAGTGTGGTGGATCTGCGACTCTGTTTCAAATTACTCTTTAAAAGGTATACTTTATACGGGGAAACCACCAGGTGGCCAGCGAGACACGAATCAAGGCGAACGGGTCGTTATGAAATTGATGGAAAAATATATGGACAGTGGTAGGACTGTTTTTGCTGACAACTTTTTTTCAACATATAACTTGGCAGAAATGTTGATGGATCGTAGAGTGGCTTTCGTGGGTACCGTAAGAAAGAATAAAACCTTCATTCCGCCTGAATTGCTTGACCCAAAACGTGATGTTAAGATCACTTTATTTTGTTACCACAATAATAACATCGCTCTGTGCTCCTACATGGCAAAGCCAAAAAAGCCAGTAATCATGTTATCTACTGTCCATTACCGTCAAAATACCGATCCATTGAAAGAATTCAAGCCAGATGAAATTTTGGACTACAATAAATTTAAAGCGGGCGTAGATACAATGGACCAGATGTTGACTGGCTACTCGTGCAAACGCTCGACAAATCGTTGGCCACTGGCAATGTTTTACAATATGCTTGATATCGCCGGTTTGGCCTCATTCATCATCTATGACGAGTTGAACCCGGCAAAGCCGAGTGATAAACGCCGTTCATTTGTCATTGAATTGCCACGGCAGCTAGTTATTCCACATATGACGGAACGGGCGACTAACCCTTTAGTATGGAGGTTTGCTCACATAAGGCAAGCAATGAATCTTTTCAATATCGATGTGATTATGATTTATATACACACATACATCTGTATCTTTGTATAAAGATATGTGTGTATGTTTTGAAATATACTAATTTATAATTTAATATTTCATTATTTTTAGGTACCGGACACTTGCCCGTCGACATCAAACGCAGCACAGCAACAAAGTACCCTCAACACGTTCATCATGCTACCTTTACGCTGCTTCTTCTTCGAAAAAGCGACGTAAGACTCGTTATAACTGCAGCAAATGTAATCGTCCTATATGTTTGAATGAACATTCCATGCAATTACATAGTTGCAAACCCAATTGCTCTTTGTAATGTATATTTAACGTTCAAATAAATAAATAAAATTCTTTCTAAAACATTATTTCTAACGCTATTTTTGAAGGGTCTGGCCAGACCCTTATGGTGCACTTACCGCATCATTAGGCACCGAACATCGGAGGGTTAAGTGCTATATGGGGACAAACATAGTTGCATCGATAAGTACTACTAGATTTCGAATAGATTTCGTCAAAATCTAGTTACGGAGTAGATTTTGTTTTGTACGGGAAATCTAGCCAAAAACAACTAGATTTGGCTCGAAATCTCGAAAGTACTAGATTTCGTTGTAGTGTAAATTGGCTATTAGTTCAAAACAATTCTAATTTATTTAATGCTGGCTGCACTTATAAACTTATCAAAATAATTTTTGTTAAATTTTTATTCGGCAATATCGGAAAGTATTTAATTTATTTATGATTTCAAATATTATTTTCATACCACAAAATGCTACTCTGCTTAATAATAATATAAACAACAGGAAAAAATTAGTGTCAAAAAATTTATTTAAGCATTTTTAGTTTGTAAAAAATAAAAACATTTTGCATGATACAAACATTTTATATGTTTGTATCATGAAATTAAACAAAAAGTGTTATATTGTGAAAAATTTTATATAAAAAAATTTCAAATTTTGTTTGGTTTTTATGTGTGTTGTATTCACACAGAACGTATATGTGTGAATGGTGAACTAAAAAATTGAGAACGATCTCTCCAGTTGGCATACTAGTTGTATACTATGATTAGTGTTGCCATTTTTGCATTTTTGCAGCTAAATTTAGCATTAAAGATTTATATTTAGCTGCAAAATTTTTTTTTTGCATTATTTAGTTTAAAAATTTGGACGAATAGTTTTATTGATTTTACAAAAAATTTTTATAAATTATAATACATTTTGACTAAAAATAGTTGTGTCAAAAATGAAATTTCGTATGAAAATGGACAATTCTTATGTTAAGAAACATCTTACCTGTCTTGTTGGAAAAATATACTATTCAGGGAATATTAGAAATAGCCTTGCCATGTTGATTGTAAGTATTATCTTCCCTTATTTATTACCTTCCCTTATTACGATATAAACGTACAAGGAAGTTTCACTTGGAATTTAAATTCAATAGTGTAAATGTTTGAAAAATTGTTTGCTCTATACTGCTGAAAAAATAATTATTTTAAATAATCTAAAAAATTTAACATTTAATCTTAACCACCTATGCTTGATATTTATATGTATCAAATGCTTTAGCAACATCTAGCCATTTGCTTAAATATGACCATTTATTTCAATTTCGTTCAAAAATTATCACTTTTCAATTTCGTTCAAAAGTTGTCACTAAAATGTATTTAGTTTCAAATAAAATTTCATACTGGTAATACATTTTTAACAAAAATATTCAAACAATTTTAGCATCTTTTAAAATCCTTTTTAGCATTTTTTGGACTTGTCCTAATGCCTGATTTAGCTGTAAATTTTTTTTAGACCTGCCACTCTGACTATGATAATAACATTTTTCTCTCCCTTTAGTTAAGGGGGTAATTGTTCACAATCATTCTAAAACAGAAACATACTTTGTCCCTGAATCTTCGCACTGTAATTTCATACTCAAATTAAATTGATTCTACATTAAATTCCCATTGTTTCAACTTCAAATAATTTTCATTCAACGTGATACATAGTGTTATTTCAATATCAGTGTTATTTTTACAATTATACTCGAATGTTAAATTGATATAAATTCAAGTTATTTTAAAAGAAAAAAAAAATGTTGTTCGCCAGTTATTGTAAAATCATGTTAAATTAACATGAAGTAACTATTAAGCAAAACCACTTCCGAAAATTTTAAATCAACATAGTTTTAGACAATTTTACATTAATTTTTTCTGTGTGTATGTACTTTTAATTTACATATACTTTTATAATAAAATGTATTAATTTTTTATTTTTTTTAAATGTTTGTGTTTTTTGAGTATATTTTTAAATAAAACATATGTTTTATAAATAGTGTTGAATAAAGTACTATTTTGCCATCTCAATGTTTAAATTTTTTGTCACTGTTGTGTATACATATATTTTGACACTCTGAATGAATAAACAAAACGAATCGAAGAGCACACTAGCCTGTGTATCCTTTTTAATTCCTCTCGACAATTAGGTAAGAATCGCAACGACAAAAATCGTATAATGTAAATTGAAACTAAATATGAATTTTTTATTTTCTTTATTCACAAAAATTGATTATACTCGAACTCCCTAATATAGCTCATAGGGACATATATGGGTATTACGCTCATAGTCACATTGACGATATAGTCCACGATTTGGCTGCAATGGATGTGACGATTTGCGAAAAGTACTGTATATCCTATATAATAAATTTAAATACTATTTTCTAAAAGTATTTAGGAGAACGTTTCGTGATGATCTGGCCTAAGCAACCAGTGAAATGCGCATAGGAACAGCTTATCATCCAACAATAAATATCCGTAGTTTTATCAATTATTAAAAAAAGGAAATTAAGCACAACAAACAAAATCTTTTACACAGAAAAAATTATTAAATTTCGTCAATCACAAAATTTATTCCAAATTCATAATATCAAGCAAACAATTTGTTGATTTTGCACCTATTACCAAAATGATTATATTGATTACTAAAAATTTTGAAATTTTGAAAAAATATTTTCAATAAATGATATTTTTAATTTTAATTAAAAAAGTGATCGGAAAACTTTGCCATTTCAAACAATGTGTAAATTTATTTAAATAAATATTGACAATTCCCAACAACAATTCTACACGTTTAAATTATTTTATTTTAAACGAAAAAAGTCTATTAAGATTTGTTGTTATTTAGTTAAAATTTTTATTAAAAATTTATTTCAAAACAACTAAAATGTTAATTAAATCAAAATTAAATTTTTAATTTTCTTTCAACTAAAAAAATAATTGATTCAATTATCAGATTAATAAAATTTAAATACTTTTTAAACCATTTTTTTAATTGATAAAACACTTTTTTCTGTGTAATAAATAATTGTATTCTTAAAAACAACTTTGATTATAAAAATATAATATTTAATAGAAAAAGGTAGAATTATAAGAACATAATTGTTAAATGGTAACCATAAAATGGTTATGTTAACTCTTTGGGCTCCTGGTTATATAATTGAAGCATAAAACAGTGAGCAACAAAATTCGTTTTATTACAACTTTTTTAGCGTTTTTCAAAAAATTTTACCTACTTAAGAAAAATGTGCTTTTTGTTTATCCCTCTCTTCAGATTTATTAGATACTTATACTTTCTTCCACATTTTTCTTTATTGAATACGGGGGCTGCTATCAATACTACTCTTAATTGGACTATTCTTTCCTTCTTCTTATTTTAATTTTTCAGAAATCACCAAATTAAAATTTACTTGTATATAGCGTTGTAAGTATGGGCTAAAGAACTTTTTTTTTAATAATTTCATATATGTATGTACTCGTATGTACCTATCTGTATGAGTCAAATTTTTATTAACAAAATTTGTATATTGTAAAGAAAAATTCAAATGAGAAAATTCATTATAAGGAAATCAAAATACATTTTTTTTATAATGGAAAAGCTAGCTTCATAAAATCAATTTATAGTTAAATTTAATGAACTAAATTTTTTAGTTTAATCAACTTCTAAATAGAAATTAAAATCAATAAAATATTATACATAATATGTCATAATATCTATAATAATTTAATTTCCCACGTTCTTAAATGCAGTACTGCCTGCGCAGCATTAAAAAAGCAAACTTGTTTCACCATGTCAACGCAAACCTAATGATGCTACATATTAATTGTGTGATTATTATTTTAATAGGTGCATTTAACCACATTTATATTTGTTTGAACTAGAGTTTTTTTTATTCCCGCACTTTTTGGATTCCCGGAAAAGCCTGAAATAAAAATCAAATTCCCGGGATCCCGGGATTCCCGCCCAAAATTTATTATTTATTTCTTTACTTATTTCTCCAATGAAACTAATATTTCTTACTGACAATTACACTTAAAATAATTAAGTCTAGTATCCATTATGTAACAAAAATGTAAAAAAAATTAATATTAGAATTATTTTAAGATACTTAAGAGGTTATTTTTATGTCAATAGGATCATAGAAATCAATATAGGTATTTATTGTCAAATTCAGAGATCATTTGCATAATTAGAATGAAAATATTGTTACGAAATTAGATTTGTCTGAGAATTATTTATGGTTTTAGTTATAAGTTATCTTGTAAATTAAAGTTTTATGTCATATTAGTTACTATTTTTATGAACGCCACTGTAATAAATTTTCTAGCAATTGTAATTGTAGACTTTACCTAGCATTTACACATGCCACTGCCAGTTCGAAAAACTCAATACACTCACGATTTTTTACTAATACACTCACATTTTTCGCAACGGCTGCTCCAGTGGCAGCCAAAATTGCATGCGAGTGAAAATTTGGCACTTGCATGCCACTAAATGTCAAAACGATTAGAAATGTTACCCTGTTCAAAATTTAATGCAAATCGACTGGATTGTTGTCGAACTGTAATTAATGTGTTAACTGTTAAATGCATTTTTATGATTAACTTGTATAAACGGGCGTTAAAATAAGTAAGTTTCCTAATTATAGAGCAATAATTTTGCTAAAATAATGCTAATATAAATAAATGTAAACTATTTCCCCAAAAATAAAACTATGTGATGAAGTCGGGAACTCTTTTTTGTTTTCTGGTACTTTTTTTTTTAATTTGAGAAGTAAACAAATTATCTCAAGTTGACGCTTCAACGACAGTTTGAAAATGAACTGGCAGTGGCATGTGTAAACAGAAAAGCAAATGGCATGAGATTCGACTATTTCGAACACTTTTTCGTTGATAATATGTTTAGAACAGTGGCATGTCACTACTTGCATGTGTAAAGGCAACGTTAGGTTTAGATGTATAACAGTTATTTTAAAATAATTCGAACACAACATTCTAGAAAATACTAGACGGTTCTTGAATCAACAAGGAATAGTTTTGAACTATAGATTCAGGCTAACACATAAAAGTTTAGTTTAGTTTGATTGGAGACATTAAACGGTTCAGATCGCTACTTACAATTGTGGTTAACATTTGTAAATATTATAATTAATTTCAATAAAGTTTGTTAAGTTGAATTCGTGTGTGTATTTTGAGTTGCAATTAAAATAACTCAAAGGTTTATTATAAAGGGAAAAAACCTTAACGCGTTTTATAAGTAAAAAACGTAACAGTATTAAAGTCTTACATCCAATTTCATCAAGTTCAGTTAAAACTTAACTGTTACCTTAACTTCCAGCTAACAATATGTTTTCGACAGTTATAACTGGTAGTTAATGATAAGTAAACTTGGTGAAATTGACCGTTAGTGGAATAAAATTTCTGGAAGGGCGATTAGGAACTGAAAACATAACATTACGAAGTAGGAATTCTGAAACAATTTTACCGTTTAACAAATTTAGCAGGAAGGAGAAATTGTATTTGCTACATATATTTAAAAACATATTTTTTACAATTTTATAACCCTTAATCAGCAGTGGCGTATGAAGTTATACTAAGTTTGCCATTCCATGTGAATCTTTTTTTAATATTCATCTAGGATCCCATAACGTATTTGTATTATGGGTCCTTCGTTTATTCTAAGCTGATTTCGCCATATGGGTGTCAAATTGTTTCTAGATCTTCTAGGCTGTTTGTGGCTTAATTCCAGTAGAATCGCTTCAGTATGAAAAAGAGTTATGCACCCAAATGTGGATCTACCTCAATAAAAACTCAACAAAAACTTACATAAATTTGTGGCAAAATGCACCCATTGTCATTAAATTTCAACAAATTCGTTTTATAAGGCACCAAATTTCGTGAATATCGGTCCATAATTTACCTACGGTTCGATGTTTAGATTATTCTCGTAAATCTTGTAAGTATGGCTAAAGGTGTAACGAATAATGCTTTTGTGGTGCAATTAAGCATAATATACATTCATAAGACTCAAAATTACTTGAAATGCCGCATAAAAAGCATCATAGGCCCTATATAAGGCCCATTCTCAAAAATTAGCTTAATAAATCTTAAACTGTAGCAAATTTTAATATTGTGGTAAAATTAAGTTGGATTAAACTACTGACACAGTCTAGACACTAGTCCGACATAGATTTACTAAAGTTTGAAAAAAGATTTTCTTCAAAATTTCCCTGGAATCCCGCAATTAATTCCCGGGAAAGCGGGAATTGAAAACAATTGAAAATCCCGGGACGGGAAATCCCGAAAAAAACTCTAGTTTGAACACAGTATTACATTTATAACCATGTACTTTATCTTAATATTCTATTATAACTGTAATTGTACAAAATATTCAATACGATAAATGTTTTTTTTAATTAATACTAACTTACTTTCGTAAAGGATAGTTTTGTTTCAGAGAATTGCAAATTAAAATAACGTAACACACATTACTAAATAAATAACAATAAAAATAATATTTTTTCCTCAAAAATATATCGGTTATCGCATTTGTATGCTTAATATTTGAAATTGCTTTTATATCTCGATTAATTTTCATTTTACAATGTTTTTTTGCTTCTCATGTAAACTGTGATGTTATATTATTCTGCATTTAAGTTGACTATACATATGTGCAGTTCTTCTATTTTTTATATTCCAAGAATTTTTTGCTTACGAAAAAAAACCAACACCTACATTTCGGTTCACCAGTCAAGAAATAATTTTACAAAAACAAAACACACACAGGCTAAACGTGCTGCCCAGCGGGTAAAATTCAAGCGATTCACTTTTTATACCTTTATGAAGGTTTACAATTAATTTTTTAGTAAACTTTTACTTATTCCACTCTGTCTTCCTTAAAAGGGTCTTTTAGAAAGGGTTTTATAAAATATTTTAGAAATTAAAATTTTCTATTCTAAGATAAAGCCTGTCGAAATCGTTTTATTAGTAGTTATGTTGGAACGTGTAGCGAGTTTTTTTTAATAATTTACTCACTTTGCATTATTAGCAACAACAATTAAACTGGGATAAAGCTTTATTCTTACCTCTTTCAGAAGCCTGTAAAGTAGATGCAAGAGGGCAAGGCGTTGGTCTCCAATAACACACCTTTTTAATTAGTTAAATTGTGTAAATAATCAGGCTCGAGGTCTGTGTTTAAAATATTTTATTTATTTATTTTATTCAATATTTCGCCTACCATCGGTAAGCACAATCAGGCAATCTATACAAAAATAATAATAATAATTAAACAAATAAATTTATTTTATCACTGTAACAATACTAGTATAACACGACAAAAACTTACAAAGCAATGAGTAACAATAACATAGTACAACACATTATTTCGGGACTCAATTATGATAATGTTTATAAAAGTAGACCCAAAAAGAAGAACTTCTGAATCATTAGTTTGGTCAAGGTACATCAAATAATAATTTAAAAATTAATTTGAAGTTACTAAGTATCGTATAGGGGAATTTGTCACGTTAAAGGCAGGCTCTAGTCCGAATAAGCTTAAATTATTTTAAATTAATTTAAAATTAACAATTACATTTCCTTTAATCTGTTCAAACAACGTTTCGCTACATAAGCAACAGTTTAGCAGTTATAAATAAATGTATGAAGAAAAAAAATATTTTTTGCGCAAAAAAATTTAAATTTTTTATTCATAAAAAATCCTTTGGAATAAACATTGATGACTTTTTTTATTGATTCTTTATTTTGCATGAAAATAAACATTCCGATTCATATTACAGCTATTCTTACACCGAAAATATGCGATTTTTTTATGTTATCTATGCATGGGAATAAAATTTAGAACATTTTCAATTATTGTCACTATCCATCCTCGTTGAAGTTGACGCTTGCGGTTCTGATGACCTTATTCTCTTCGTAGGTTGTTCATATTCATGTTCTGAGCCTGCATCATCATCCGAGATAGACGTAATATTCAAGGGCATGTTTTGTTCAGTGTGTCCACAAATTTCAAACTGCATAATTTTAGAACTCCACCAACAAACCTCCGCAAGCATTGCATCCAATTTTTTGCCTTTGAATCGCTTTTCCATTGGCATGGTCACCTGGTGGAACCTCTCTCCTTGTTCGTCCGATTCCTGAGGTAATTGTGCCAAAAAGGTTGCAAGGTGGAAATGCAAGAAATGTAATTTTAACGTCATGGATGCATTGATTTTTTCAAAATAATACAGCAAGTTGTCCACTCGTGTCTGTATGTGCTTTCGCTGTACACGGTTCTTTCCTAAAACGCCTTCGACGACTTGTTTCAATGCGTCCCATGCACATAGGTGGTTATAATGGTTCGAAAGCATACTTGTGAAAGGTTCGCTTTTCATTAATTTTCGTATATCCGGTCCTTTGAGAATACCTGTTTGAAATATTAAAAAAAACATTTACGAAAAAATTATTGGTAATGCGAATATATCGAAGTGCACAAATTTAGATATGACAATATTAAAATACTGACAACGATACGTACCTTTTCTAATTTTAGCTTCACTGAGTTGTGAAAAGATGGATTTCAAACAGTCATAGGCGTCATCAATATCTTTGACTACCACTTCGATGAATTTCCCAGCTATTCCTAATTTCATGTGGAGCGATGGCAACAAAATATCATCTAGATCCTTTATCAAAAGTTTATTCCGTAATTTTAATTGTTTCTCGAGCTCGGGAGTTCTTGCTTTCCAATCTTTACATTGATATTGATTTCCTGTGTATCGTGAATCCCAATTACAAAGGAAGCAGAAGTATTTTGGAAAATCGCCCTTTGACAACCTTTAGATTGCAACAAATCTACCCTTTGTGTACATTTTAGTGGATTTTCTCCAAAATTTCGCCCAATGGAATTGACGGTTTTTTTGTTCGTTTTGTGCAATAGCTCAGCCTTTAAGCTTGAAACTGAACCATCGATGAATAAACGCCAGTCGCCAGCGATATAATCCATTCCCAAATTTTTTTCACTAAACCTGGGATAGTATGGGAGTAGGTGAACGTATTTGCTTCATCAGCGGAATAAAATTTCTGATAATCAGCTTGGCGTTGTCGGCATGATGTTGCGCTGACATTTTGCTGTGTCAGTTTTCTGCTTTTCAAAAATGATGTCAACATTTCGGAGTTTTGTTGTGATAGTCCCATCTTAGCCACAATGTAATACATTTCGGTTTATGTTAGCGGTTGTGGTCCATTATTTTCAATATCGGGTGTCCAATCTGCATCATTCAAATTGGTCGGATTGCTGAAATCGGTTTCGGCTTGCAGGGGCACAGTATCCAGACTCGGAGGTTTAGGTGTATCGGTACCAGCAGCGCGTTTAACTGGAAGAGTTGCAGTAAAAGCAGCAATGTATACTTGTTTTCAATTGTTTTCTGTTTAATCCATGACGAGAATTCATGCATGCGTAGCACCTGGATTCATTATGTCCAGTTAGGTCTTCCATCCAAATTACTGGCTTCATAAAAGAAATCTGTCCACCTTTTCCATGTATCCACATTATAAGGGTATTATAACAATTTTTGCACACTTTGTTCGGCGTATAATTTGCACCACTTAAATCTGCTTCATCAAAATAATGACAAAACGCTGTTTTGAATTCCTCAGTAATCAAATTTTTTGCAATCCAGTTGGCTTTTTTTTTTGACGATAGGACCACAAACGTAACAAAAATTATCCAATTGTGGGCACTTGTTATTTTCCTTATATTATATGTTTTGTTGTTATTCACTTTTAAAAACCGGAGAAAAATTCACTTGTACTTCTCGCGTTCGTCGACTCTTGTTAAATAACAAAAATCGATCAAAGAGCACCTATAAATACTACAAATATTTTAATATTTTTCTGACAGGTACTTATGAAATATGTTTTCGAAACGTTCCAAAACATGAGCACTCATAAATGTGGGTGCAATTTCTGTAAAAAAAATCATGCAGGTAACTAACGGAAAAACCCAAATAATTAAAAAAGTGCACTTTCCTTTTTTCCTTTTAATTGTCCACTCACATTTATTAATGCTTATTACTTTGCTACCGCAATCATAAAAATCAAATAACCTTTTGTTTATTCCTTTTTTTAATTCTGAGAATCATAAAAAATGTCATTAATGTTTTTTCCAAAGAATTTTGTGGATATCTCGAGCAAATTTTTGAAATTCATACCTTTACTTAATTGTGAATAAAAGCGAAACGCGTTCATCGATTTTCATGATTTATGTCTCATTTTGTTCATAGGTTATGCGACTTTAAGTGAAAGTAATAGGACTTGACATTTTTTTTTTACCGTTTTGAATTTTTTATGAATTAAAAATAAAAAAATTAAATTGTTTGGGCAAAAAATATGTTTTTTCTTCATACATTTATTTGTAACTGCGAAACTGTTGCTTATGTAACGAAACGTTGTATGAACAGTAAGATTGACGACATGGATAAATCACATCTTATCTACAAAATAAAATGCTTGGGGGACAACACTAACATATGCAATCAAGTATATGTTGGGAATACAAAAAACAAGCTAAAAACTAGTTTAGCAGGACACATATCCGATATTAGATGTAGAGATAATTCATCAACACAAAAATAGCACCTGCTGCCCACTGTGCAATGAGAGGACATACACCAGATTTTGACAACGTACAAATATTACAACGAGAGGAAATATATAAACGAAGATTTACATTGGAAATGTTACACATAAACAAAGTCGAACAAGAAAAGAGAATAAACTACCGAACCGATATAGAAAATTCCTCCAAGATAATAAAAAAAAATAATAAGATCAGTTAGTGCAATATTAAAGGTTAAACGTTAAAGTGATAATTGTTTGATTATTGTTACTCATTATTTTTTATTATTGTTACAGTGATAAAATAAATTTATTTGTATTATTATTATTATTTCTGTATAGATTTCCTGATAGTGCTTACCGATGGTAGGCGAAATATTGAATAAAATAAATAAATAAAATATTTTAAATACATACCTCGAGCCTGATTATTTACATAATTTATTTGAAAGTTAAAAAGGTCGAAAGAAAAACATATTTAGATAATTAGTAATGTAGTTGGAATGCGGCTGGGAGATCTTATGTCTGCATAAAGGCCTTCTATAAGGTCTCTTCACTACTTTATTTTCCCGCTGGAAATGGTCGGGAAAATCGTGTTTTTTCTTCTAATGAAGAATTTTAACGTGAATTATTTCTAATTTTTGATATCTGAAAACTTCACATGTGAATTTTTTTGCTCATTCCTCATGAGTGAGGAAATCCAAAATATTTTTTTCCTCAACCTCATGAGGATGAATAAACAGAAAAATTTTAAAATATTCGCGCTCGCTCATGACTGAAAAATGGATGAACGTTTCGGTACTCTAAAAGTGACAGTTCTTGACTGAGTACTTTTTTTTATTTGCGCATGTTCTTATATATTAAACAAAGTTATATATACCCTTTTACCTTCGGTGAAGGGTATAAAAATAAAATATTGCACAGTATACTTGTACAGTATGTGTCACACGTTTCGTTTACCAGCAGTATATAATCCGGCATTATATAATCCCAATAATTTTTTTTGTTTTTAGATTTCATATGGCGAATAAATAAAAAAATTTGTATTCTTTACTTTTTTTAAATTTTTTTTATTGTAGAATTAACATCCGGTCCCTCGATTTCAAACGAAAACTTCATTCGCATAACTTACCTTAAAAAACTAAATTTTAAAATTGGTTTTTGTTTTAAATAAAAGTTAATCGAGTTGCGTTCAAAATCGAGGGACAGGCATTAAATTTGAAATTAAAAGAAACAATAAAAAGTTAGAATGGAATTTCTTGTAATATGTTTGTACATACATATGTAAATATGTATTGACATAAGTATATTAAGTTTTTAAATTTGGTAATAATTTCAGCTTAATATGTTCGATACATCGATAAAAATACATCTTAATCTTAAAAAATATCGATACGATATATATCGATATATTTTTTTCAATTTGCCCATCCCTTTACGTCAGCTCTATTAATGTATATTCTATGTTGTTGTTGTTGTAGATAAGAAGGAGTAGGATGGGATAAGAATGAAAATTAAGGGTTATAAGAATTTCATCACAATGTGAAATCTTAATTTCTGAATAAATGTAATACGATATATTAAATACACAATAGCATCTGGTTAAAATAAACCAAATCCTAACAATCACTGTGAATCTCTATAAGAATAAAATTCTTAGCAACATACATACAGCATAGTCACACACACACACATACTTACACACATATATGCATACACTTCGTGGGATCTTTGTACAGATTGCAATTAAAACAAGTTTTAAAGTACACAATAACAAAACAATAATACTTGTCCAGCACTATTACTCAAAGTTGAAACTAAGCAGTTGGAAAAATTATTAAAATTTAGCATACATAATATACATACATATATATATACATATGTATATATATATATATATATATATATATGTATATATACATATATACATATTATATAAATATACTTCGTGAGAACTTTTAACAGTTATTAAAATATTTTTAAAGTAAACAATGACAAAAAAATAATACTTATCTAGCATTACTATTCAAAGTTGAAACTAAGCAGTTGGAACGATTATAAAAACTAAGCATACACACTTTACATACATACTTACATACATACATACATATCACATTAAGAGTTGGTGGTTTAATTGATTGTGTATGACTTTCAATATTGTTTGTATAATCTTAATTTTTGAACAAATGTAAGCAAAATCCTAAAACTTACTTCTATAGATTGAAAATTAAAAAAAAATTTTAAGTAAGCAACAAAAAAACTTTATACAAAACATCCAGGGATGAAACACAGATTGAACCTGACATCACTTAACAGTGTTGACATATATTATATTAATGTGATAATGATCTTGCTAAAAACTAATATTGCCGATGGTAAAAGTACGATTATTCAAGTTTTTACTCTGATTCGTTAAAAAGTTGCAATACCTATTTGACAGATATTTGTTTGAGAAAATTTGGTCGCTAAAAAAGCTATGTGGGCTAGAACTGACACTGACAAAAGGAAATCTGTTCGTTGATCACTTAAAGGACAATATTACTCTGCTGATGTCTCACAAGCCTTTGATAATATTTGGCATGAGGGACTTATTTTTAAAATAAAATTTTTGTTACCATCAAATACCCACAACCTGCTAGAAAGCTACATAACAAATCGAAAATTCTTTCTGCAGAAAAAGGTTTTTACAGCACCCCCAAGACATACGAGCTAGAGTACCGCAAGGTAGTATTTTGATACCACTTCAATATATACTTTACACATCGGATATGCCATTAAACACTTATACCTACACGTCCACAATTGCTGATGATACAGCAATTCTTAGTGTCCACAATGACCAATTAGTAGCGTCAAGGTTGTTACAAAATCACATATCACAATTGGAAAGTTGGTTAGATAAATTGAAAATCAAAGTGAATGAACAGAAATGTATCCAAATAACTTTTAATTAATAAGATAATCGTGTCCACCAATCGAAATTAATAATTACAATATAATTACAAAAACAAATGTGAAATTTCTCGGTATACACCTTGACCGTAGTCTTACATGGAAAAATCATAAACTTATCCAGATAATGTGAAAAACTGTTGAGCTGACGTGGTTTATGGGTAAAAACTCTATACTTAGATTGGATTGTAAACTGTGGAATTCATCTCTGGGGCACCGCCTCAGCATCTCATATAAAAAAATGCAAAACAGGCTTCTAAGAATGATTACGCGTGCACCTTGGTACATCAGAAACTCACAAGAATCTAAACGTACACCTTGTTAAAAATTAAATAAAAAATATAGCGAAAACTATTTAAAAAAACTTGAAACCCATCCAAATATACTGTAGAAAGCAACAACAAAATTACAAAATATTTATGACATTGATTGTGCTTTCAATGCTATTCTTTGGCGTTGCGTTTTATACGATTAGGGCCTTATTGTTAGTTCACAATTATTAAGTGAAGATTAAATAAATAAATAAATGTTGGCAAAAAAGCTATGGTGGCAGCGCCATGGCATAGCCCCAAATTTGCATGAAAAACGTGGTCGCGAACCGGCTAAAACATACTAATAATACCGGCCTTCATACCGCATGTATCATAACTGGGTGGTAGAAGTAGTTGATGTAATTCATTCAAATTAAGAGGTAAATTGTTAGTATAACGTCTTATCAATAAAGCACAATTTGGTGACCAGCGTGAATGTTCTGTCAAAGGTTGATCATTAGGTTTCCAATTCGAAATTTCAACTTCACAAAAATAGCACTTTGTTTTATCATAATCTCCGCTATAAAACATGTCAGTCACTGCCAATTCCCATTTATCCACCCGTTTCAATGGCCAGTATATATAAGATTTTAAAAGTTCGTCTTCTCCATGAAGATTATCATTAATACTTTAGCGTGGTGAGTGTGTAGATTGCTCTTAATGAATTGTTCTTATTAGAATCGGATTTTAAATCTTTAACCATTTTAATTTAATTAAAACAAAAATTTTTTTTTCAATATATTAATATCAATTATAAAAAAATGATAATTTAACTTTATGAAACATCATAAAATACTTGTTGTTGAAAAAGATTGTAGGCGGTATTAATACATATTGAATCATCTGATATTATTTATATAATGTTTATTACAGATAAAATTTTTACTTTTAAGCATGCTCAATTATGTTTGGTTTTGTTTTGGTATGATTTAGTTTCATAGTGTTATTAGTGTCATTATTGCTTAGTCTAAAATTTATCAATAAGGGGCGAACTTATTTAATAGGGTATTCATTCGGTTAACCGTTAATCGCTTTTTATTTATTAAATTGAAAAAATTTTATTAATCGAGAAAACAACCATGTTTTGGTCATGTTTGATTTGGTATAGTTGCGTTAGCTTTATTAATGTATATTCTAAGTGGTTGCAGATAAGGAGAAACAGGAGGATAAGGAGGAATATTAAGGGTTATAAGAATTTCATCACAATGCAAAATCTTAATTTTTGGATACATGTAACACGATACATTAAATAAACAATACCATCCTGTTAATATAAACAAATTCGCACGTTTATTAAATTTTAGAAGTATATATGTAGATAACAAACACAATTTTCGTAAATATTGTTTTTGTTTTCATGTAAATGTTCACCCTTCGACGTGTTTTCAAGAATAGCCACCAATATAAAAAGCGAATAAGCTATATACTAGAGTTACCAAAACGGGGATTCTTGTGGAAGAGAATGCGGTGTGTAAAGATTTGATACATCGTGTGGGAGGTTCAACACTTAAGGTTGTTAGAATATGAATGATACTTGAACTGTCAAAATCAGCTGATAATGTTAAACATTTGTAAACAAAACTTTGTAATGGGTTAAAACACATACATATATGGGTTAAAATTCTTGTGGAAGAGAATGCGGTGTGTAAAGATTTGAAACATCGTGTGGGGGGTTCAACACTTAAGGTTGTTAGAATATGAATGATACTTGAACTGTCAAAATCAGCTGATAATGTTAAACATTTGTAAACAAAACTTTGTAATGGGTTAAAAAACATACATATATGGGTTAAAATATATATATATATATACATATATATATCCCTCCAATCTAGCGAGCCTAACGATTATATTTTTAAGTAAACCAACCGACTGTAACGTAAAAATAAAATTGGGGTTTGATAAGGAAAAATTAAATTGGATTGTGACCTTGATAAGGAAAAATATATTGGCTTGTGATCTTGCTAAAATACCTTATATTAGTGATGGCAAAAGTACGATTATTCAAGTTAGTTCAGCTATTTGGTCGATTTTTGTTGAGTAAAATTTGCTGTGTAGGTGGCAGGACCACGGCATGCAGCCAATTTTGTATGAAAAAAAAGTGAATTATAATGCCCATAAACATACTACTGATTTATACATAATGTTTAGATGTTATTCATTAATTTTGAT
Organism: Pollenia amentaria; assembly: GCA_943735925.1. Lineage (NCBI taxonomy): Eukaryota > Metazoa > Arthropoda > Insecta > Diptera > Polleniidae > Pollenia > Pollenia amentaria. Next base: position 71,769,209 of record OX031009.1, read on the forward strand.
ATATTTGTTGATGTTTTTACTTTAATTTTTAGTTCTGTGGAATACATTGGTTTTAGGTATCTATACGTTTTATTTGTTATGTTCGCAGTGTTTTTGTTTTTGACAAAAACTGGTTTTTATCTATTTGTTGTTGATGTTCCTGGATATATGTATGTATGTATGCACCTACCACAAAAACTTTTGTAATACATATGTATATTCACTTAAATTTTTCAAGTTTATTGTTTATTTAATTTAATTTTTTTTCTTTTGGTAAATGTTTGCGTATAATTATTTTATTATTATTTTTTGGTTTTTATTATTGTAGAACATTGTTCATAGTTTTAGTAAAGTTGTTAAATGTTTCCACAAGAAATATTTCAAACTAAACAATAGCTGCGGTGTTCAAATAAAAGACGTCCGATCACAAGGAGTTTTGTGTTAAATGTTTATATCCGAAAATGGTGAAAAGGCACAAAAATAACGATAAATCAGACAATTTTTATTTTCAAAATTTTGCTTAACACATATAACATATTTACACTTTTTCAAAGTTTTTTTTTCCACCATTCCATCTTATTATTATGTTTTTGGCATGCTAAAGCCGAATATAAACTTGGATTTCTCCCATGACGTCACATTTATCAGATAACTGTTTTTTTTTTGCTGTATACTTCTCTTTCAGCTGCTATCCAGAGTCAAATAGGGGCTCAATTAAAAAAAAGTTGTTTCTTGCTATAGGATTTGTAGTTTTTATCCGATTTCAGTCTATTAAGGCATAACATTTTGAATCAAATGGACTATGAAATATAATTTCTCGTATAAAGCTACGGATTTTAATATTAGTTGTGGTAAAACATCTTCCGAAGAGACAATTATTCATAAAAAAGGTATAAATTTTTATAAACTCTTAGATTTAATCGAATAACTTAGGCAATTTTTATCCGATCATAGCCAATTAACCACTTTTCGGCGCGTAATTTATTATCCTTTTAAACAATATTTTTATTGAACCAGCACTTGACTCTGGATGACGGCTGAAATGTACCCTTATCTGATAAATGTAACGTGATGGGAGAAAACTTCACTTTATATTTATTCGGCTTCAGCATGCCAAAAAAACACATAAGTATCCGTTGCAATAGTTAAAAAACTTTCTACATGTTGACCTGAGTAATTCTTACAAAGTAGTTTTAATCATACATACTTATTTGGGTTGGGGTCATATGCCAAATCGCTAACTTAAGCTTTTCTGCATATCCGGCCTTTGCCCGGGAGCAAGCCCGAATTCGGAAGCTTAAGTTAGCTAAGCTGGTGTTTGATATACCATAGAGCAGAAAATCCTTGCGCCCTATGCTATGCAGAGGAGCTTTAGCTAGAGATTCGGAATTTTTAATTAAGGATTTAAATGTCTCATAATGTATCACTTATTGAAAACAAATGTTATTTAACTAGTTCTTACAGCCGATATTTTTACTCTCATTGAAGAATTTGTCAAGATAAGAAAAAGAAAAATCGACCAAAAATTATTTTGAAACTATAAAAATTTGAATTATTACTCAAAAATTAGGAAAGTCGCCCAAAAAAAGGGATATATTTCTTATGCAACATACCTAAATTTGTATGGGAAATTTTTTTTGGCGATTTTTTATACATTGCTGTGGTCCATATTGCCTACAGCCTAATAACCAATACATTCCGATAACTTAAAAATTAAAAGCCTTTCAAATACACATTTAATGGTACCATATATTAAAATTCATATCACATTTTTAGGTTGCAGAAGAACGTGAAGAGCATAAATATGATAACAGGGAAAATTCCCCTTACGGAGAATATGGCGGATGGCACAAGGCCGCAAAAGTAGATTCACCAACTGTAACCACAACATTAAAAAACCTAGGGGCACTTTATAGAAGACAAGGAATGTTTGAAGCTGCTGAGACTTTAGAAGATTGTGCTCTAAGAAGTAAAAAAGAAGCGCTAGAAATAGCTAAGCAGTCCAAAGTTAATCAACTTCTGTCCGGAAGCGACAAGAGACGGTTTAGACATTTAAAAGAAGAAGAGCATCCAGACGAGGTACGTTTGTCTTATATACATATATACATATACATACAGTATCCGTGAAAATCAAAGCACGCCCTTAGTATGAGTTTCATCAATCGGTAATGTTTTTATAAAAACGTGTAATTTTTTTTAAGGTATTGTATTTCTATAGAGTTAATTAAAAAAAACATATTAAAATTTTAATTGCACCTTTGAACAAATGGAAAAAATTGTATATTAATTTCAGACTTAACAAAAACTAAATTATCATAAGCAGCATCGTTACTTTTTTTAACAATGGAGAGTACTATATTTCAATTAGCCGAATCTTGTATATCCCGCTCACTAAAATGCAGATTTTTTTGTTTCTTAAAGATCGTAAGCTATATAGGAACACCTGAAAGTGGATTTATTAGTAAAAGAATGGACCCATGAGCCCATTGTAATTACTGAATCAGCCAAATTTGAGTCAAACTTAAAAAAACTAATTATTCTCTTGTGTTCACTTTAGTTGCAAACCCCTTATTCCAGGAGTACATTTGTATGGGCGTTAGCTAAAACAATGTATATACACAGAATATTAAATGCCATCAACCTAGCTTGATTTGCGTGGGCCAAAAAGTACCAAACCATACAGGCTGTAGAACACTTGTATGGCGGCCAGGTGAAATAAAAAGCCGATTTTGTTTATTTTCAACTAGCTAAACCCGGTGCGCTTCGCTACCCCTGCACCTACCCCATTTATTTTTGTTTTAAAATTTGTCCTGTAAAGGTTGATAGCTCTTGTATTCAGATATATGGTATTTAATATGTCTTCTATGAGGGGTAGTGCTCCTACTCTGTCTACCCCGCACATTTTTATATTGAAATTTATAGTTTACTATAATAGTAGCTTTAACCACGTTTGAAGACTCTCCCTTTAATAGTTCTTCAGTTGAGCGATATTTAATGTATGCATCCTATGGGAGGTATTTCCCCCCCTGCGCCTACCCGCTTTATTTTTATTTTCAAAAGTGTAGTATACCATAAGAGTGACTTTTAGAAAGTTTGAACATTCTCACTATTACAGTTCTTAAGATATGCGATGTTAAACATTGGCGTCCTATGGGGTATTCCTATACCCCCGCTGCTATTTTATTTCAATTCCGGGGCTCAGAAGATCCTACTACAAAAAGTTCAGCAAAATGCGTGCAGCGGCTCTTAAGATATGCGATAATTAATATTGGCATCCTATGGGGGGTACCAATTCCCCTGCCCCTATCGAAAAAATAAGTAGCCTATTTTATTTTTAGGGCTCGCGTGATGTTACTGTAAAAATTTCAGGAAAATCGAATATTGGCATCCTATGGGGGGTACCAATTCCCCTGCCCCTATCGAAAAAATAAGTAGCCTATTTTATTTTTAGGGCTCACGTGATGTTACTGTAAAAATTTCAGGAAAATCGGTTCAGTAGTTTCGGAGTCTATAAAGCGACAAACAAACATACAAACATACATAATTCATTTTTATATATATAGAAGAATAGATAGATAGATAGATAGATAGAAGATAGATAGAAGATAGATATTAAATACTTTTCAGTTTGCGGTTGTACTCGTTGATTACAGACGTGCTTTCTTTACTTTGCATACGATTTTTTTTACACAATTTTTTTTTTATAATATCACAACAAAATGGGCGCACTAATTGAATAATTTTTAAACAATATTATTTAATATAAACGTGATCAAAAAAACATATGGACATACGAGTACATATACATGTCTTTTGTGTAAAAACATTTTTGCTTTTATTTTTCTGTAAGGGGGTGCTTTATTGTAGTAAGACATAATAAATAGTAAGATAGACACAACAAAACAGAAAAGAAAAAACTCTGTATGAGTTTAAATAATGAAAAGACAAAAAGTACGGTCGATTGCAGTATATTTAAAAATATTAAACTTAGGGATTGCTGTTCGGGCTTAAACAAAATCGAAGCCGCGGTTATAAATGCCTTAAAACTAAAACTGAAAACCGACAAAAAAACGTCGGTTTCACCTTTTACTTTAAAAATTTATTTATGCTTAAAGAAATTGCAATTTATCGTACTTCTCATAAAAAAGTTTATAAATTACACCCAGCAACAATGGCAGGGTGTTTCAAAATTTTTAATTTTTTTTTTTTCAATAATGCAAACGACGATTGTGCTGCGGCAATTTTGTTCGCTATTTGTTTACAACGGAGAAAAAATATAACAGAAAGAAAAATGATTTGTGCAAAAAAATTTAAATTTACTGCTGAAAATGATATTATTTCTTCTTCTTCTACGTCGTTACTCTGCAATGTTTTCGTTGAAATGATTATTTTTAGCACTAGACACCACAAGAAGTTTGGCAAATATCCAACATGTCTGCCAAATATTAAAATTTTCTAATATGTCGTCAAACATTGCTTCAAATGTTTGTCCAAACAGCAAACACCACAATTATCCACACAAAATATTTGTACAATCGTTATTATGCCCTTTAATAATAGAAAAATCTTTTTTCGATATCTTTAAAAATCTTCTATTTTATACAAACCTTCAAACGAATTTACTTATGGATTTTACCGCCATATTCATAAAAAGTTCTTATTTTAAGCTTAAATTATGTAATAACTATCAAACGCTTTTTGTCTTTATAAACGTACATTAATATCTTTTTAACTACAAGCTATTTGTAGCGATGTTGTGCTTAAGTATGGCAACTTTCTTTATCGTTTAGTTGCCAATTTATTGCTAGCAATGAATGAAACTTCTATTCGATTCACATTCTATATCTATAATAAATATATATTTTTTAAATCTTAAATCTTGAAAATTATTCTTATAAAATAACACTACAAATTATTTTAGTTTCTGAGCAAATTTTTTCGGAAGGCATTATAAAAATGCTTGTTTGAACCTGTTTTTAAATATACGATTAGAAAGTATTCTAATAAAAAGTTTGTTTACTATTATTCACTATTATTCATCCTTAATACGGTTGTCGTTGCCGTTAACGATTATATCGTTTTTTTGTAATAGATTAAAGTGACACACAATCTGTGTGTCACTACAACCGTAATAAGGCTTATTATGATTTGTTTATTTTATTTTTTTAATACATATATTTAAACAGCAATTCGTTGTTTAAAACAAAAAAAAACTAATTGAAATAGTTTAATCAATAATTCAAGAGATTATCTGCATTTACCCCTGAACATATATATTTTAATCATATAAACATATTATAAAATATTTATATCTGCTTGACAGTAGTTGCGTTCGAGTACTTTTACAGTGAAATGCAGTAAATGAGTAAGCTGAAAAATTTGCTTTCACAAAAAGCTGTTGTCCAGAAAAGTACGCGAACGCAAAATTTGTAAAAAAATTCGTAAAATTAAGGCAACAGCTGATGACAAATAATTGTATGTTTGAAATATGTTTGCACTTTTGAATACTTAACACGTTTTCCTATTGGTACTTTTTATAACACGAACATTTTTGGAAAATACAAAGAAATTATTTTATGTAATCTAACATATTTATTTGTTTTTTTTTTTATTTTATTTGATTTTGCTAATTTGTGTCCGGCTGAATTTGATCAATAGTACATGAAAACTTTTTTACTATTGATTTCTTTACAAACAGTGCTGTTCTAAGTACCCGAATACTTGACACTTTTACAATCCAAAAAAATTAACATAACAAAAAAAAAAAAAGTTACAAAAGTTGGTATTAAGCCATATAAAAGCTTCACTAACAAGTTTAATTAATAAAATTTATTCACTTCTTGTTTCTTTTTTAGTTTTATTTTAACTTTTATTTTTTTTTAACAATTTGTTAAAATTGACGGTTGTTTTATTAGTGGAAACTCAGATCAAACACATAAATTTGATCTGACACTAATTTATTTTTGTTTTAGATTATCTTACAGCACTTGTAACTTGAAGAATGATGGATCAATAATAAAAAATTTAATTACTTGTTTGTATTTGATCTTACTGACCAAAATTTTATATTTTATTGAGGTACTAGTCACAAAGCCTGTCCCTGCCAGGCATAAAAATCTTTTAGATAATAACTAACATAGTAACGCTTATAAAAGAAATTCAACAAAAAATTATTCAATGTTTTTATACATTTAATAGGTATATGAAAAAAAAATATGAAAAAAATAACTATAAGTAAGTAACTAAATTATAATACTTCTTTAAAAACAACATTTTTTGAAAATACTGAGGAGCAACCTTTTTTAACATACCCTGTTTTCCAACTACATGCATCACTTTTACCTTAACATCAACTTTTTTTCTCACTCTTGAGAAAGCAACGTACAATTGTCCATGACTAGAAACTGGTTTTGGTAAATATATCCCCTACCTCTCTAACGTTTGACATTGAGCTCTATTGATGGTGGTGGAAAACGCCAACCTTATAGGAAACTGTCTCTTACGCAAAATAAATGGTAGGTCGGGATTTATGGGAGCCAAATCAATCCTCGGAATAAATGCAGGATTGCTTTGTTGCAGTACCGGTTAATATAGTTGCGCATATTAGATTCTGTGACAATTTTGTAACTTGCAGTCTTGTGCCATTGCAGAGCCCTCTTTTAGTGTTTAAATTCCTCAGAAGCATGATAATGGCTCCCACCTTGACTTGCAACTTATAAGGAGGCATTCCAGATTGCGATAGACTGTTTAAAAACTCCACCGGATAATTTTCCCGTTCAGCTATGCTATTGCTTTCCACCGTGTCAACGCTCAAAAATGTAAAACATTCACCCTCTAAAAGACTTAGTACTTCTTCATTAATTTGGCATACTTCATCATTCTTAGGGCATAAAATGGAAAATTTACAATACTTTTCTACATCAGACGGCTTTAAACATTCACCTAAGATATTTTTAACGATTGAGTTTTCAGCCAGCATTTCGTTTGGTAATGCAATAATGTCCTCTCCAAATTCCGAACTGAGTTCACCGTAAATATTATCCACTGCACGAATATTGACTTTAAGTTGTAAAATTTTAAAGTTGGACCAAAGATTAGAAAACTTTATACATGATTCGATAATGACCGTCCTGTGAGCATGTGGTACCACTGGTAAACATTGGAAAATCTCCTCCAAGAAGCACAACTTTACCTCCAAAAGGCTTGTTATTTTTCATCAATGTTTTAAGCAACATATCAATAGCATTTAATGCATATGTAGGTGCCATTATTGCCTCATCCCAAATGATTAACCTAGCCTTTCTTATCTGCTTTGCATCCACTGAATTTGATCTCATACTTGAAGTTAATGTTTCTGTCAATGGTACTGGTAGCTTGAACTGAGAATATGTGCGGTCCCCTTTTAGAACATTCGCTGCAATTCCTGTCGACGCAACTGGTAATACAATATCACCCTTTCCTCGAACTACGCATAATAAAGTTTTGTACAAATAAGTTTTCGCACTTCCACCCGGTCCATCAAGAAAGAAACAGTTAGTGCTGTGTTGACGATTGTATATTGCATCGATGATGGTTTGAAATGCATTTCTTTGCTCAACATTTAGAAAAGATTGAAGCGTGGATCCTTCCATTTTTTCTTGTGATGTACTAAAAACATCTTGCATGACGTTCGGAAGATTTTCTGTGCATGTCTTTCCATGCAAAATAAAAACATTTTGTACTTGTTGTAGGGCAAAATGTTCGCAACTCTCGAACAAAATCTTCAAGTGTTGAAGGTATTTATCCCAAAGTTTTCGTGTATGTACAAGACTTCCAAATACACATATGTAAGCGAAAAGCTGTCTGAGTGCAACTGGCATGCTCATTGCTATTGCCTCTTCAAGAGTCAACTCCCAAACTGAATCGTCTTCTAAGAGGCCAAAAGCCAGTGCAGCTTCCTTGAAACTGGAGTGCGTTATCCCATTTATAGTTTTTAAATCATTATAGCCCAGCGCACCGGGAATATGAAACAGTAGTAACCTGAGATCGTACCTCTCTCCTTCAGATACACTAACAGTGTACATGCGCCCGATAATTTTACCTCCGTCTCTCGTTCTTTGTTTCCAACCAGTTTTCTTATTTAATACATAATGTTCCGGGATTTCGGTATAGTAAAAATTTCTAGCTTTAATATCTTTTTCATTGAGACAAAACCATGCAATGAGAGTTGAGTTTGAAAGGGGAATACTATTAATTTCTTGATCAACGTTGTTTGGTCTAAAATATACAATTTGGTGGTTCGGTAAATATATTGCCAGCCGAATTATTGCATGTGACTGGTCATGCATTGGTTTTGCCAAGATTCTCCATGTAGCCTCTGGAGCGCTTACATATCTTATGTTTATAAATGTCCTGATTTCATCATGTATTAAAGAACCTTGCTTCGTAATTTCAACATTAGCACAGGCATAACCCTTATAGACGTACTTAAAAAGGTATTTTACGCTTTTAACAGAGGCACATACTTCTACGTTAATATGGCAATTATATTTTAAACTTATAAATGGATTATATGGCGCAATCCACTGATTTGTTACCTCAAATCCTGAAGCAGTTTTGTAAGTGACATCAGAATTTTTACGCCTGTATCTGGGATACCCATCAAGATTACATTCAGTTTCCTCCTGAAATTCTCCATTCAGGGAGAATTCATATTATTGTCTCCGCAAGGCACATGTACCATATGCTTTAGAACAATGCTATGGAGCCTAGGATAATCTTCCGGATTGGGTATCTCTGCTGAAACAATGGTATCACTAACATCCCTATCGCGAGGTTTATCGTACTCAGACAACATTATAAGCATGTGAGCATGAGGGAGACCTCTTTTTTGGAATTCAATGACATGGCTTTTGGCAACAACTTTACCGAATATATGTCTTTTACAAATGTCCGTAAGCAGTTCAGTAAGTTTTATATGAAAAACACGTGCTATTCAATCAGGTCAATCTGTTTGATACGATTCCATATTTTCCGTTATTTCTCTCCACTTAGGATTGCATGTCATGGTCAAGAAAATATCCGGCTTACCAAACTTTCGTACGATTATCATGGCATCTTGATAGTTTTGCTGCATATTTCTTGGGCTCCCTATGAAAGAGGACGGTAATATAATAGGCTTACCAGCAACGGAACCATCCTCCGCAGCTCTTGAATGCAAAAAATCCATAAGGCCTTGATAACTTTCAGCACGGAGCAACAAAAACAAAGAATATAAATCAGGGATGTAATTATAATAAATGTAATTAAATTTAAAAAGTTTTTTTTCCATATTACAATACGATCGAGTTTTATTCAATTCTAGGATTGCTTGGAAATTTTTTTCCATATTGTATTTTGTACTGAAAAACATACTGTTTTATCGTCAAGACCTGTGCAGTAGGATGTTCTAAAAATTATTTTTTTTCTGATACTAACCAAAGGAATCAAAGAAATAATAATATCGTTAATTTACAGCAACAACGTCATAATTCAAAATTCACTGTTTTTGAACTGAGTACAAAATAAATCGCCTTTTATCATTCAAACCTTATCTCAGTTCTTGGATCACATATCGAAAGCAAAGAATTTCGCTTCATGTTGGAGTGAAAAGCTAAACATTAAGCTTTCCGAAAATTAAATTATGTAGAAGAGAATTAAACTAATCGCAAAATTTCTTGAAATTTCAATATCTTTTTTCTCGAAACAAAGTTTTTGAGTTACGACGAGTTTGCAGCAAATGTAATTGAGAATTAAATATTCAGTGGTTACAAATTTCAAATATGTATAACTCTGGAATGGTATGCCCAAATTCCATTTTCTTTGTTTCAAATCGTTAAGAACCTGTCTTTAAAACCGCATCATTATTTTTCATCTTTACTGAAATTTTAAAAACCATAAACCGTTTTTAAGCAACTTATTCAAAAGCAACTCAAAGAATAAAATATGTGGTATCTTATTGGGCCAAATTATTGCCAGAACTTATAGTTTATGCGCATGGAATTAAAGGTTGGAAATTTCGTTTATTTAAAAAAAAAAAAAATTAAAAGCATGTTATTATTGACGAAATATTAATAAAGTTAGAAATAAGGGCAAAAACCCCCTTTTCGATGAAAACTCGACTTGTACGACCGCTAAACCTTCGAAAAATCTGAAAAAAAAATTCTAAGTTACTTGACCACATAAGCTTTTAAGTTATGCTTGAGCCCCAACCAAAATATTTTTCATCATAATTAACTTTAGAGTGTTTACATGAGACATGGGCAGAAGAACAACGAATTCTATGTATGAGGAGGATTTTTCAAAACTTGATAAATCCACTTTTTGTATTTCAGCACAATTTAAGAAAATGTTTTTTAAGTTATGCCCACTTGTATTTCTTATAAATTTTTGTTGCAGTAATGCAAAGGGCAAGGTTAGTCATTGATCTATACAGGATTTAAAAATTTAGCAATGACAAAATGGATTTACCAAGTTTTGTTGCGATCGGACTGGATTTATCAAGCTTTGATGCGAACGAATTTATCAAGTTTTGTTTTCAACCGCTATGCAATAATCTTTGTTTTGCTAAAATTACTTATGTATAAAATATCCTTTATACCCTTAACCTTCATGTGTAGAAGGTATATATAAATTTGTAATTGAGTTTGTAGCTTCTGCAATATTGATCTAATACGCCATGAAGCTTATCTATTTTAGATCCCTATGTGTTGAGGCGCCCTCTGAGGAGATGATGTTAGATCAGGAGGACGACTTTCTTGATCTAGACATCGAGCCCCTGCTGTAGGTTGCTATTGTGAATGCAGTTTGACAGAGGGGATTCGCCTTAATGGCGGCGAGTTTTGTTGTTGGGTGTTGTGACGTTTTAGCATTGTACAAAGTTACTTGCAGGTGCACTAGCTTTATTTTTTCTACATTTTTATACTTACAAATAAAAGGCTTATAACGTGTAATCTCTTCGAGTTTTCTTGAATATAACCTTGGTTGAACCGTGAGTAGAACTTACCTCTTACCAAATTAAACTTCTTTATGATTTGGTTTTCCTGCTTTTCAACCCCGTTGAAAAGCCAACAACAACGGATTTCTAGCCAAAAGGTTGCAAATCTGTTTATGGTCCTTAAACACTAAAAAGTTGAACTAGTGATGAAAGATTTGTTGGAAAATATTACTATTTATTGAAACTGTATATTTTTTTAACATAACTTTGAATAATTGATGTAAAATATTATAAATTGTTAAATATATACAATTGAAGTAATTACAAGGTTGTTGTTGTTGGTTGCATTACGAAGTACACAAACAATATCAACAACTACTTTTACAGGCCAGTCCGTGTGAATAATACAGTGCGTAGTTATTAGCATTGAATTGATAATAGTGCGGTTGATTTCAATGTTAACCGCAAAAATAATAAATAATTTTATTAGACATAACTTGGAAATTTATTTGAGGATTAATTAACAAGTTCCGCGCAATATTCGTTGCCAGCGGTTAATAGATTGGATTGGAAAATAATTGTAAATTTTAATTGCAATAATTCTAAAAAAAAAAAAAATATTGCTTATTAAAATATATATATATATATTTTAAAACTTTCCGCGCATTTCCATTGTCGGCGGCTATTTATTACTATTTTGAGTCTTACAGGCAAAATTAGTAAAATTGGTTTCCACGCATTTATACTGCTTGCGGTTCATGTAAAATAGATTCGTAATTTATTTTATTAGAATACCAAAACTTAGTTACTACGTAACTGAGGGAAGTGATAGAATTCGCAGGATATTGGCGGTTGTAATTTTGTTGTTGTACATACGTAATTTTTCCAATTATTACATTGGGGAAAAAATTGTGCAATATATACAATAATCTGCGTATTTTCGGGATTCATTGAAGTCGAATTATTACTCATAACAAAATAGATAATTCTTAATTTCCGCTTTGCTACGCACTTGCGGTTAAAAAACAATATACACTGATAGTTTACAATGGGGAGCCAAGCTCATTCAAAATTTGTAGTTGAAACCGACAATTTGTCCGATGAATGCGAAAATTTTGCATTATTACATCCTGAAGATTTAACTGAATCTTTAGTAGAGGCAAAGTTAGAATCTTTAGAAGAGGATTGGAAGACTATTCGTATGTCCTATTAAACGATATATAGTTCGGTGGATGAAATAATATCCCGGGAGCTTAAGGAATTGGCCAGGACTAGATTCAGGGAATGCAGGGAGAAGTACCAGTTAACAAAGGCAAATATGAACGACCTTCTGAAGGCGGCTAAAGGGCCGCCTAATAATACACATGGGGGTCCATGCCATTCATCAGCCATGGGTAGCTCCTTATTTTTTCCGAATAATACTACCTTCGATCTTTCAGAACTCGGTGTCCGAGTTCCGGCTTGTGATATGAAAGTTTTTAATGGTAGTTATGAGGAATGGCCATCTTTTAGGGATATGTTCTCGGTCCTCTATCATACCAATCCTAGAGTATCTCAGGTGGAAAAATTTTTTCATTTACTGAATAAAACATCCGGGGATGCTTTAGCGATTATTCAAAAATATCCGTTATCGGACCAAAATTATTTGCCGGCTTGGAATGCGTTAAAAGCCAGGTATGAGAATAAGAAATTTTTGGTTGAGATTCAATTGAAGGCCCTTTTTAACATAAAACCTGCGACTAATGAAACTAGCGATGATATAAATAGGATAAGAACGACTATTTGTGATTGCTTGGCAATGTTGAAAGGCCATGGTATACGTGTTGATCAGTGGGATCCGATTTTAGTTTATTTGAGCAGCAGTAAGTTACCGATTCAAACGATTACTGCTTGGGAAGAATCGTTGGATTCTGATTCTGAAATGCCATCTTGGGATCAAATGGATAATTTTTTGAAGAGTAGACATAGAGTAGTTGAGAGAATAGAAAGGGCACGTGGGCAACTACTGTCAAATGATAATAGTCGTAGGCGTGACTCGATGGCAGGGACTAATAGGAACGAGGGAAATAAAAATATTCAGAGGGCGGCTTCAAATAATCAAAATTTATGCCGACTATGCAATGAAAACCATAATCTTCGAGTTTGCAAAAAATTTTCGGACTTTTCAGTCAGGCAACGAATTGATTATGTTGAACAAAATAAAATATGTAGCAATTGCCTTTCACCAACTCATTTGAATAAGGATTGTAAGAGTATTTTTCGATGCACCCAGTGTAAGAATAAGCATCATAGCTTATTACATCTTCAGCAGAATAACAATGGTAATCAGGTGACGAAAGGCAGTCAGGGAAGAAATAGACAGGTGGATTTATTTCATACGGAGTCCACACTATATGGTAGGGACATGAACGAAAATGATTGCGATGCAAGACTACAGTGCCCTTCGGGTAGTAGTTCAAATCCGACGAATGTTCAAACTCATTTGTCGGTAAGTCACGATGACATTCTGTTACCGACTGCTTTGGTGCAAATTGATTACTTGGGCGATAAATTTACAATAAGAGCCCTGATAGACTCTGCTTCAAAAAGGTCGTTCTTAACTGAACGAATACAAAATAGATTAAACCTGAAAACGATACCGGCAAACTTCCAGGTATGTGGGTTAGGGGGAACGATAGTTGCTAACTCAAAGAAGCTTTGTAACATAAAACTATGTGCTGAGAAACATAATTTTATGCTTGATACTCAAGTAGTGATTGTACCAAACTTAACAAGTTTGATGCCGTCAACGACAATTTCTAATCCTGATCTCAACGAAATTGGAGACTTAGAATTGGCGGATCCTACATTTTATGTTTCTTCTCATATTGATATGTTAATAGGAAGCGACATATTGCCATATATTTTACTGGAGGGAACGAGGCAACATATTTTAGGAAATATGATGGCCCAGAACTCGGTATACGGCTGGTTTGTGTATGGACCTTTCAATATTAACTCTTTGTCACTCGTGACAGTTGATATAAGGGAAAGACAGGAGGAAACAAATGAGCTATGTATACAACTGAGAAAATTTTGGGAAACGGAGGAAATTTTAGAAAATTCAGTTTTATCTGAAGATGACCTGTACTGCGAGGAGCTGTATTCAAAGACCACATTTCGACGGGCAGATGGTCGCTATGTAGTGAAACTTCCGTTCAAACGAGAATTTCCAAGGGTATTATATTTATCTTCATCTCGTTATGCTGCACGGAAGCAATATATTCAAATGGAAACTAACTTGGGCAAGAAACAGGGTTTGCTTGATACCTATAATGAAATTTTAGGGGAATATATTGATCTAGGTCATATGTACAAATGTGGCTCTACGGAGATTAATAAAGATGGTAAATTCTTTTCCTATTACCTACCACACCATGCGGTATTTAAACCTGATAGTGCGTCTACAAAAGTTCGCGTCGTATTTAACGCATCACGCAAAACAAAAAGTTCATGTTCATTGAACGATGTATTAAATAGTGGTCCGACTCTTCAGTCGGATCTTATGACTATAATTTTAAACTGGCGAAAATATAAATACGTGTTCAATGGCGATATAGAGAAAATGTACCGCCAGATAATGATTGACGAAACAGATAGACCATACCATAGAGTTTTATTCCGAAATAATGCAAGGGATGAAATACAAGATTACGAATTGGCTACTGTTACCTTTGGTGTAAATTGTGCACCATACTTAACCATTCGAACACTGCTTCAATTGGCTTGTGACACGGAGAGTGAGAATCCATTATCATCCACAATATTGCGGAGGGAGACTTACGTTGATGATGTGTTGTCCGGAGGGCACACAATTGAATCAGCTATAGAGTCTCAAAAACAGTTAAGTCGATCACTTAATTCAGCAGGATTTCCGTTAAGGAAAATTACTGCAAATCATCCAAGATTGTTGGAACACATTCCAAATGAAAATCTTTTGGATGAAAATTTTTTGAAATTTGACAGTCCTAGCGCTACAAAGACTCTTGGGATTCTTTGGAATGCGAAAAGTGATACTTTCACTTATAAAATTAAAAAAATGGAGAATAGCGAAATTATAACGAAAAGGCGAATTTTATCCTGTGTGGCACAACTTTTTGACCCGGCAGGATGGCTTACGCCTATAATTATCAATGCGAAAATTTTGCTTCAAGAGTTGTGGCAAGATGGGGTCGATTGGGATGAGGGTGTGAAACCTCACATTCTTGTCAAGTGGCAAACCTTTGTTGAGAATTTAGTACAAATTGAGGATATTAAAATTCCTCGGTGGGTAAACTTTCAACCTGATAATGATATTCAACTGCATGGCTTTTGTAACGCTTCTGAGGTTGCATACTATGCTGCACTATACATTCGATCAGAAGACTCAGCGACTAGGAACTCTCATTTATTAGTCTCTAAAAGTAAAGTAGCTCCGCTAAAAAAAGTGAGTCTTCCTCGATTGGAATTGTGCGGCGCGTTACTTCTTTCAAAATTGGTGAGGCATATAGTATCCAAGGGTTCCTTCCCAGACGCCTCCATTCATATGTGGACTGATTCCACTATTGTTCTTGCCTGGCTTAAAAAACCTCCCTCAACGTGGAAGACATATGTCGCAAATCGTGCTACTAAAATTCTTGAAAATGTCGGTAACGCCACGTGGAGACATGTATCAACTGGTGAAAATCCTGCTGATCTTGGAACAAGGGGATGTAAGCCACAGGAGCTGTTAGATAATCCATTGTGGTGGCATGGGCCTATGTGGCTTCTAAACTCTCAGAACAATTGGCCTGTTTCGAGGCCCACATTGCAAATACCTCCAGAACGAAGGAAAATCATTCAAAGCAGTTGTTATTATACTCTGAATACTACTTTGAATATGGAGGGAGTATTGCGGGACAACGTAAACCCACCATCGAATACCCAACTATCCCGAGCGAAAAGAGAGACTTCGGACGATTTCTGTGTTATTAATAGGTTCACGAGGTATCACAAGGCCCTTCGGGTCATAGCCTACATGTTTCGATTTTTAAATTTAGCCTTGCGCAAATTGCGTAGGGGCAGCGGAAAGTTTAAGGGCGCACTATCTTATGCGGAACTGAATCACTCTAAAATTATCTTACTCAGAATGACTCAACGGGCTTACCATGCTAATGAGTATGCCGATTTGTCTAATTCTAGGCCAATCTCAAGGAAAAGTGCGCTTCTGACGCTAAATCCATTTCTAGATTCCCAGGGACTTATTCGAATAAATGGTCGCTTAGTTAATTCTTCTTTGACTTACGACGAAAGGTGTCCTATTATTGTTCCTTACGAATCAAATTTGTGCGAAATGATTCTCGATTTTATGCATAAGAATTTGATGCACGCGGATGTCTCTCTAATGATCAACATGGTGAGATATCAATTCTACATTCCAGCTCTTAAGAGAGCTGTTAAAAAATGTATAAATAAATGCCTGACTTGCGTTCGCTACAAACAGCGGGTTTTATCACAGATCATGGCAGCTCTACCAGCGGAGAGAGCTACGTTCTCTTTACCATTTACTTTTACAGGAGTGGACTTCGCTGGTCCGTTTCAGATAAAAGCCGGCACTCTGAGAAATTCTCCATACATGAAGGGCTATGCTTGTATTTTTGTATGTTTTGCAACACGGTCTATTCATCTCGAGCCATGCTCTACTCTTTCGTCAGAGGCCTTTAGGGCTGCATTTGACAGGTTCGTGGGAAGACGCGGTTTGCCAAAGCGCATGATGTCTGATAACGGCACTAATTTTGTGGGTGCAAGTAGAGCATTACTTGAAGAATATTCAATATTTCTTAAAGAATCAGCCAAAGACGTATCTGAAAAGTACGCTGTCCACGGCTTCGAATGGAAGTTTATACCACCTAGTGCGCCGCACATGGGAGGCCTGTGGGAGGCTGGAGTAAAGAGCTTTAAGCTTCACTTTAGGAAGGTTGTAGGCAATCAAAAATTTAATTTTGAAGAGTTCTCTACACTTTTAGTACGAATTGAAGGCGTTTTAAATTCCCGGCCGTTATCTCCGATGACTGAAGATCCTGACGATTTAAACGCATTGACGCCCGGACACTTCCTACGAGGGGCACCGATAATGGTTCAGCCGGAAAGGCCAGCTAATGACTTGAATATATCTCTTCTTAACCGATGGGAAAGGCTGAAAGCCCTTCACCATCGTTTTGCGCAAAGATGGAAAACCGAGTACTTACAGGAGTTGCATAAACGATACAAATGGCGCCATCCAAAAAAAAGAATTACTTGTTGGCGATTTTGTGATTATCAAGGACGAATTACTTCCCCCTTGTGATTGGCGATTAGGGCGTGTAGAATCTGTTTATCGCGGACCAGATAAACGTGTAAGAGTGGCTGACGTAAGGACCAAGTACGGTATCGTTACTCGGCCTATCGTAAAACTCTGTTGGTTGCCCATTATGGATAAATAACTACGTTAATCCTATATTATGATTCAACATTTGTATTTTTAATTTATTTTCAGATAAGAATGGAGCCTATTCGTCGCCCTGAAACATGCCTCATCTGTTTCCAAACCCATCACTTACGGTTTTGTAAGGTTTTTGCCAGTTTTACTGTCCCACAAAGGGTATATAGCGTACGAGTCCATGGCTATTGTAGCAACTGCTTATCTCAGACTCATAAGAGTGCTGACTGTAACACTTCCTCTGTGTGTCGTAAATGCGGTAATTTGCACCACACTTTGCTGCATAAGGAGCGGCAAAGGCCTACGTCCGGAAGTGGTTCCGGCCAGCGGCGTCCGGTACAGGAGCGACTTCAACTTCCTCGTCTAGATGCCAGCTTGCAGGACCAAATGGTGGCATCGCCCCCCGTCCGTCGATTGCAGCGCCGTGCACACCATACGAGCCTTAGCGATGAGTCCTCTGCGGGAGCAGTCCAAGTCCTCACCGCTCGACAACGGCGTTCGAGAAGAAGGCCGAATCCCATTCAACGGCATCTGGAGCAGCAAGCGGCTGGGCAAGCCACGACTCACCAGCTCCTACGCCAAATGGTGGCTACCATGAACCGACTCAGCGAAGCAATTCTCGTTGCACCCGTGCAAGGGGGGCGGCATGTTGAGGCGCCCTCTGAGGAGATGATGTTAGATCAGGAGGACGACTTTCTTGATCTAGACATCGAGCCCCTGCTGTAGGTTGCTATTGTGAATGCAGTTTGACAGAGGGGATTCGCCTTAATGGCGGCGAGTTTTGTTGTTGGGTGTTGTGACGTTTTAGCATTGTACAAAGTTACTTGCAGGTGCACTAGCTCTATTTTTTCTACATTTTTATACTTACAAATAAAAGGCTTATAACGTGTAATCTCTTCGAGTTTTCTTGAATATAACCTTGGTTGAACCGTGAGTAGAACTAACCTCTTACCAAATTAAACTTCTTTATGATTTGGTTTTCCTGCTTTTCAACCCCGTTGAAAAGCCAACAACAACGGATTTCTAGCCAAAAGGTTGCAAATCTGGGTCTAAGAACCTAGAATATATCTAGACAGATATTCTTCTGTTTATTTGTCCGTCCGATTATCTTTTTTATGTTGAAAATAATGTAAGTAACCGAAAAAAGTATGTTTTAAAAAATTTGCTTATCAAAGTACTTCTTTTGGGGAAGGTACGTTTTTACAAAAAAGGAATATATTTACAAAGAAGCACCTTCTTGCAAAAAAGTAACTTTCTAAAAAATGTAATTTACACATTCGAGATGATCATATTTGGCCCACTGTGCAAGCACTAAGTTTCTCATTAATCCAAAATATGAAAGCCTAAATTGTTTTCTATTAAGTCGCTAAATTTCATCGAAATCCACCCAGTAATTGAAAATTTATTTAATTAGTATAAAAAGAATGAAGTGGATTTATCAAGTTTTGATGGAATCATGCATATTTGTTCCTTTTTTCTGGCTAAACTAACTATAGAGTTTTGGTCCAACTTTTTTTCGCTGCGTTTTCATTTCAAGGTCAACAAACCAAAAAAGAAATAAAACTTAATTCGGTTAGATATGGATTTATTAAGTTTTGATAAGATCCTACTCATATATTACGGGTGGTAGCAAATCAGAAGCAGTGCCCACCAATAAATTACATTTTTGCTATGTGGTGTAGGGTGCCTTGTGGTTGACCGGTTATATGTTTTACTTGTTTCTTCTGTTTCGTTATTTACTCTCAGGTCTTGCACCAAAAACAAAATACATGTAAATCACATAATCTTTATCTGGGTCTATAGCTTTAATTAGAAGTTGAAACTTTTAACATGTTGCTTTTGTGATATGTACCTACTATGTATGTTTAGTAATTATATCAGACATATGGAATTCAATGAAGAGTATATTTCGAGGGAAAGATAGCAACAGGTTTTAGATTTCTTTTGTGAATAGTTAACTCTTTATTTCTCTAGCAAAATAGACATATGTATGCATGCAAATTTGTTTAAATCATTTTATTGAAAAAACTCTTTATAAGAAATTAACTCAAATATTCTTTCTCAGTTTGCAGTCAGCGATTTTTGCCCGTTTTAGCTTATACGTTTTTTTTCTATTAATTCCCTCATTTGCTTTTGTATTTTTCTTTTTCTTTGCGTTTTGCAGATGTAATAATTTTTTATTTATTTATTCCAAATATTGAAAGATTAGAAATTACACAGGCCTACGAAAAAAACTCTTAAGTAATGTAATCAATTTTTTATATTTTTTGATATGTTAATTCCGTAGATATAATCAAAAAGTCGAACATATTCCCAATTTGTTTTAATAAATGACTTTTTTATATTCTCCTACTTTGTGTCGTGTGCGGTACGGTGGTGGTTACTGGTATTACGAATAAAATACCAAAACATAACAAGAACGAGTGTTGCCAGAGGGGAAGCGGCGCTGATATGCTCGCGTTTGCCGGGCTTGGAGCTCGCCGGATGGGGGTGGTTCTTGCTACCCTTCTGGACCTACATGCCCACACACACAAAAAAAATCATATCAGCAATTTTTCTTTTTAGAATAATAAAAAGGAAAGAGGAACCGAATAGGTTATTTCTGTCTCCCTGCTAAACTACCTAGCGAACAATTTGGCTGGCTGGTGTTGCGCCAGCGGTTACCCTCCCACTCGGGATGGATGATCCCGCCATGACATCTAGGTTTAAGGATGTCCCAAACGTTTCCTGCAAATCCTTATCTTCCCTACTTACCGCCTATTGTTGTAATTATTCACTCATGTTTTAATGATAAAACTTTACCCAATTCATTTTAAATTTACACAATTCATACTTTATTTTATTATTAAAAACTGCATTAAAATTAAGTACTACATCTACTTATTTTGTCAAAAAAAAAACAAAAAAAGAAAAATGATTTTCAAGTTTTAAATTTAACTTCAACTTATTAAATTTTTAATGTTATTTTAATTAAATTTAATTTTACTTTAATTTTCCATTCAAGTAATTAAATTCTTAATGTTATTTTTAATTTAATATTAAATTTTATTTTGTAATTGATATTCAAAGTATTAAGTATTGGATTTTATTCTTAGTTTAAATTTTAATTTATTAAATGCTAATTTTATTTTTAATTTAAATTCCAATTAAAAAATTGTAACTTTAAAGTCAAACCAGAACATTTTTGTTTTATTTTAATTTGAATTCAAATTGCAAAATTTTTAATTTTATTTTAATTTAAATTATTAAATTTGTAACTCCACAAAACTGCTTTTGATTTTAAGCTTTAGCCTTACGCTGAACTTTACGAGATTTAGTTTCTTCACTAGTTTTCTTCTACAATTTCAAATTTTTTTCAATAAATAATGTTTCTACAAGAAATGGTTGAGTTTATATTTCCTTTATTCTTCTTTCCAGCACAGGTCTCCCTCACGATTCCCTTCTCACTCCTACGCAATTAATTTAGACGGGGCAACTTCTACCAATTTTTATTAATTCAGGCACCGGTGGGAAGCACAAAGCCGGGATGAAAGTGGGTTTCCTGTCCGTCCATATTGTGTCTAGGGGTCCGCGTAATTTCCAGTATTAACAACACATTTAATCTTAAAGATTCCTTTTTCTTTTATTTATTAATTTCTTTTTTTTCTTCCTTTGTTTTAAGGGAAACTACACCTAATTACCGGATAACTCAACAATCTCCGTTTTAATTAATCCTAGTTGGCGAGAGCTCTCCCTAACTGGTCGCGCACGCGTGGCTTCAAACTAACTTTTCCCGCGAAATGCAAACGACACCAACGAATATTTTAACCGGAATTCCAATGTAATTTACCATTCTGATTTATTTTGTTTTTTTATATCTTTCTTTTTTTTCTCTCTTGTTAAAAAAAAAGGAACTGCTGTACGTCTTACTAGTACGGGTTTGCAGTTAAGTACAGGTCAGAAAACCTTAAATACCAACGCACCCCAGGAGTGGTGGTGCTTTGGATGGAATTGGCGATGGTGTGGCTCGGCTCTTGGGATTTACGTATATGATATATCAATATTTTTTCTAATCCAAATTTACAATGTACTTTTACATTTATAATTTAAAAGTTAATACACAAAATCAAGCAGAATTAAATTTAAGTGGTTTTATAAATTTTTACTTTCTTTTCCGCCACAAACTCCACCTTCACCAGAAACTTCAGAAAATCAAAGCGGCCGACATTTTCAATTTTTCTGGCCACGAAACCTCGGCCAGCCAATATGGCTCCATGGTTTCGAATTCAGCCTTTGCCTTAAATGATAAAACATTTTCATGCCGGTCTTTGTTTTTGTTGATTTCTATTATTGTTTTCCAGCTGTCATAAAAAAAATCGTGTTGCCAACCTTTACTACTGTGCCAACTGGGTGCGCACGATATTTGAAAGGTCCTCAAATAATTAGTCCATAGGTATGTACATATCTTCCTAAAGGTTTCATTTGTTTAGCCGTTCTGTTATATACAATATATTATATATATTTACGGTCTCTGATTTAAATTCTCGGCGATTTACATATTGCTGATTATAAACCATCCACCAAACCGAAGTATAGTAAAATGTAAACGTATGAAACAGTTGATACCAAACACCGAAAAAATCTCTGCTTATTTATACGAAAACTGACATACATCGTACGAAATATTCGTAAAAACGTGTTTCGAAATAATAGACAACGAAAGTTTTTCGTAAAATTTCGCATAACATTTTTTTAGATGTACGTAACAAAATATAACCTACCTTGAAGAGGACTTTGAGCAGCTTTCAAAATTATTAATGGCTTAAGTTAATTAGTTGATCTTTGTAAAAAAAAGAACTTTAACTTTATATTTATAACATTATATAAATTCACTTCAAATAGGTAGTTATAATTTCTTCCTTTAATGATAATTTAAAAAACGGGCAACGCACCGTAAATATGTAGTTCAATCCAATTCGAATGGGCACAATGAAGAATACATTCCAATAACTCAATATTATTATTTTTTTAATTTAGATGAATGTAAATAACAGTTACTTTCTCTTAGAATATGATTGTTCTTTAAATCACTTTACAAACAAATCTTGAAAATCAAAACAAAACCCCAATATTTTTGTTAGTAATTATGTATGTGATACAATAAGATTATCTCCACTTTTCAACACCAGTATTAATATCTGATTCCACTATGATTTCTGGCAGAGAAATTACTTTCAGTATAACAAATTTTATGTTGTAATATCTATATATTAAAATTGTAACGTTACTGACTCACTGACTGATTCATCATCGCACAGCCTAAACGCCTAAAGCTAAAAACTTGAAATTTGAAGCGGAGGTTTGTCTCTCCCCAAATCGATCCCCTAAGACGGGATTTCTGGAAATTCGAATGTTCGGGGGGTAAAAAAGGGTAAAAACGGGTAAAAACTAAAAGAGATACAACAAAAATGTAATACTAATCGTTGTTCTTAAGAAAAATAAGCGGACAGGTGTCTGAAACTTTTTTGAAATTCGGCCCTTTTAGGGAGTAAACGGAAAAACATGTATTTAAGTACTTTTTTGTCACCCCATCTATCTTTTAAACCAATAAACATAGAAATAAAGGTTATATCACATTCGAAACTTACCTAAATAATACAAATACTAATTTGGTACTTTTTCGAAATTCGAACGTTTAAGGGGTGAAAGTCGTAACTATTTTTGGTACTTTTTTATAAAATATTTGTCTCCTTTCATTGACATATACGTACTAAATTATGGGCTCCCACTACAATATTGAAGTTTTTGATACAACAATGGGGTGAAAAAAAGTACCAAAAAGGGAAAATTTGTTTTCTTTCTTTAGCTTTTTGGTTCTACAACTGGTACTTTTTTAATTATCGTTAATATTGGACCTAGAAATATAAAATTCAACATGCAATGTTCGGAGTGGATAAGAATCTATAAGTTGAAACCTTTTGGTGTTTTTTTGTTCTTAAACCGGTACTTTTTGAATTTCCGTCAGTATTCGAAAACATAAAATTAAACATGCTAGGTAATGAGTGAATGAGAATCAGTTTGAAAAATTTTTTTGGTACTTTTTCGTTCTTTAACTGGTACTTTTTAATTTTCGTTAATATTGGACCTATGAACGCAAAATTAAACATGCAAGGTCCTGAGTGAATGAGAACCTGTTAGAGGGCTTTTTGGTACTTTTTTGTTTTTTAACTGGTACTTTTTGAATTTCCGTTAGTATTGAACGTAGTAACATAAAATTAAACATGCAAGGTTCTGAGTGAATGAGAATCTGTAAGGGGATCTTTTTGTACTTTTTTGTCCTTTAACTGGTACTTTTTTTTAATATTTATTAAGATTTTACCTAGAAATATAAAATTAAACATGCAAGTTCCTGAGTGAATGAGAATCTGTAAGAGGGATTTTTTGTATTTTGTCGTTCTCTACCTGGTACTTTTTGTATTTCGGTAAATAGGGGAACTAGAAATTTAAAACCTAGAAACATAAACTTTGGCATATAAATATGTCCACGAAAGAAAGTGAGACGCTAACGAAGTAGCGGGTTAAATGCTAGTCGAAAATATAAAAATTCTTTAAAAATATATAATGCAAATGACCACGCCCACCGCCCGCAGACCAAGAATCAAAAATCGGGCTCCGTTTTTATCTTTCTGCGACATCAGTCGACTTCAGAAATCCACGGAAAGAGAACCGGACATACATCCGGACAAACAAAGAAATTATAAATATATATATCGCATTTGATGATAAATAGGGGTTTGACTCAATTTTTTGCATTTTGCGAGTTTATTTGAAAAAAAAAAAAAATATATATATGACAAAGAAATGCAACAACACCTTGTGGAAACATATACACAAATGCATGTTAATTATGATATTTTCTCCACGACTGGAGAAAAGTTGTTGTTGTTGTTCTTTTATTTCTCTTTTCTGTATATCTGGAGAACGGCAACAGCCAAAGCTTGCAAATAAGGTACAAGAATCTTGGTTATCAATACACAAACTTCCAAAACTGTGGGTAGGATTGGTTAAGTGAACGTCAATATATAAATCTGTCAAATCAGTTAAAAAATTATCGAGTTATCACTAAAATACTTCAAAAATGGTGTAGAGTGCATCCAACATTTTTTAAATGTTTTAGGGATCTAGTATGACCTATGGTCAAGTCTAACATATCGAAACATCAGAAATTTTGTTTCAGAAATAGAAGCGTAATTGTCAAAATATAAATTCTTTTTGTAAAATACCCATTTTTGGGTACCATAATTCTTTTCAAGTCCAAGTTTCATAACTCAGGTAAATTATAAATTTAAGTAAAGAATTAAAATGCCGTTACCTTTAGATGTGTTTTTCGAAGTTTTTAGAGATATGCTTTGGCTGTATGTACATTTTTTGCCTGCAAAGTTATTCCAATGCAGGCTGATCTTCTATCGCAGTCCACCATACCAAAGATACATAGTTAAGAATGGGCCGTACTTTTGCCCTGTACAGCCATTTGACCATTCTAGTACTCAAAAATTGGTTCCGTTGTTTTTTTATATGTAAATTTTTCTCTTATTTGAAAGTTCATAAAAAATAGCAGTTCAAGATATCGTTACAATTTTTCTTATTTTTATACCCTTCACCGCAGGTAAAAGGGTATATATAAATTTGTCATTCCGTTTGCAATTTCATATTGTTCTTAGACCCTATAAAGTATATATATTTTGGGTACTTACGAGGGTGAAGTTGATTCACCGATGTCCGTCTGCCCGTCTTACGTTTGATATAGGTTTTCCGAAGAACCCCGATATTTATGTTCCATAAAGTCCACCAATAATTGCTATTGAAATTCAGCCAGATCGGTCCATGAATGACTGAGATATGAGCAAAAAACCACGACTACCACAACTTTTTCCTATAAATCCCATGTTGTTATTTTTTAAGTCCTTTTTTCTGTACATCTGGAGAACGGCAAGAGCCAGGGCTTTCAAATTTGGTTCAAACATCTTGATTATCAATACATCAATTCTCTAAAAATGGACGGAATTGGAGAAGTGGGTGTAGCACTTCCCATACAAAAGCATTTATACATTTCTGTATATTTGGAGAACGAAACGAGCTAAAGTTCCCAATTTAGGTACAAACATATCGGTTATCAATACACAGCATACCACAAAATATGTGCTTGATTGGAAAAGTGGGCGTGGTACCTCCCGTACAAAGACGTCGGTATATAAATCAGCCAAATCGGTTACAAAATAGTTAAGTTATTAGCAAAATACTTCAAAAATAGGCTGGAAAGCATAAACATTTTTATAAAAGAGCAATTCCATATGAAAACGATCAAAATTGGCAAATTTTTGGACGACCCCTCTCCGATTTTAAAATAAATAGTCTCAATCGATTGCCCAGCAAAAAATAATGTACCTACATATTTTTTTTTTTTTTATAGTGACTAATTTAGTGGTGGTGTACACCACTGTCATGTGACAAAATTGAAGAATTCTTCATAAGGGACCTCATTGAAAGTTGTTTTAATAAAATTTTCCTAATTTTTCTTAGAAATGTACCTTTAAATTTTCCCAAGAAAATTAGATTTTCCACAGAAGCTCCTAAATTTTTATTACCTGGTAATTTAAAAAATTTGCAAAACATTTTATGACCTGTGGTCGGCTTATTGGCAGTAACGAATTAAGTCCCTTTTAAAAACATTTTATGACCAGTAGTTCACGCAAATTTTCCTATTAAAGAAAAGCAAATATCGCTTATTTTTTTTACCTATTTTTTACCAAAAAATAAATATAAATACTTCACACACTCTGAGTCAAATTTCAGTTGAATACTAAACGTGAAAGTGTTAAAGTGTTTTTTTTTTGTAAAGTAAAGAGTGAAGCTAAAAAGACAATTTAAAGTAAAATGCATAAATTTTGCTGCAATCCGTTTAACAAGAGTGGACATCGTTCGAAAAAGATAAAAGTATTAAAATTAACTGGTGTTTCGAAGCTATACATGAATGAATTAAATATACAATACGGTGAAGAAGCAGAATTCATTTGCCCCAAGTGTAAAATCGATTTGTCTCAACAAGCAAATGCATTGAAACAAATGCAGCCACAATCCGAGAGTGAAATGACAAGTGAACAAAATGTTTCATCTGATAGTGAGGCAGACATTCCGATGGTCAATATGTCTTTGAGTCCTTTGAATGAGGCTATTACCACTTTAGGTGAAACGCCTATTAGAAAAAGAAAGTTGCGAAGTGAAACATACAGGAAAGAGAAAAAAGGCAAGGTTATGAGTGCAATCGCGACAATATTTGATGAAGGCTCTGATAACGAATGCAGTCAAGCAGATGACGTTGATGACGGCAAACAAATGATTGAGCAGTTGAAAAGACAATTCAATTTAGCGACCACTTTTCCGGAGAAATATCTCATTTTATCTGTGCTGCCTCAATCATGGCCTATACGCAAGATTTCTGAACAGTTTCAAACATCTTTTTACATCGCGAGAAGAAGCAAAGAATTAGTTCGACAGAAGGGCATATTGGCGACTCCCACCAAGAAATTTGGCTCAAGGACCCTCAGCGAAGCAACGGTGAAATTGATTCAAGATTTTTACTGCAATGATGACAACAGCCGCGCCTGCCCAGGTACACGTGACTATGTTATCACACGTGAAGATGGAGAAAAAGTACACAAGCAGCGCAGATTATTATTATGTAATCTATCCGAAGCATACCATCAGTTCAATGAGAAATACCCAGCAGAAAAAGTGGGATTTTCTAAGTTTGCCATCCTACGACCAAAAGAATGCGTGCTGGCATTAGACAGGCACGGAACGCATTCAGTCTGCGTTTGCATGTTTCATCAAAACATCAAATTAATTTTCTTTTAATGCAAGAAATTGAAAGTATTTCACGGTGAAATTGAAACATATAGGGACCTCCTTTCGAAGTCGTTGTTCGCATACCCCACGGAAAATTGTCATCTGTCCAAATGCGACAATTGTCCGAAGATTGACGAGCTAGAGCAATATTTGGCAGAAAAGTTTGAACAGCTGTTAATTCAGGAGGTGCATTTCAAACAGTGGATAATTAGCAGCGGCAGATGTTCCCTTGAGATCGTGGTAAAGCAGATTCCGGAATTCATCGAGGAATTCGGATTCAAGTTGAATGAACTGAAGGCGCACCATTTCATATCCGAGATGCAATCGAAATTTCTAAAGGAAAGTAAGGAGAAATTAGCCCAAAATGAATTCATTG
The DNA here is from genome assembly GCA_943735925.1 of Pollenia amentaria. NCBI lineage: Eukaryota > Metazoa > Arthropoda > Insecta > Diptera > Polleniidae > Pollenia > Pollenia amentaria. The sequence continues at coordinate 71,796,878 of OX031009.1, forward strand.
TGATAAGCGACTTTGCCGAGAATTACACTTTTCTCGTTCAGGATGAAATTCAGGCTTATCACTGGGCAAACGACCAGTGCACGGTGCATCCTTTTTGCATTTATTTCAAAAATGAAGATAACGAACTACAGACCGTAAGCCTTGTTGTTGTCGCGGAGAGTTTAGCTCATAATTATGTGTCCGTTTATTTATTTCAAATGAAACTGTTTGAATTCTTAAGATCAAAATTCGATGCAATCGACAAAGTAACGTTTTTCTCAGGCTTCTCAGTACAAGAATAAAAAAAATTTTTACAATCTTTGCATAATTGAAGAAGAACAAAACTGCAAGGTCGAGTGGCACTTTTTCGCGACGTCCCACGGTAAGGGCCCATGCGATGCGTTAGGGGGAACCCTAAAACGCATGGCGACTAAGGCAAGTTTGCAAAGGCCATATACTGACCAGATCTTAAATGTACAACATTTGTTTTCGTGGATTCAAAGCAAGGAAATTGCCATTAACACAGTTTTATGCACTCCAAAAGAACACGATGCCATGGAGCGACGAATTCAAAACAGATATAATAATGTCAAAACTATAACTGGAACGCAAAAGTTTCATTGCTTCATACCAAATATTTCTGATATGTCAATTAATGTAAAGCAAATGTAACAAATTTTATGTTGTAATATCTATATATTAAAATTGTAACGTTACTGACTCACTGACTGATTCATCATCGCACAGCCTAAACGCCTAAAGCTAAAAACTTGAAATTTGAAGCGGAGGTTTGTCTCTCCCCAAATCGATCCCCTAAGACGGGATTTCTGGAAATTCGAATGTTCGGGGGGTAAAAAAGGGTAAAAACGGGTAAAAACTAAAAGAGATACAACAAAAATGTAATACTAATCGTTGTTCTTAAGAAAAATAAGCGGACAGGTGTCTGAAACTTTTTTGAAATTCGGCCCTTTTAGGGAGTAAACGGAAAAACATGTATTTAAGTACTTTTTTGTCACCCCATCTATCTTTTAAACCAATAAACATAGAAATAAAGGTTATATCACATTCGAAACTTACCTAAATAATACAAATACTAATTTGGTACTTTTTCGAAATTCGAACGTTTAAGGGGTGAAAGTCGTAACTATTTTTGGTACTTTTTTATAAAATATTTGTCTCCTTTCATTGACATATACGTACTAAATTATGGGCTCCCACTACAATATTGAAGTTTTTGATACAACAATGGGGTGAAAAAAAGTACCAAAAAGGGAAAATTTGTTTTCTTTCTTTAGCTTTTTGGTTCTACAACTGGTACTTTTTTAATTATCGTTAATATTGGACCTAGAAATATAAAATTCAACATGCAATGTTCGGAGTGGATAAGAATCTATAAGTTGAAACCTTTTGGTGTTTTTTTGTTCTTAAACCGGTACTTTTTGAATTTCCGTCAGTATTCGAAAACATAAAATTAAACATGCTAGGTAATGAGTGAATGAGAATCAGTTTGAAGAATTTTTTTGGTACTTTTTCGTTCTTTAACTGGTACTTTTTAATTTTCGTTAATATTGGACCTATGAACACAAAATTAAACATGCAAGGTCCTGAGTGAATGAGAACCTGTTAGAGGGCTTTTTGGTACTTTTTTGTTTTTTAACTGGTACTTTTTGAATTTCCGTTAGTATTGAACGTAGAAACATAAAATTAAACATGCAAGGTTCTGAGTGAATGAGAATCTGTAAGGGGATCTTTTTGTACTTTTTTGTCCTTTAACTGGTACTTTTTTTTAATATTTATTAAGATTTTACCTAGAAATATAAAATTAAACATGCAAGTTCCTGAGTGAATGAGAATCTGTAAGAGGTATTTTTTGTATTTTGTCGTTCTCTACCTGGTACTTTTTGTATTTCGGTAAATAGGGGAACTAGAAATTTAAAACCTAGAAACATAAACTTTGGCATATAAATATGTCCACGAAAGAAAGTGAGACGCTAACGAAGTAGCGGGTTAAATGCTAGTCGAAAATATAAAAATTCTTTAAAAATATATAATGCAAATGACCACGCCCACCGCCCGCAGACCAAGAATCAAAAATCGGGCTCCGTTTTTATCTTTCTGCGACATCAGTCGACTTCAGAAATCCACGGAAAGAGAACCGGACATACATCCGGACAAACAAAGAAATTATAAATATATATATCGCATTTGATGATAAATAGGGGTTTGACTCAATTTTTTGCATTTTGCGAGTTTATTTGAAAAAAAAAATATATATATATATGACAAAGAAATGCAACAACACCTTGTGGAAACATATACACAAATGCATGTTAATTATGATATTTTCTCCACGACTGGAGAAAAGTTGTTGTTGTTGTTCTTTTATTTCTCTTTTCTGTATATCTGGAGAACGGCAACAGCCAAAGCTTGCAAATAAGGTACAAGAATCTTGGTTATCAATACACAAACTTCCAAAACTGTGGGTAGGATTGGTTAAGTGAACGTCAATATATAAATCTGTCAAATCAGTTAAAAAATTATCGAGTTATCACTAAAATACTTCAAAAATGGTGTAGAGTGCATCCAACATTTTTTAAATGTTTTAGGGATCTAGTATGACCTATGGTCAAGTCTAACATATCGAAACATCAGAAATTTTGTTTCAGAAATAGAAGCGTAATTGTCAAAATATAAATTCTTTTTGTAAAATACCCATTTTTGGGAACCATAATTCTTTTCAAGTCCAAGTTTCATAACTCAGGTAAATTATAAATTTAAGTAAAGAATTAAAATGCCGTTACCTTTAGATGTGTTTTTCGAAGTTTTTAGAGATATGCTTTGGCTGTATGTACATTTTTTGCCTGCAAAGTTATTCCAATGCAGGCTGATCTTCTATCGCAGTCCACCATACCAAAGATACATAGTTAAGAATGGGCCGTACTTTTGCCCTGTACAGCCATTTGACCATTCTAGTACTCAAAAATTGGTTCCGTTGTTTTTTTATATGTAAATTTTTCTCTTATTTGAAAGTTCATAAAAAATAGCAGTTCAAGATATCGTTACAATTTTTCTTATTTTTATACCCTTCACCGCAGGTAAAAGGGTATATATAAATTTGTCATTCCGTTTGCAATTTCATATTGTTCTTAGACCCTATAAAGTATATATATTTTGGGTACTTACGAGGGTGAAGTTGATTCACCGATGTCCGTCTGCCCGTCTTACGTTTGATATAGGTTTTCCGAAGAACCCCGATATTTATGTTCCATAAAGTCCACCAATAATTGCTATTGAAATTCAGCCAGATCGGTCCATGAATGACTGAGATATGAGCAAAAAACCACGACTACCACAACTTTTTCCTATAAATCCCATGTTGTTATTTTTTAAGTCCTTTTTTCTGTACATCTGGAGAACGGCAAGAGCCAGGGCTTTCAAATTTGGTTCAAACATCTTGATTATCAATACATCAATTCTCTAAAAATGGACGGAATTGGAGAAGTGGGTGTAGCACTTCCCATACAAAAGCATTTATACATTTCTGTATATTTGGAGAACGAAACGAGCTAAAGTTCCCAATTTAGGTACAAACATATCGGTTATCAATACACAGCATACCACAAAATATGTGCTTGATTGGAAAAGTGGGCGTGGTACCTCCCGTACAAAGACGTCGGTATATAAATCAGCCAAATCGGTTACAAAATAGTTAAGTTATTAGCAAAATACTCCAAAAATAGGCTGGAAAGCATAAACATTTTTATAAAAGAGCAATTCCATATGAAAACGATCAAAATTGGCAAATTTTTGGACGACCCCTCTCCGATTTTAAAATAAATAGTCTCAATCGATTGCCCAGCAAAAAATAATGTACCTACATATTTTTTTTTTTTTATAGTGACTAATTTAGTGGTGTTGTACACCACTGTCATGTGACAAAATTGAAGAATTCTTCATAAGGGACCTCATTGAAAGTTGTTTTAATAAAATTTTCCTAATTTTTCTTAGAAATGTACCTTTAAATTTTCCCAAGATTCCTCATAATTTTTGCTTTAAGAATCAGCAATAAAAAATGGGCCCCGACTCCTTGTTTGGACAGGAGAAGAGCATTTAAGAGACCACCTTGTTAAAAATATATTTTAAAAATTATTTTACAGTTAAAAATACATTTATGAAGAAAAAATCATTTTTTTTTTTAAGAGCCCCAAGTTGAGTGTGTAGTGAATATGGTCTGCCTGCCTTCACAAGATCGGCCATAAATCCATGGATAATAGCAGCAGTGGCATGTAATGGCACACCAAACCCGACTGAGGCTACAGGTCATAAAATGTTTTGTAAATTTTTTAAATTACCAGGTAATAAATATTTCGCCTAAAATGACACGTGCAGAAACAAGTCATAAAACACGGATTTTCCATAAATATGGCGAAATATTTATTACCTGGTAATTTAAAAAATTTGCAAAACATTTTATGACCTGTGGTCGGCTTATTGGCAGTAACCAATTAAGTCCCTTTTAAAAACATTTTATGACCAGTAGTTCACGCAAATTTTCCTATTAAAGAAAAGCAAATATCGCTTATTTTTTTTACCTATTTTTTACCAAAAAATAAATATAAATACTTCACACACTCTGAGTCAAATTTCAGTTGAATACTAAACGTGAAAGTGTTAAAGTGTTTTTTTTTTGTAAAGTAAAGAGTGAAGCTGTAAAGACAATTTAAAGTAAAATGAATAAATTTTGCTGCAATCCGTTTAACAAGAGTGGACATCGCACAGTGGCGCCCGTAGAGCAAGCGAGGTTGCAAAAATCAAAATTTTCATGAGTGCCGACGAAGTTTTGAATAAACCCATGTTATAGGAAACTTTTCAACGATTTCAAATATGCCACTCTTAATAATATCACATTTTTAGTTTAGAAGATATAACCGTTCAAAGTTGACCGACTTTCGGTTTTCAAAAAAACACACAATTTTTAGTCAATTTGTTGCGATTTCAGGTGTAATATCACGAAAAATAGGTAACGAATCGCCTTATTTTTTGTTTGTATTGATTGATGTATTTATTAAATGTATAATGATAAAAAAAAAATTAACTGTTTGCTCTGTGTTTCTCCTGGTAAATCACTATTTAAAAACTATCCGTTTTTTCACTATTTTTCAACTTTGACGGAAAATAAAAAAAAACTATATTTTTCTATATTTGCCATATTTGAAAAACCTGTTCTTTGATTAGTTCTTTACATAATTCAAAATTTTTATCTGCCCGTACGTGCCCGTTTGGCTTCTAGAGGTAAAAAAGTTTAAAAAGACATGGTTGCAGAAATTGTATGGCGTCCATCCCTTATATGTTTTGACTGACAGTAGTTTGATCTAATAGTTTGAAAAAAACTACTCATTGAAATTAGCAGGTATGTACCTCACATAAACAATACTTTGGCGTACAAATGGTCAGGAACAATATTGACTTATGGTCCCTACAGGTAGGCACAAATCTTATTTGGACACGTGCATAATATCAAAATTGCATTATTCAGCCTAAATCCATATGTATGCACGGAACAGGTAAATTTTAAGGCATGGTAGCATAAGCCTATATATTATAAAATAAGCATAATGCCTGGATTAGTCTACGCCTGAAAGTTGGCGCAACAATTACTGAAACCATTAAACAATTTAAGTACTGAAAACATGTATCCACAGAAGAAGTTGACCCCGACCGTCCATAAAATATTGGCGCATGGCAAAGATATAATTGAGTACCAGTCTTTGCCAATTGGTGAGCTTTCTGAAGAAGCACAGGAGTCTCTTAACAAATTTTATAAAAAACTAGCTTAACCCGGTGCGCTTCGCTACCCCTGCACCTACCCCATTTATTTTTGTTTTAAAATTTGTCCTGTAAAGGTTGATAGCTCTTGTGTTCAGATATATGGTATTTAATATGTCTTCTATGAGGGGTACTGCTCCTACTCTGTCTACCCCGCACATTTTTATATTGAAATTTATAGTTTACTATAATAGTAGCTTTAACCACGTTTGAAGACTCTCCCTTTAATAGTTCTTCAGTTGAGCGATATTTAATGTATGCATCCTATGGGAGGTATTTCCCCCCTGCGCCTACCCGCTTTATTTTTATTTTCAAAAGTGTAGTATACCATAAGAGTGACTTTTAGAAAGTTTGAACATTCTCACTATTACAGTTCTTAAGATATGCGATGTTAAACATTGGCGTCCTATGGGGTATTCCTATACCCCCGCTGCTTTTTTATTTCAATTCCGGGGCTCAGAAGATCCTACTACAAAAAGTTCAGCAAAATGCGTGCAGCGGCTCTTAAGATATGCGATAATTAATATTGGCATCCTATGGGGGGTACCAATTCCCCTGCCCCTATCGAAAAAATAAGTAGCCTAATTTATTTTTAGGGCTCACGTGATGTTACTGTAAAACTTTCAGGAAAATCGGTTCAGTAGTTTCGGAGTCTATAAAGCGACAAACAAACATACAAACATACATAATTCATTTTTATATATATAGATAGATAGATAGATATAGATTGCAGAACACATTCAAAGCATCAAGGAAAAATGAGGACCTCTTCAACATGTTGGCAGCATCTTCCGATGCATGTGAAGTCACGAATAGAGTTACAAAATAATTATAGTTTAGAAATGGTTAGTCTTTTAGATATACCTTCTCTTACGAATTGTGATGAATATTTTACAGAAAATTGAAAAAATAAATTTAAAAAAAAATAATTTTTTTTTTAATTTGTTGGGTAATAATTTAAAACATAAAACCCTTAAGAAAAAAAATAAAAACAATCTAAAAATGTAAAAATAATTTTTTTTAGTTACCATAAAATTGATTTTTCTACTAATTTTAACTTTGATAACCCATAAGTAGGCCCCTACAAAGCGTAGCACCCTTTCCAAACCCTCATTTCATAGGCTGAACAGTTATCTATCATATGCTGTTTAAACTGTTCAATTATCTTATTCGGTTCAAAAGATATAATTTTTGCAACGAAAAAACTCAAATGGCGCCACTGTGCATCGTTCGAAAAAGATAAAAGTATTAAAATTAACTGGTGTTTCGAAGCTATACATGAATGAATTAAATATACAATACGGTGAAGAAGCAGAATTCATTTGCCCCAAGTGTAAAATCGATTTGTCTCAACAAGCAAATGCATTGAAACAAATGCAGCCACAATCCGAGAGTGAAATGACAAGTGAACAAAATGTTTCATCTGATAGTGAGGCAGACATTCCGATGGTCAATATGTCTTTGAGTCCTTTGAATGAGGCTATTACCACTTTAGGTGAAACGCCTATTAGAAAAAGAAAGTTGCGAAGTGAAACATACAGGAAAGAGAAAAAAGGCAAGGTTATGAGTGCAATCGCGACAATATTTGATGAAGGCTCTGATAACGAATGCAGTCAAGCAGATGACGTTGATGACGGCAAACAAATGATTGAGCAGTTGAAAAGAAAATTCAATTTAGCGACCACTTTTCCGGAGAAATATCTCATTTTATCTGTGCTGCCTCAATCATGGTCTATACGCAAGATTTCTGAACAGTTTCAAACATCTTTTTACATCGCGAGAAGAAGCAAAGAATTAGTTCGACAGAAGGGCATATTGGCGACTCCCACCAAGAAATTTGGCTCAAGGACCCTCAGCGAAGCAACGGTGAAATTGATTCAAGATTTTTACTGCAATGATGACAACAGCCGCGCCTGCCCAGGTACACGTGACTATGTTATCACACGTGAAGATGGAGAAAAAGTACACAAGCAGCGCAGATTATTATTATGTAATCTATCCGAAGCATACCATCAGTTCAATGAGAAATACCCAGCAGAAAAAGTGGGATTTTCTAAGTTTGCCATCCTACGACCAAAAGAATGCGTGCTGGCATTAGACAGGCACGGAACGCATTCAGTCTGCGTTTGCATGTTTCATCAAAACATCAAATTAATTTTCTTTTAATGCAAGAAATTGAAAGTATTTCACGGTGAAATTGAAACATATAGGGACCTCCTTTCGAAGTCGTTGTGCGCATACCCCACGGAAAATTGTCATCTGTCCAAATGCGACAATTGTCCGAAGATTGACGAGCTAGAGCAATATTTGGCAGAAAAGTTTGAACAGCTGTTAATTCAGGAGGTGCATTTCAAACAGTGGATAATTAGCAGCGGCAGATGTTCCCTTGAGACCGTGGTAAAGCAGATTCCGGAATTCATCGAGGAATTCGGATTCAAGTTGAATGAACTGAAGGCGCACCATTTCATATCCGAGATGCAATCGAAATTTCTAAAGGAAAGTAAGGAGAAATTAGCCCAAAATTAATTCATTGTGATAAGCGACTTTGCCGAGAATTACACTTTTCTCGTTCAGGATAAAATTCAGGCTTATCACTGGGCAAACGACCAGTGCACGGTGCATCCTTTTTGCATTTATTTCAAAAATGAAGATAACGAACTACAGACCGTAAGCCTTGTTGTTGTCGCGGAGAGTTTAGCTCATAATTATGTGTCCGTTTATTTATTTCAAATGAAACTGTTTGAATTCTTAAGATCAAAATTCGATGCAATCGACAAAGTAACGTTTTTCTCAGGCTTCTCAGTACAAGAATAAAAAAAATTTTTACAATCTTTGCATAATTGAAGAAGAACAAAACTGCAAGGTCGAGTGGCACTTTTTCGCGACGTCCCACGGTAAGGGCCCATGCGATGCGTTAGGGGGAACCCTAAAACGCATGGCGACTAAGGCTAGTTTGCAAAGGCCATATACTGACCAGATCTTAAATGTACAACATTTGTTTTCGTGGATTCAAAGCAAGGAAATTGCCATTAACACAGTTTTATGCACTCCAAAAGAACACGATGCCATGGAGCGACGAATTCAAAACAGATATAATAATGTCAAAACTATAACTGGAACGCAAAAGTTTCATTGCTTCATACCAAATATTTCTGATATGTCAATTAATGTAAAGCGGTACTCTTCGTCTGCCGACGTGCTAAATTTAAATTTACTTTAATTTTATAATGATGCCAAGACAATTGAAATTTTTAATAAATATTGTAATTAAGTATAAGCAGCAAAATAAGAAAGATTTTTTCTTCATAAATGTATTTTTAACTGTAAAATTATTTTTAATATGTATTTTTAACAAGGTGGTCTCTTAAATGCTCTTCTCCTGTCCAAACAAGGAGTCGGGGCCCATTTTTTTATTGCTGATTCTTAAAGCAAAAATTATGAGGAATCAAAAAAAAAAAAATTAGCCGGAAAATTTAGGAGCTTCTGTGGAAAATTTAATTTTCTTGGGAAAATTTAAAGGTAAATTTCCAAGAAAAATTAGGAAAATTTTATTTTTCAATTAAAGCCTGATTCAATACCTTTCCAACGAGCTATCACTCGTTTCGATCGCTTTAGTAGTTTTTTAAACAACTTTCAATGAGGTCCCTTATGAAGAATTCTTCAATTTTGTCACATGACAGTGGTGTACACCACCACTAAACCAGTCACTATAAAAAAAAAAAAATATGTAGGTACATTATTTTTTGCTGGGCAATCGATTGAGACTATTTATTTTAAAGTCGGAGAGGGGTCGTCCAAAAGGTGATCGCTTTCATATGGATATGACCTATGGATACGTCTAATATATCAAAAGATCGGAAATCTTTAGTAGAACATACAAATTTGATAAAATCGGTTCAGATAAAAAAGTTAAGTCCAAAATATAATTTTTTTTGAGAAATACCCATTTTCAGGAATCATAGATCTTTCCGAGTCCATGCTCAATCTTGTTTATGCTTCTTAACTGTAACAAACTGGTTTCTTCATCAGATTAATGTTAAAATATACAAGCAGACAGATCGTCAGCATTTTATTACAAAATACAAATTCTAGTTCTAATTCTAATCTTATTAGGACACATTGTATTGGGAAAGAAAACAAACTGCAAATAAGAATAACATAATGTCATCATAAAGGGAAATACAATATTTCTTGTGTTAATTTTCAAAACTGTTTTTTAAAATCCACAAACTTGTTTTTCAAAACCGAAAATTTGGAAACTAGAAAAATTAAAATGGCTCGGAAATTAAATATATCATTACCATCCGCAGGATTTGGAAACTAGAAAAATTAAAATGGTTCGGAAATTAAATATACGATTACCATCCACAGGGTTTGGAAATTAGAAAAATTAAAATGGTTCTGAAATTGGATATATCAATACCATCCACATTACCGGAACCGGAAATAGCCAAGATCCCCATTTCCTATCTACTTTCGATAATAATTAGCATACAAACATGTTTTTATAATGCTGTCTTGAATAGCAAGTGATTGTATAAATTTTGTTACGAAAGTAACTTTAGTTAAGAATAAGTTTAATTTATTAGTAGCTAATTTTATTAGTTTAAAATGTTATTGTATTAGTTTCGCATATTTCTAATGTAAACCCACTGTACAGAGTTTTCTAGTACAAATGTAATGTGATTATTGTTATAGATAACTAATAGTGTTAAGATTATTTTTAACCCATAAAGTATGCTTTAGTTTATTGATGTATAAATCAATTTAAATTCAGCCACAGTGTTAATGCATAATTTTATTCGCTGTAAGATAATAAAATCTCGATTCGCCCAGAAATGTCGAAAATGTTACAGACATTTCGACGAGTAGAATGCTGTAGAGACATCTAGATGTCAGCGAACAGAGTATAAATACTCGCGAAGGTTGGCATTCGATAATCAGTATTAGTGCGATTATTTAAGTGTGTACATCGCAATTATAAGTGGTATAATTGACTAAGTTCTAAATAAAGTGGCGTGAATAGTTTATAGCTATAAAGTAAAGTGTTTAAAGTGTTTTATTTATTTTATTAAAGTTGCAATAAAAGAACTCAAGAGGTTTATTATAAAGGAAATAAACCAAAAACGTTATTGAAAAGGCAGTAACGTAACAATTGGTGTCAGAAGTGAAATTGCAAAAATAAAATAAATTTCTAAAAAAAAAAAAAAAAAAAATAAAAAAATTAAATACCAATGAATTTTGAAGAACTTAAAGTGGACCAGCTCAAGAAAGAGTTGAGCAAATTAGATCTACCAACTGCAGGAAATAAAGCAGAGCTGCAAAAGAGGATAATAGATGAATTCGAGCGACGCAATATTGACATTGGTAGCCACGAATTCGAGGATAAAGAAGAAATAGAGGTATGTACACGTGCAGTTGCTAGCAGTATGGATTTAAATACAATGTTTGCCGCTATGATGGAGCAAATGAAGAAAATATCTTAAGATAATTCCAGAAGTATGGCTGAAACTTCTAGAAAAATTGACGATACTTCCAGAAGTATGGTGATGATGATAAAAGAAAATTCGAGCGATATTCTAGCTGAAACTTCTCGAAAAATGGACGAAACTTCTAGAAAAATGGAAGAGAAATCGAGCACCATCCTGACCGAAATTCAAGAGAGTTCTAGAATAACAAACGAAAAACTTCGGGGGATTTCTAGTGAAATAAATGAAATGGAAATAGAATTCAATCAGAAGCTGTCTGATGTAAAAACGCAAGTCACCGATGTAAAAACGGTTTTTGATGAAAAACTATACCATCTGGAGGCAAAAGTAAATAACATTCAATGCCAGGAGGCAGCTGTACGAGTTTTGCCAGAAGTCTCGAGTAGAATAAAGGCCCCTTGTTTTGATGGTAGTGTTCCATATAATGTTTTTAAGTTCCAGTTTGATACAGTGGCTAACAGAAATGCATGGAACAATGATGAAAAGGCCATAGAGTTAATTCTTGCTTTAAAGGGGACTGCGGCTGAAGTTCTAGAAAGCATTCCAACTAGTTGCAGAAATTATGACGACATTATGGTAGCACTGCAACGTAAGTATGGTAGTGAACACAGAAAAGAGATATACAAAATGGAGTTGCGTGGCAGAGTGCAAAAGGCAAATGAAACTTTACAGGATTTTGCACTCGAGATAGAGCGTTTGGTGCAGCTTACGTATCCTGGGGAAAATCATCCACTTTTGGATAACTTCAAAACTGAGGCTTTTGTAAACGGTATTCGGGATGCAGATATAAAAATTGCGGTATGTACGTCACAAAAGTCAAACTTTGCAGAAACTGTTTTATTTGCCCTAGCCCAGGAAACTGCTAGAATTATTTCCAGACCACAAATAGGCAAGGTGCGAAGGCTCGATGTGACCGCCAATGATGAAAGGGATATTGTGCAGGATATAAAAGAGGCAGTTATGGAAGCTTTAAGCAAGAAGCAAAGTAAAACTAAAGTAAAATGCTTTAACTGCGGAAAGATTGGTCACATGCAGAGAAACTGTAAAGCACAAAAGAAACGTTCAAGACCGCATTTTTACTATCGACACTGGTGCAAGATTTTCAATTATAAGGCCTGACTTGGTGAGAGGAGTTGTCGAACCACTAAGCGGAGTGAACTTGTGAACAGCTACAGGTGAGCCTGCGACTGTTTATGGCAAAACACGTTTTGTGTTAAGAATTGCTGATATAGTCAGTTTTCATGAGTTTCTTGTGGCTGACATTGTAGACGAAGTACTGATTGGCGCAGATTTTATGATTCGTCAAAACATAAGTCTGGATATGGGAAAACACATCATGTATTTGGGTGATGTTGAAATACCCCTTGATGTTGGGTATGAAACCGAGGCTCGTGTGGTACAGACTCACGCTTGTACTCGTCCGAAATCGTCAGCTCGCAGAAAAGTTGATAAACGTGAAAAAGCGGTTGCTTATGTAAGACAGCTAAGTAAATTGGACGATAGGCATTATACGGAGTCCGATAGAAGGAAAAGCATCAGTGAAGCTTGCTCATTGCAGGTAGAGCCCAGTAAAGACTGGATAACGGCGCAAAGAAGTGATCCTGTATTGGCTAAGATTATGAGGGACAAAATGGCAGGTAGAAGACCAACTTCTGAAAAAATTGCATCGGATGGTCCACTGATGAAAGCATATTGGGTACAATGGAATAGTTTTCGAATGGCAAATGGTTGCCTATACCGAACATGGGAGAGCGCCGATGGCAAGGCAGTTAAAAGCCTAATGGTTGTGCCGTCTACTAAGGTATGTGAAGTGGTGCGGAAAATTCATCACGGCACTAGTGGAGATCACCTAAGTGTAAGGAAACCGTAGAAAGGTTGAAGGAACGATTCTACTGGGTTGGATGTAAACAAGCCGTGAAGGACTGGGTATTAAGCTGCAAAAAGTGTGTTGCAGCCAGGGGTACAACAAGTGGAAGTTGTGCGCCGCTCCAGCAGTGCAACTCTGGTGCACTTAATGGACAGGAAGATAATGAGGTATCTTCCTTGGAGCGGAGAAGTCCTTACGAACTTCGTAAGTACGAACGTGTGAGCACTTATTTGTCCAGATATGATCGGTCGGTGAACTCCAAGGGCAAAAATGAAAGTTGTTCATTTGGAACGATTAGCCCCTTATGGAAGAGGTGATTCTGAGCCTATTCGGGACGAACAGGCTTAAGTGGGGGGCAGTGTTACGAAAGTAACTTTAGTTAAGAATAAGTTTAATTTTTTAGTAGCTAATTTTATTAGTTTAAAATGTTATTGTATTAGTTTCGCATATTTTAAGCAGATAGTGTAAAATAATAATTTTTTTTAGAGAATATTATACAACAAAACTTATCAGATGAGCAACATCAGTTAATTACACAAAAAGTCAATCAATTTATTGCAATAAACGAGGTCGGAGGCATTTAGACTATACTGATGCAGGGCCTCGTTTGAAGAGAAAATTAGCATCTGAGCTTGCCGCAGAACAAAAACATTCAACACCTCTTTCATTGTATATTGCTTCCGTTTCAGCTAAAAAATCAAACGAATAATAAACTGCATTTGTGTTGAAAAAGCTGTTAGCAACGAGAACATAACAGGATTATAAGGAAACTGGAAAGGAGTGATCCGTTGCCAATAAAAGCTGATGAGGCATTAGCCTTATTAATTGAAAATGGTTTTACAAAGCAACAATACATTAACATCAAAGCATTAAATAAGCAGCACGGATGTTACATTTATCCCCCTTAATCCGAGCTTGTAAAATCAAAATTGAAATGCAGACCTAAGGAATTCAGCTGATCGCATACTTGAAGAGAAGGACGTCCTTGATATTGCTGCTCCAACACTTTGCAAATTAATTGTAAGTTATGGGTTCGATGGTTCGACAGGACAGAGTTCATATAAACAACGTTTGTAATTGGATGAACATATTGGACTAGACCATGCACTCTTTGGGACAACCATAGTTCCATTGAAAACAATAAATGAGCTAAATAGAGTTATTTGGGTAAATAACTCTCCACAGTCTGCCAGATTCTGTCGGCCTCTAAAAATGGAATTTATAAAAGAAATTAATGAACTTATTTTAAGTGAAAATAGTAAGTTAGATATTCAAATTAAAAACATCCAAGAACACATCTATGTAGACAAGGGCAAACATACTATTGTTAAATATTAAGCACATATGACTCTTATAGATGGTAAAGTTCTGAATATTTGAGCTGGTACCAAATCATGTCAATCCTGCCCACTATGTGGTGCTAAGCCAAATCAACTGTAAAAATCCATGACTTCAACTTGAAAATCTTTGGCGTTAAACCAAATAATCTTATATATGGCGTAAGCCCTATGCATGCATGGAAAAGATTTTTTTTATTTGTATTGAAAATCTCGTATAGAAGGGAATTCGAGATATGGCGTGTTAAAAATGGTGACAAAGTCTCTTTGCGAAAACAGTAGCTTCAAGAAAGGTTGTGGACGGAAATGGGTCTCAATGTAGAGAAACCGAAACAAAATGGCAGTGAAAATAGCAACGATGGAAATACTGCAAAAAGAGCATTTAGGCATGTTGAGCTCTTATTTTCCATTTTAAATTTCGATTTAAATATTCTCAAACACTTTTACGTTATATTGATTGCCATCTTTTGTGAATATAGGATTGATACAGAAAAATTCAAAAACTTTTGTGGCCAAACATTCAATATGTATTTTGAAAAGTATTATTGGTATCCAATGTCTCCAACTGTGCACAAAATGTTTGTACATGGGCACCAAAAAATGGATACTTGCATACTTCCTGTTGGAGTTCTAGGAGAAAATGCATCAGAAGCGAGAAACAAGCTGTATAAAAGCGACAGGAGATCGCATGCAAGGAAATGTAGCCGAACATGACAGACGTTTTTAATAGAGCGATGGATTCTTTAGACCCACTAATGTCCTCCCTAAGATTAACAAAAGGAAAAAAATCAACAAAAAGAAGAGCCTGTCCAGAGAACTCATTGCCCTTTTCGAAACACCTGGAATTGACTTCTCAGATACATTAGAAGGTGATGAAAATCAAGCAGAAGACGATGAGGCCGACGAAATTGATAGTTTTAGACTGCACGCAAAGAAAAAATATGATTGCAAAATGATCCCTACAATTAATTAATGTTCTTTCCCGTAGGACATGGTAACCACAATAATAATTTTTTATGTAAACTGCCTTTGAAAATATAATATTTGTTTTGAACATTTAAACATTTTGTACATAAATATTACATGATCCCGATGCTTAAACCATTAATTATGGTGGTATTAACAAAACAAAAATGACCAAAATGTTTGCTACTCCGTAATAATGTTTACATTCTTGAAGCAAAATTATACTTGCGATCATAGTAATGTGTAGTTCTTAATCCAAATTTAGATATTTTTAATTAGGCTTAAGTTCATTGAATTTAATTTTCATTAAATTATTTTTATGAAGACAGGAAGTTTTACAACATGAAATTATTTAAAATTCTTTTAAATGCTTTAAACGAGTTATACCAACATATAAATAAAGATTAAAAAATATTTTTAAAAAGTGAAAATAAATACCAATGAAAATTTTTAGAAAGTGAAAATAATTAATAAATATATAAAATTTTGTGACGAATGTATGTATACATATGTAAGTATGTATATAGTTACATGTATGTATGTCCATAGTTGTCAAAAATATTTAAACTTAAACCTGCAATGGTAAACAAATTACATAAATGTTATATCCACGTAGATTCCTATAAAATACCAAAAAAAATCCACATTATGTGGATAAAGATATTAACAGTGGAAACCTTTTTTTTAATTCTTTTTTTTTAAATCATCAACTTAAAATCACAAAAATTTATTTGTTATGTCACACATATATTTTTGGTGTTTTTAAAATAAGTAAGTACATATGAAAATACCGCATTTGTTCTTTGCTTGTTACGATCATTCTTTTTCACTTTTTTAAAAGTATTCCTCTCAATATTATACATACAAACATATTATATTTCGAGAGACAATAAACAGCTTCTCTATGCCATTTTCTTTGTAGAAAATCGCAGGCTTCATTAAAGTAAGAGATTTTAATTGAGAAGGTAGTGACAGTTAAAAAAAATAAAAAATGAAAGGAATGGTGTTCATAAAAACAACTTTTGGTAATAAAAATTGAATTATTGCAATTAATTGTGATAGTTTTAATTATTATAAATTCATTAAAGCGGGTAAATACATACATACATATGTGCAAGTTTTGTTTTATTTTTTATACGAATTTACCTATAAAATTATTTTTTGCAGTGAAGTTTGCATATAATCTGCCAGAACACACAAATGTAGATATTTATACAAACAACTTTATAATAAAGCCTGATTTGTTTATATGTATAGTGGAACAATATATTTACGCAGTTGATTTTATAATTGAAGTAAAACAATGTAAGTATACCTACATATATACATATGTATATATCTATGCCCATATGTATGCACAAGGCACATTTCGAGCACACATTTACGATCCAAAGCATATTTAGAGCACATTTGCATTCTTTGAGTACATGTCTCAAACTAATCGGATATCAAGAGTATTATTTGAGTACATGCTTAGTTTGAGCCCATTTTTTTTATTATTGGATTTTAATTTTAAATAAATTCTCTTTATTAATTAATTCATCTCTACATATCGCACTAGCTATAAACTCTTTTCAAATATACAAATTTTTTAAATTAAGTTAAAATTACAATTCAGAGTATTGCCGTACTTCAGCCATTAATTCAGTGCTTTTGCGTTTTTTAATTGTTTATGAAGATGAAGCATTATAATCAAGGTGGCTACTAAGAAACAGCTGTTTTCTTTTTGATTAAACTTGTCTATGCCTGTTGCTGTAATGGTTGTAATACTTAGACCACCTTTTCAGTACGCATGTGCATTTCTTACAAAAAGAATAAACAAAACGTGTTACCGCTGGAAATCTTTATATATTTTTTATGACAATGTTTATTTGTTTGTTTGCTTGTTTGTTTTTTTGTATGTTTGTTTGTTTGCTTGTTTGTTTGCTATACATTTTATCACCCAAGGGGCGAGTCCTGGGCAGCTATTTCTGCTATATATTTCTAGTCTTTATTGAAAATTTTGTATGGGAGCCCCCTTAAGGAATGGAGATAGGGGGTAGGTGTCTTAGAAAGATATTGTGAGGATAAAAAATTAAGTGGGCTTGGTCATAGATTTGACCCGTCTAGGAGCATCCTAAACGCGCTGCAGGGGCCAAATTTATGAATTTCACTAAACCGGCATATTTGTATGGGAGCCTCCCTAAGGAGTGCAGATAAGGTGCAAGTATGTTTAAAGAAAATATTGTGGATAAAAAACTAATAGAGGTCGGTCATACATTTTATCCCCCTAGGGGCGAATCCTGGGCAGTTATGGGACTTTTTCTTCAATATTGGTAGTCTGTATTAAAAATTTTGTATGGGAGCCCCCTTAAGGAAAGGATTTATCGGGTAGGTATGTTAGCAACAAATGATGATGATATAAAATAAATTGGGGTTGGTCATGCATTTGACCTGTCTAGGAGCATCCTACGCGCTTCAGGGTCCAAATTTAAGAATTTCACAAGATCGAAATATTTGTATGGAAGCCCCCTAATGGTTGCAATTAAGCGCAAGTATGTTTTGAGAAAATGTCAAGGACAAAAACTAATGGAGGTCGGATTTTTCATCAATATATGTATATGAATTATATTCTTCTCCCCTTATTCATAAAAAAAATAATTTCTATGAATTTTTTTTTAAATTTCAACATACGCACACTTAGACAAACATTGGTTAATCAACTTCTCTACTAATAAGAACCCTGAATAAATATACTTTGTAGGGTCTAATATCAACATTGCATAAATTACAAACGGAATGACAAACTTATATGTATATACTCTTTCCACCTTAATAATGACAGCAGCAGGCCATTTTACGGCCAAAATTAGAGGCACTCGCGATTTTTTGCTCATATCTCACTCATTTATGGACAAATCTGGCCGAACTTTAATAGCAAACTTTAACGGATTAGAAAATCCTTGTCCCCATCTTATCTGGGAACTTCGAAAAACCCATTTTAACTAACCGAGGGACATACGAACATCGTTAAATCAACTTAACTCCTCATAAGAACTTTGTAGAGTCTAAGATCATTATAGTAGAAATTATATCGCTGGCTTAATACAAAAATGCGTAACTTCTTTTTTGGTTTGTTTA
The DNA here is from genome assembly GCA_943735925.1 of Pollenia amentaria. Lineage (NCBI taxonomy): Eukaryota > Metazoa > Arthropoda > Insecta > Diptera > Polleniidae > Pollenia > Pollenia amentaria. The sequence continues at coordinate 71,815,462 of OX031009.1, forward strand.
AAGAGGAAAAATAAAACTTAATCAAATCCGTAAAATTTAAGATATAAAATTAGTTTTAGTGCAATTTTACACTATATGTAGCTCATTGAAATTTTCAAGCAAGATTCGTTTGAAATTCGTCTTCCAGAATAAGCAAAAAATCTATTAAAAAAATATTTGTTAAAATTTCTAAAGCCATCGATATGTATTCCCTTTCTACCTGTGGTTAAGGCTATAGAAACAATTGGGGAAGATTACAAAATAACTTTTAAATCATTTTAAAATAAATTTAGTAAAATGTGTGACAAAATTATAATACATACCCTACAAGAAATTAATAACCAAAACTAAAAGAAAATTTTTTACTAACCCACTTGCAACAATTTTACATTGAATTAATGAGTTATAGAGAGCGACATAATAAGTTAGAGAGAGACAAAATCACATGTACACAAGGTTTCGGTCACTTTTTTCATTTTGCTCTTAATAATCTAATAGAAACTATAACCAATATAGCGGCTAGAACTATCGGTCATATAGCTAGTAAAATGACCAGTAGTCTTCTTGCAGGGTATTAATGTGTTAGTGTACAAAATATCACACAGAGTTACATTTTACCAGCGTTGCCATTGTGAAAAATTTTCCCCTTTTTTGGCAGGTTATTTACGATGTTTTAAAGTTATCGAAGGTTTTTAAATACAATATACTGCCGTATTCATAAAAAATTACAGTCAATTACAGTGCATGACAATTTTGCATTAAAACACATATCAAACTTTTTTTATTTTTTATGAATACGGCTGATATAATTTAATTTGCTGTATATTGGATGAAAATATTAAGTGATGATTTTTCGCTATTAGCCGATCTTATATTTTATCTGTCCTTTATTATTGAAACGTTGTTTAATTTTGTGTACCCTTTCATACTACACACCTTAATTAAGGGTTGCACGATCAAGTTTTGCCTTTCAAGTTTTAATAGACTCACACTTTTTTTTTACCAATATACTCATACTTTTAAAAATTTAACCGAATTTGATTTTAAAATTCTTTCTTGAGTGGATCGACCTACTAGGTTTAAATTTTTGAGAACATTATTAATGGAAAGTGCAAAATATTACAAATTTTTGCGTATTCAAAGAAAGATGTTGCGATGGGTCTGAAGTTTTTCCATATTTAAAAAAAAAAAGTTATTAAATTTTGTCGTTACCAAATCTACCAGAAATTAATTTAAACAGAAATTTTGGATTTAAACACTATTGTTGAACAGCTTATATGAATTTTATTTTATGTTCTTATTTTTAAAATAAATAGTTTCTTGTTTATTTTTAAATATTTAATTTCTAAAATTATTTAGGAGAACGTTTCCTGATGATCTGGCCTAAGCAACCAGTGAAATGCGCATAGGAACAGCTTATCCTCCAACAATAAATTTCAGTATTTTTTATCAATTATTTAAAAAGGGAATTAAGCACAACAAACAAAATCTTTTTATAAATAGTTTCTTGTAAACTATTTTTTTAAATAGTTTCTTGTAAACTATTTTTTAAATAGTTTCTTGTAAACTATTTTTTAAATAGTTTCTTGTAAACTATTTTTTTTAGAGAAAAATATATTTTTTTAATTTAATTTTCTTATATCATTTTATGTTGTTTGTTTGATTGCTTGAAACTTAAATACGCCTAGGCTAAATTGGATACTTCCCTCTGCGAGTTTGTTTATAATTGCTACGAAAAGGTTTAGGAAAAAAGAAAAGTCGACAAAACCGGGTTAAAAGTCCTACTTTGTGTACTTTTTGTAAACATTTTTTTTAAACAATTTTGCTTAAAATTGAAACCTATGTTATTTATGATAAAGGCAGCAAACAAATAAAAACGTAGGATGTATGGCCGTACATTTCTTAAAACAAGATCTATTTACTTACAATTCCGTCGTAAACATATCGAGTGTTCTTTTGAAAATAATCTTAAAAAAATCCAAATTTGTTAAAATTTTTGTTTATTTTTTTCTTCATTTGTGTGGTTTTCTAATATTCAATTTGATAACACAAAAATAATTTAATATAAATTTAAAATTTTTCTTTTTCTATGGCAATACGGATGCAACCGACGTATGAAGTAGAATTACGACGTCGTTTTTTCTTAGGGCCTAATTGTGTAGAGTGCAACGCAAAGCCAAAAATTTCTTTGAAAGCAAAAACAAAGTCGAAAATATTTTGTTGTTGTTAAATACAAAACAATATGACTTTCTGTAGAAAGCAACAACAAAATTATAAAATATTTTTTGGATTTTGTTTTTGCTTTCAATGAAGTTTTTGGCAATGGGGTGCGCTTTACACAATTATAGCTGTATTTCCCTTTTGAAGCAACTTCCAAAAATCCTTTGCGTTTAAACGATGATTTTTAGTTTCGTCTTTTTTATTTGCAGAAGGGCCTCGATTATCTATCATTGGATCAGCCGGCAACATGAATTATACGGGAAATATACAACAGTTTTTTAATCGACTTAAATTACTTTTGAACAGTCATAAAAATGTGAAATAAAAAAAGTAGGGGAATTCCCTTGCAACGTACTGGAAAGCATGTTCTGCTAAACTTACTTTTTTACTCATGCATATTATTTAAGCATGTACGTATGTAAATCTGTACTTAAAATCTCTAAATTATATAAATAAATATGTATGTAGATACAACAATATTCGTTTATAACTTAATAAGAAACACACAACAAACTACTCAAAATTGTTGCTATGGATAATCGAGGTCTTACTGTATTTTCAACACGACACTAGTATATGGGTAATGAGAGTTTACCGCCAATGTGGTGCAAAAGCCATTAAAAATGCCTAAAAAGCCATTAAAATCCCTCAAAAGCCATTAAAATGAACACGTGTTAAAGTAGGTCAAATTTAAAAAAAAAAAAAAAAATTTTATGGGATAGCAATAAAGCTGAGATTTAGAAAAATGTTGGGGGAGCAATGCACAAGTGTTGGGTGCATTGTTGAAGCCTTTCTTTAGTTTTTTTGTTTTGAATTAGGTGATGAAAAAATAAATTATTGGATGGACAGAAAAAAGGGGGAAAAGGAAAGTTAGTCAAACATACAGACAGACTGGCTTTGTAACAGCAAATGGTTTTTCAATTTTATTTGGGGTAGAAGAATAAATTCAAAGTATTTGTTTTGATTGATAAAAGAAAAAGATTTTTCTATCTATAAGTTATGATTTTATTTAGTTATTAAAAAAATTGTATAGATGCAATCGGTGTTTCTATTTTATTTGGAGTGGATAGGGAAATATGAAACCATTCTTGAAAATTTTTTAAAAAAATTTCAAAAACAAAGTAATAAAAAAAAAGTCGTTAAATTTTATAGGATAGCAATGCACAAGTGTTGGGTGCATTGTTGAAGCCTTTCTTTTGTTGTGATCGATAGACAGACAGCCAGACAGACATAGAGATAGATAGATAGACATACAGACCTTGTAGAAGTAATTGGAAAATATTGTTGATAAGGCTTTTTTTTTTTATCTATAAATTATGAATTTATTTAGTTACTAAAAATTGTATAGATGCAATTGGTGTTTCAATTTTATTTTGTATTGGATAGGGAAATATGAAACCATTGTTGATAATTCTATCTTTTTATTTTGAATTATGTGAAGAAAAAATTTTTGTTGGGGAAACACACAAAGCTGATAAGCGCATTTTTTTATTTTGTTTTATGTGTGATTATGGAGAGCCAGATGGAGGGATGTTGTGGTTGTTGTTGTTTTGCTTGTTGTAATGATCGAGTGTCTTCGAAACAACTTGTAGAAGCAATTGGAAAATATTTTTGATAAGGCTTTTTTTTTTTTTAATTAGGTGATGAAAAAAAAAAATTATTGGATGGACAGAAAAAAGGGGGGAAAAAACTAATTAAATTGTGAATTTATTAAGTTATTAAAAAAAATATATATGTAATTGATGTTTAAAATTCGGTTACTTAATAATAAATAATTTATGACATACATATACCTACATAAATATTTTCAGATAAGAAAGTGTATGTCATGGAAAGTTAGTCAGACAGACAGACAGACATACAGACAGACCGGTTTTGTAAAAGCAAATGGTTTTTCAATTTTTATTTGGGTGGAAGAAAAAATTCAAAGTATTTGTTTTGATTTTTAAAAGAAAAGAGAAGAAAAAAAAAGAAAAAAGGGGAAAAGGAAAGTTAGTCAGACAGACAGATATACAGACAGTCTGGCATTTTATTTGTTAATAAGTTTACGATTGTATAGATATTTGAAAGTATATATAAGGTTTTAAATATATTCTATTCATTAGTTTCTAAAGTAGACTTACTTAAGAAAGTTTGTGGTTTTTTTTGTAAAAATAAAAAAAGAAATTAATATTTAAAATAATAATAATGGCTAGTGTACTAATTTGTGAAATTTGCCAAAACCAGTATATAAAGAAAGAAAATTTAAAAAACATATTCAAATTCATGTGATGTGTGCAATCATATATCCCTGACATCAATGGAGAGGAAAAAACATATGGATATCCATCTAGATTTCCTTCAACAGCAACCACAACAACAACAACAACAACAACAAGTAGAAAAAATGGATGAACATCCATCAACATCGGATGCATCTAGGAAGCGTCTATCGATGTTACAATCAAATAAACCATTTAAACAACAAAAGCCTGAGTCATGTGCAGAAGCTTTTATTATGTGTGAGGATTGTAATGTTAAAATTCAACCACAACAGTGGTTTATTCATTGCTCCCAACCCGAACACAAGAAAAATGTACAGGAGAGAATTGGAAACCGGATTCAATTAATAAAAAATTCATTTATATCTCGACTTTTGACGTATCGTTTTCCGAAAGGAGATCTGAATTTGAATGTAAATGAATATTTGAAAGAGGGCCGAATGTATGTTCAGAAATTATTAAATAATTGTCTGGCTGAGCACATAATTGTGAAATTTAATTTGGAATTGGCAGCTCGATATAAGCTACCAGCACATCCTCTTAAACCAGAAACTGATATGTACCACAATACGGAAATGATACGCTTATCAAGGGCAGACAATATTGGCTCAGCTCTCACACTTCAATTTGAAAAGATTAAGGCGAAGATGTCTGAGTTTCAAGAAAGAGATTCTGGTTGGACGCTTATCCAAATTAAATGTCTAGAAATTAATATTAACAAAGCATCACCATTATCCGGATCCCAGTACATACCAACACCTGTAGAGCTAATACGAAAACATGCTTGCGTTAACGTTCAAAATAATGACGTCTTCTGCTTTAAATAGAGTATTATAGCAGCATTTTATAATGGTGATGACAGTCATGTACACAGACAGACAATTTATAAAATTAATAATATTTCTGAGCAAATTATTACGCTTGATTCCGGTACAATACTTAACTTCACTTCAATGCAATTTCCCACTGATGTGAAGGATATTAAGAATTTTGAAAAAAATAATACAGAAATAAGTGTAAATGTGTTCGGGTTCGGCAGAAAATTGAAAACGGTTGTTGGTCCCTACTACATCACAATAAAAGAGAAGGAAGTGCATATAAATTTGTTGCTGTTGGAAAGTGAATGTGGGAGTAAAATGCACTATATTTTAATAAAGAATATTTCTAAGTAATTAGCATAAACTTATATAAAATTTTTAAAAAAAAATCTATTCAATTTAATAAATTTATTTCTTTTTTTTTTAGACTACTTTCAAGTCAAATATCAGCGCATAAGGGAAGAATTATATTTTGCAATGGATGCCTTTACCACACAGAAATACCGGAAAAAATGCTCTATTAACTGTCATATTTTCGGTTTAGCACTAGGCGATGAACTAGCTGTGAGAGATCACTGCCACTTATAAGGAAAATATAGAGGGGCTGCACATAATTCGTGTAATTTAAATTTTAAAATTCCAAATTTTATTCCTATATTTTTCCACAATTTTTCGAACTATGACTGTCATTTATTAAAGAATTACTTAGTATTAAAGGGGAGACAAATGTAATTCCAATAAATAAAGAATTATACATTTCTTTGTCGCATACTGTTCGGGTATATACTGATGAAGAAATTGATGATTATATAAATGAGTTGTATATAAGAAAAATGAAGCAAAATATTCCTCAGCATATTATTTCAAAACAACTTGAAAAGGTGCGAGATTATAAAACTGGAAAAAAATTGAGTTTAGATTTTTAGACTCTTTAAGATTTATGGCATCTGGTTTGGAATCATTAGCTAGTTACCTCAATGATCAAGATTTAAATGCAGTTAGAAAATATTTTCCAGATGCTGAGAAGTTTTCTCTTATGAAGCGAAAGGGTGTTTTTCCTTATGAATATTTAAATTCATTTGAAAAATTAAATGAAAAGAAACTCCCACCAATTGAAGCATTTTATAGTAGGTTAAATGATAAAAAATGTTCAGAAGAAGATTATTTGCTAGCACAAAATATATGGACAAAATTTGATTGTGAGACTATTAAGGATTACATGGAGCTGTATTTAAAAACTGACGTGTTGTTACTTACATATATATTTGAAAACTTCAGAAAGCTCTGCAAGAAGATTTATAACCTAGATCCTCCACATTATTATACCATCCCAGGGCTTTCTTGGGATGCAATGTTAAAATATACAAGAATTGAGCTAGAATTATTACCAGATCTAGAAATGTATAATTTTATTAAACGAGGAATTCGTGGTGGTCTTTCACAATGTAGTAAGAGGTATAGTAAGGCGAATCATAAATATCTTAATGATTATGATCCTACAAAACCGTCCGAATACATTTTATATTTAGACGCAAATAATCTTTATGGTTGGGCAATGGAGGCTTCAGTTGGACAAATGACTTCATTCACCCCAAAAATATTCCACATAACTCAGATGTTGGTTATATTTATGAAGTCGATTTATCATACCCGTCTAGCTGTCATGATTATCATAATGACCTGCCATTCTGTGTGGAAAACAAAATAATTGGTGGGAGTAAATATGAAAAATTAATTGCTGATCTATCTAACAAAAAGAAATATGTCATACATTATAAAACATTAGAGCAATGTTTAAATAATGGACTGGTTTTGGAAAAAGTTCACCGAATTCTGAAATTTAATCAAAAGCCGTGGTTAAAGACATACATAGATTCAAATACGACACATAGAACAGAAGCTAAAAATCAATTTGAAAAAGATTTCTATAAATTGCTCAATAATGCTGTGTATGGTAAAACCATGGAAAATGTCGATAAGAGAAAAGACGTTCGGTTGGTTAGTGAGTGGGAACGTACCAGCCGTAACCGATTGGGTGTAGGTGAACTTATAGCAAAACCAAATTTTCACAGTATTTCACAGTTTACTGATAAATTATGGGCTGTACAAATGAACAAAACTTTGACATATTACAATAAACCCATTTATTTAGGCTTTTGTGTACTTGATCTATCAAAATGGAAAATGTATGATTTCCATTATGAGTATATGAAACCTAAATTTGGAGATAATATAAATCTCAATTATATGGACACTGACTCGTTCATTTACTCAATTAGAACTGATGATTTCTATGATGATCTAAGAGGAGATTTAAAAACACTGTTTGACACATCAGCATATTCACAAAATAATCCATTTAACTTTCCTCAATTAAATAAAAAAGTACTTGGAATGATGAAAGATGAAACTGAAGGTAAATTCATCACTGAATATGTAGGCTTAGGACCCAAAGTTTATTCTTTCACAGTTGAAGATGATAAAGATGTTAAAAAAGCTAAGGGGGTTAAAAAATGCGTGGTAGATAATTATATTATAGATCATTATAAACATGTCTTATTTAATAAGAAATCAGTAGGGGCATGTATGTACACATTCACATCTAAGTTACACACAATACTAACAAATAGAGTTAATAAAATAGCTTTAAATTTTATTGATAGTAAACGTAAAATAAGAAATGATGAGATTAATACACTTGCATGGCACCATTATCAGTTAGATACTGATAATGGTGATTTAGAATTAAGTAGGTTAATTAGTGATATTGAGTCACTAAATAATTAGTATAGAATATATATATATACATTACCTTGTAGTATTAAAATTATATATAATACATGTAAATATAATAATACATGTAAATATATACATATACATTATATACATAAAATAAAAAAAACCAAAATTTATTTAAAAAAAAAACCAACAGTTTTATTCTTTATTTAATAGAAATTAAATGAAAAAAAAGTAAGTATTAGAATGTATTTTAAAATAGATTATATAACTTTTCGAACAATTCCAGTTAAAGGTGTGTACTCCATCATACGATCGTGTAGGATTAAACAATAAGCATTTGTATTTTTTGGTACTGGACTACTTGTCTCGAACTCAATTTTCACATCGATAGGCCCATTTTTAACAATTTCATTTTGATAACTAACATCAACTACTGCAATTGGAATATTTTTAAATTTCTCACATGAAAGAAGAGGTTGTGCGTATCGATTCTCCTCAAATTTTAAATTTAAATCATCATATGGATACGATTCTGAATTTAAATGCACTTTAACATTTTTCAAATCTGAATGTATATATTTATTATCGTTTTCTAATACGAATAAAAGAAATCTTGGCCTTTCTCTATTCACTGATAGTTTAATATTCCAGTTGTGATTTCTGCATCCGGAAAATGTTTGATTAAAATAACAGTCCCAACTGCGAAATGCTATGGGTAATGAAACACCCTCCTTTATAATCTTCATTATATGTATTTTTCGTGTATCTGATAGGTGAATATGTGGTATTCTCCATGTTATGTTTTTAATCGAAAAACTTAATTTTTCATTAGCATCTGTAGAATAATACGCCTTATCATCATTTGAACTTCGTAAAAGAATAAGTTCATGTTTACTATTTAAAATTATTTTATTAAATTCCTCAGAAAATCCCAATAGTAGTTTAAGGGGAATATAAAAATTAAATTTTCGCATTGACAGGTCTTCAGAAATATTCCACCCTGCATTTCTCATCATATTGCTTTCAAATTCATTTAGTGAGACATAATTCTTAATTGTACTGGATATTCCCAAGTATCGAGTACGATCAATTTCAACACCATTAATCTCATACCGTATTTCATCAAATAAGTATGCAACACAATTATTCCTCAATCTAGTATTTTCTGACGATTCTTCACCTTTAGTGTTTTTAATGTTCCCTTCTATATATAAGTAGCTTTCAGACGGAAGAACATATAAGTCTTGATTTTGTAGTGTAATTCGAATTTCATCATTGTTTTTAAATTATTGAATATAGGGCACATAGCAGTGATAATCTTTTTTTATTATATTTTCATCAGAATATGGGTTTTCAATGACATTGAGTATATCAGACATATTTATTTATTTTTAACTTAAGCAATTTTAAAAAGTTGGTGTTTTCTTTCGATAATGATGGTCTTATAGCTTTAATATGATTAGTAGGAATTTCCCTATTAACTATAATGTGCTTAGTTTTATTGTAAATTATCATTTTTTCCTGGGTCTTAGATGTAATCTAAGTGTTATTTCTTCACCTCTGAAATTAACGGCACGATTTTCTTGGTCAACAATCCAAATTTTGAGATATGTTATTTCTTTGACGTTTACTGGTAAATAAATTAGGTTATTAGCAATAACATCTAATTTATAGCCTGGTGGTTAGTCTAATGCGAACTCGTGTAGTATATGTGCGGGATAATTAATCATATATGCTTCTGTTATGATGTTACACTGAATTTATATAGCATTCACTTTTAATATATTTACAGGTTGATTTGATATATGTTTCATACCAGCCTTTAAAATTTCTTCACTAACACCTAACAGTTTACCAATGGACCGTTTTCGATTAAATTAAATTGCATCGTGGGAGGAAGTTATTTCAATTTGTAAAGTATTATTATTAGCTTTAATGAGAATAGATTTATTATATTTTTCTGCTTTATACTGCCCAACTATATAATCAACAATATCTTGTAACTCGTATGATCCAATAGGAATTTCAATTATTTTATCTCCTATATGAAATAAATTATTATCAGAATCTACATTAGGAATAGGGTTATATGAATGAAAATCAACTAGAGAACATTCATAGTCATCTTTTAGATCTATTGGTGGGAAATAATTTGCCGTTAGGATTGATGAATTTCCACTTAAAGCTAAAGTAATTGACATCCTGAATGGTAAATTGTAAATGAAATAAAAATGCTTGAGTTTTTTGTGTGTATAATTTAGAAAAGAAGACTACGTAGTATGTTATTGCCACAAAAAAATATAGAGTTTGGTATTTTTACGAGAAATATTATACTCTAAAGTAGGTGTACCTCATGTGGTACAGTAGGTCTATGCATGAGCAATATATACAAATGTTTTTTTGCTTTATAGCTTATAATATTGCTTTTGTGTCTTTCAGAGATTTAACGCTGCACGATATCGCCACAATTCTAGAAGAAGACGATAATTACGACAACCAGGGTAAAAATTTAGATATTTTTGTACTTCCACCTGACACCGCCAATGATGACCACACTGACGAAGACTCTAGCGAAGAAGATTCTGTCAGTGTAAATAAATACACATGAATACTATTTTAGTACTGATTTATTTCAATAAATTCATAGCCTTATATACTATTTTTGAAATCTTAAAACTAAGTGAAACTAAAGGAAAAGCATAAACTAAAATTAATAATAGAACTAAAAGATAAGAATTCCATTAAATATTTAAAATGCAGATAAGGGTGTTTTTAGGTACAAACACTGATAATATGTTTGCCATAGATATAACGTTATTTCATAAACTAAGATAAGTACCTAAATACAAAGTGTCATGTAACATACATATGCTCATTATTTTTACTATTGAAAATCATATTCATATTTAAAACTATTTTTATTACCATAAACTAAGATAAGTACAAAAAATCTTTAATCCTAAATAAACATTAACCTAAAACAAATTGTTATTTAAAATACAAATGCTCTTATTTATACTATTGAAGATTATGTTCATCTTTGAACATTCTGCCGGCCGGAAAGTGAGGCGGGAACTGCGAAATCTATCTGTATTTTTGATGTCTTTTTACAGCACTTAATTTTAATGAAGATTATTAACATAATTATTAGTGCCACCAGTATGATGACTAAAGATGAATGCCCACTGATTGCATGGAAGCGCAATTGCCTTAGCTCGATTTGGGTTGACTGGAGTCTTTTCAGCTGCATGGACAAATCGTCGAGTTGTGTCAAGTTGGAAATATGAACTTTCAGTGGTTTAGCGTGCCAGGAGATAAGTTCACTCATATTTTTGTTCCACATGATGTTTCTGGCTGTAATCTCTGCATTGGACGTAAATTTTCTTGATGCATCTAGGAAAATTTGTGGGGATTTCGCCGTGCATCCTGATTTTAGTGTTAAAATGCCTTGGAGTGGCAGAGTTAGCCAGTGTTGATAACCTTCACCACAACTTACTTCAATGTCTATATTTTCAGTCACTTTGTACAGCCAACGATTTTCTTTACGAAGTTTATGCCAAGTGTTTTTATTTTCGATTTGTTTAAATTTGCAATCGGCTTTCTGTTGACCTTTCAGAGCTGACATTTCACATGCCTTATTTGTAGCAGGTATCCATGCCCAGTTCTTATTGCACATGTATTTATCCAAAATCTGTTTGCAACTATCTAAATCTGACTGAGACATCATTGAGTAAACACTCTTTCCAACGTTGTATATTATATAGTCGGCCTGAATTATTGGTATGATCGTCGCATTCCTTTTACTTAGAGGTATAGGAATTATTTTATATATATCTGACGAGTCAGAACTTAATAGAGGAATTTCAGCTTTGATTATTAATCGTCCATCTAATATCAACAACCTATCAACAAACCATATATTTCTTTCAAAGAAGTTTCGTTGCACCCGCTTGGAAGTGTAAGTTTTCCTGGTAATTGACTCTGAATTTTGTCTAACTCTTGCTGTAATTGAACAGGTTATAGAAGCTGTGGATTGACATGACCATGATTTATGTCAATTAATAATTTAATTATAGAATTTTGTGTAGTTTCGCAATCGTCAATCATCATGTAAAGCTGTGTCACCAGTATTTGGAATGCTGACGTTAATCGTTCAGTTGCTAATGTCTTCGATACATCGGTATAAAATTGTTGTAGTTGTCTTGACATTATTTGAAAGTTATTATTAACCTCGTCCTTAGTTTTCTTGACTATATTTACGGTGGAATTTATAATTGATGTTTGTTGTTTGGTTAGTTGCACCAAATCATCCTGGTTATCTAAAAGTATTCTCATATTTTCTTCCATCTGTTTCTTATCCTGGGCATCCATCATTCCAAAAAGTATATGGTAGAGAGATCCAACGAATTCAAATGGTGCTCTTTTTGTTCTTTTCTGGCTGATTAGCAATTCATTGTTCCGTTTTAAAGTATTGTATCTTCGGATCATTGTATTAGTAATCTGTTTACATACATCTTCATAATAGTTTAATTTAGAACACGTTTTCTGTAATTCTCTTAATGGAGTTTGAATTCCGCTTACTTCTTCAAAATATGAAGTCAAGTCGTAATATATAACTAGATTCCATTTGGAGTTTATCATGTCTAGTTTTCCGATGTTATCAAAATACATTGCTGTTTGAGTATCGATCGCAAATACCGTTGCTCCAATGGTTCCATATAGTTTTTGTGGTGCCATTTGCACCTGTCCCATTATCATTAGCAGTAGAAAAAGAAACAAATAATTTCTTGGTGAAACGTACTGCTTGTCTATACTCTTCATCGTTGATGATTTTGTGACATTAATTTTATATGTGTTATTTTCCACAGAATCGTAAATATTTGACGTTATTAAAGGGCAAAGTTTATGAATAGGCCGTTTTATATTGCCATTCTGCACTTTTAACGTAACTACTCGTACGTTACCATCCTCACCTTTGTGGACTTCTACTATTCTTCCCAAGGGCCATTTACACGGATGAGTTGCTTCATTTTTTATTAGCACTATCTGATCCTTTTTTAGGTTTTCTTGAGCATGTTTCCATTTGTACCGCTGTTGTAATGTGGCCAAGTATTCTTCTTTCCATCGTTTCCAAAAATTTTGCTTCATTTTTTGAATCAGCTTCCATTTATTCAGAGAGGATATATTTGATTCGTACCTTGGTTCTGCGACATCACTTATTTGATGTCCAATAAGAAAATGCCCTGGCGTTAATGTAGTTTCTTCTTCTGGACTACTACTCAGGCTGTATAATGGTCTTGAATTTAGAACCGCTTCAATCTGCGCTAACAGTGTACTCATTTCTTCATAAGTTAACTTTACATCACCGACTACCCTATTTAAGTGGTGTTTCATAGACTTAACTCCAGCTTCCCAAATTCCTCCAAAGTGAGGGGCTGCCGGGGGAATAAATTTCCATTCTATTTTTTCTGCTGCTAACACTGGCGCCACTTCCGCATTATCTTGGATCACTTTTTTGAAGTCTTTGTCGAGTTTTCTTGATGCTCCAACGAAGTTTGTACCATTATCAGAGTAAATTGCCTTACATTTTCCTCGTCTGCTAAAAAATCGTTTCAATGCTGCCAAGAAAGAATCTGTTGTCATATCTGTAACTGCTTCCAGATGAATGGCTTTTGTAGAGAGACAAACGAATATGGCTACGTATCCTTTAAATGTTTTTTGACCTCTTCCTTTAGAACACTTCATTTGATATGGACCGGCGTAGTCGACCCCAGTAAATGAAAATGGATGAGATTCTGTTACACGATATTTTGGTAAGTTACCCATTATCTGACTGCTCGTACGTTGGTTATATCGTGTACATTTGGGACAATATCTTATACACTTCTTGATGATACTTCGGGCTCCGATAATCCAATAATTTCTTCTAAGCGTGCATTCCATCAGTCGATTGCCTCCATGTAATGTTATTTTATGAATGTGCTGAACTAAAAGATCAACTAACTTCGACTTTTGCAGAACTATTGGATGTTTATGGTTGTAGGTAAGCGAAGATAGTTCTAGTCTTCCACCGACTCTTAAAACACCATCACTATCTAAGAACGTGTTTAGCGTCGCCAACTTGCTTCTTCTATCAATTTGCTTGCTTTTTCTTATTGTATTGATCTCTTCAGCAAATTCCTCTTGTTGTTGATACCTTATGATGTTTAGATGTGCTAACTCTAACTCTTTTACTGTTAAGTAAGCTTTTTTTTTCAAAATTCTTTTGTTTTATAGCGAACCGCCGTACATACGCTACGATTCTTATCAACTTTACATAGCTGGATATTTTATATATTAGTGTTTTTAAAAAATGATCTTCTTTCTGCATTGTTACCGTTGCAATAATTGTTTTTTCTGGTACTAGTTGTTTCCTATTTTGACAACCGTTTTCTGATAACCATGCTGGCCCATTCCACCACAGATTGAATTTTAAAAGTTTTTCTGGAGAAATGCCTCTTGATGCTATATCAGCGGGATTTTCGTTGCTATCCACATGGTTCCAAACTGCTTTAGGTAAGAGTTTACGGATTTCTAAAACTTTATTTCTAATAAATTTGTTTTTATTTTTATTATTTTGTATCCAACCTAGTGTTATAGTGGAGTCACTCCAAGCAAAAACTTTTACGTTGAAATTTGTTGTATTTATAACCTTGTTCATTAATTTTGCTAACAAGTTTGCCGCGCATAGCTCGAGCTTTGGTAAAGTTTTCCGGTGATTAACTGGGTTTACTCTGCTCTTAGCCGCCAACATTGTTATATATGACCCTTTTTTAGCATATACTACACTTGCGAAAGCTTTCCCTGAAGCATCTGCAAATCCATGAAGCTCCCACAGCTCTGTATTGTTCACCTTTATCCATCTTGGAATTTTTATTTCTTCAACTTTAGAAAGATTTTCTTCCAATTCAATCCACTCCTTGGACAATTCTTCAGTTAATAATTCATCCCAGTCTTTATTTAGTAACCATAACTTTTGTACAAATAACTTGATTCTTACAGTTATTGGTGTTAGCCATCCCATTGGATCAAATATCCTTGCCATCTTTGATAAAACTATCCTTTTTGTAATAACTTTTGTTTTATCATAATTTATTTTAAATAAAAACTCATCTTTAGTAGGGTTCCAGTGTAAACCTAATGTTTTTATTGTATCTCCTTCATCTATCTGTATCACTTCATGTTTTTTAGAAACTTCATCATGATTTATTATATCCTGACAATTTGACAGCCACTTACGCAAATGAAATCCATATTTCTTTAATTCTTCTGTAATGTTTTGTTTGTAATTTTTACATTCTTCAATTGTATTTGCTCCCGTTAGAAGGTCATCCATAAAAAAATCACACTTGATTATGTCTCTTATTTTTATATTTTCACATTTTTCTGCTATGTCTTGTAGGGCCATTGTTGCTAAAAATGGTGCACAAGCTGTTCCATATGTAACAGTTGTTAATTGAAATTCTTTTATTGGTTTATTTCTATTTTCACGCCATAGAACTATTTGATATTCTTGATCTTCTTCTGCTATCTTTATCTGTCTATACATCTTTTCTATATCTCCTATTATTACATATCTCCACAATCTCCATTTTAGTAAAATCTCAAAGAGATCTTTTTGAATTCTAGGACCGACCATTAGAACATCATTTAAGCTGCGCCCATTTGTTGTTTTTGCTGAACCATCGAAGACTACTCTGACTTTTGTTGTTAAGCTATCTTCTCTAATCACAGCTTGATGTGGTAAATAATATTTTCCTTCTCTTTTGGTAATTCTTTCTTTCATGTGGTCTAATTTGATGTATTCCTGCATAAATTGAATATAATCTTTTTGCAGTCCTGGATTTCTATCAAGCTTCTTCTCCAAATTTAAGAATCTGGCCAAAGCTTGCTTACGAGAATTTCCTAGCTGATTTTCTTCTTGAAACGGAAGCCTCGTTTTGATCTTACCATCTTCATCTCGTGTGGTGTTCCTTTGGTAGTGCTGAATACTTTTATCAGACTCATTCTGAGATTCGACTTCGATCATATCTTCTGTTTCCCAGAATTTTTCAAAATTTGTCGTCATAGCGGTGATTACTTTGTTTTTATGTGGGAATGATTTTAATACTCCTGATAATATCCAGCCCAATTTTGTAGCTTGAGCTAGAACTTTATCATTTTTATGGATTCCTTCTTCTAAAATATTTGAGTAAACATCGCTGCCTAACACCATGTCTATTCTATCTGATTTGTTGAAATTCGGATCTGCTAATGTGTAATTTTTCCAGTCATCATTATTGTATTTAAATGACTTATCTGGAATCGCTGCCGATAATTTGTTGAGGACTAGTGCTTCAATCATAAGTTTCTCATCGCTAAGAAACCTGGGTCGCATTTCTAAATATACCTTTGATTTTGATCTACCAACAATTGTATCTCCAAGACCATGCAGTTGAGTTTTTTCTTTTAATCTTGGTAGTTGTAAGACTTGTGCTGCTTCTTCAGAAATAGTTGTTTTCTGCGATCCTTGATCTATTAGCGCTCTTAACGTTATAAAATTACCATCTAATGCTTTTACTCTTATTTGAGCGGTTGCTAACAACACTGTTGTATTTTTTTCTTGCTCGGTCATCATATTTATGCTTGTTTCTGGACTTTTCGTTTCTTTTTTAAAATCTTCAACATGAAGAAGCGTGTGATGATATTTACCACATGTTTTACAGTTTTCTGAATTACTTGCACATTTTTTATCTAATTTATGGCTCATACATCGGTAACATATTTTATTTTTTCTTATAAAGCCTCTTTTTTCCATAATTGTTAATGCTTGAAACTTTTTGCAGCTTATCAACTCATGATTTGTTAGTTTACAAAATTCACAATACTTTTGTGATGTGTGAAATGCATTTGACTGCTTCTGGTTTGATTTAAAGCTGTTGTGTTTTTTGCTTCTACATGCTTCTAGAGCTTGATACTGTTGTTCCAAAAAAAGCCACACATCTTCTAGTGTTTGTATGTCTTTTGTTTTCTTTACGCTTTTTTCATATAGACGTACCCCATCTCTATCCAATTTACGAACCATTATTCTTGCGATAAAAGGTTCAGCATCATCAATTTTTATATTAAGTCCTTTTAATGCTTGAACACATTCATTTGTTGTATCCAACAATTGCTTTACACTAAAAGCTGACTCAGTATTTACCATTGGATGATCAAGGATCTTATCTACTTGTGTTGTAAATAGCAATCTCTTGTTTTCATACCTTGACTTCAAGATATTCCATGCTGCTTCATAATTAGCGTCCGTCACTTTCAAGTGACCAGCCTCTCCTCTGACGTAGTTTTTTAACCGATACATTTTTTCTGCGTTAGAAAAATTATGCTGGCTATGCACAAGATTTTTAAAAAGGTCATAGAATGAAGGCCATTCAGCTACGTTTCCAAAAAACACTGGAATTTTTATATCTTCCAATTTGACGGAATTATAAATTGTATTTGTTTCAGCTTTTTCTAGTGCAACCATTATTTGTTTCAGAGTTATTCTGTATTCACGAGCAACGTTTTCAAATTCTTTTTCTTCTGCCTCATCGTTCTCAATTACTTTGCTCATGTTTGCATACTCCTTCTTTATTTCTTGGAAACAGTCTTCTAGCTCCGTCTTTGTTATTGATAATTCAGTTCTTTTATTGTTGTTGATCTCCTCAAGCGCTTCGTCCATTAATTCTTGTAGACTATTTATTTTCCTTTTAAATTTTCGTTTTAGCGATACGTGATTACTATTGCTTGGGTTTTCATCTTTGAGGTTATCTTCTACCTTTTTTTTAGTAGTTGTTGCTATTTCGAGGTGTTTTTTATCAGATTCTCTCTCATCTAACATTCCAAAGGCTTCTTCAATCACAGTATTAATCGCGCCAAAATAATTTTTTTTAAAATACTGTTCGTCTTCTATTCCCAGTGCGATTAATTTTTTATTATTTGATTCGAACTCAACTTGAATTTTATTCAAACGTTTTCTTTTCTCGTCAATCTGCACTGACCGAAATCTTCCTTCGGCAATTTTCTCTCGAAGCGATATGGACTCTTCGCCAAGTTCTTTCTGATGTTCCAATAGCTTTGGTTTTGACATATTAATTTATGTATATGTTTTACGCGTTTATTACACTTTTTCCGATGTCTAAGCCTCGGTTACGCTTTTGTTTCCGATGTTTAAGCCTCGGTTACGCTTTTAATATTTTTTCCGATGTTTAAGCCTCGGTTACGCTTTTGATACAACTTCTGAGTCTCTTACCACTGGTGGGGGAAAACAAAGAAGAGTTTTTATTTTACTCTATTTTAGAGTTTAGAATTCAGCTTTAAATTCTTTAATATTTTATTAATCTGATTCAAAGTTCTCAGAGCCTCTTACCACTGGTGGGGGAAAACACTGAGAAAAAATTCGAAGGACCAAAATGTAAATAAATACACATGAATACTATTTTAGTACTGATTTATTTCAATAAATTCATAGCCTTATATACTATTTTTGAAATCTTAAAACTAAGTGAAACTAAAGGAAAAGCATAAACTAAAATTAATAATAGAACTAAAAGATAAGAATTCCATTAAATATTTAAAATGCAGATAAGGGTGTTTTTAGGTACAAACACTGATAATATGTTTGCCATAGATATAACGTTATTTCATAAACTAAGATAAGTACCTAAATACAAAGTGTCATGTAACATACATATGCTCATTATTTTTACTATTGAAAATCATATTCATATTTAAAACTATTTTTATTACCATAAACTAAGATAAGTACAAAAAATCTTTAATCCTAAATAAACATAAACCTAAAACAAATTGTTATTTAAAATACAAATGCTCTTATTTATACTATTGAAGATTATGTTCATCTTTGAACAGTCAGCATACATAATTTACCACCAAACTTGCTTCGAGCTCCAGCAGAGATTTCTGCACATACAGACGGACTACCAGAGTTTCATCAGGATGATGATACAGAGCCCCATGGATCTCACGAGCCTCTCTTGAAGCGTGCTAGAAAGTATAATTGGAAAAAATAAGATTTGCAATCAAAGCCCATTACTTGGCAACCTCTTTATCATGTTTTACTTGAACGAACTCCAATAGAATGGTTTTCATTATTCTTTTCTGAGGACGTTTTTGAGCTACTAACGACTGAAACAAACAAGTATTTATCACGCAAACTGCTTCCCGCAGACGTCAAAATGGAAGAGTTGAAAATGCACCAGATTCAAAAAATTATCTGATCGCTTCAGCCTTATCAAGAAATAGATTTTCCCTCATATATTCCAATATTCATGCCGCTGATAATCTAGATTTAAACAAGTCCGATAAATTCGCCAAAGTTCGTCCCTTGCTTAGACTCTTAGCTTCGAATTTTCTTGAACACTGTCCTCATAAAGAGAATCATAGCATTGATGAGGCAATGGTTCCATATTTCGGTCGTCATGGGTGCAAACAGTTTATTCGAGGTAAGCCTATTAGATACGGTTACAAATTATGGGTTGGTGCAACATCTGGCGGTTACATTGCATGGTTCGAACCATATCAAGGAGCGTCTACATTTACGGATGCCCGATATACTCAACTCGGTATCGGTGCTGACTTATGCTGATCAATTAGCATCATTGGGATATGGCACAGACAACCATCTTTTTATAGACAATTTCTTCACTGGTTTGCCTTTAGTCGATGAACTCACGAAGAGGGGTTTCCGTATAACTGGAACTATACTAGTAAATAGGACAGGAAAATGCCCCTTATGGGGCAACAAAGAACTAAAAACTAAAGAGAGAGGTTTCTTCGATTATCTGACGATGTAATAATTTGCAAGTGGCATGATAATAGTATGGTGTCGGTATGTTCCAATGCAGTTGGTATAAATCCTGCCCATAAAACTGAACGCTATTCTCGTCAACAAAATAAGAAGATACTAGTGTCTCAACCTCATCTTATTCAGCAATATAACAAAAACATGGGTGGAGTAGATTTATCGGACCAGAACATATCTTGTCTACGAACAAGCATTAGAGGAAAGAAGTGGTACATGCCTTTGATTCTCCACTGCATTGACATGTCAGTACAAAACGCGTGGTTGCTTTGTAGGCAGAATGGGGGAAATAATATAGACCTTCTAAACTTCCGACGTCGTATTGCAAATGCAATTGTTGAGGGTAATAAACGACGTGAAAAACCAGGTCCTAGTCGTCCATCTTCTATAACATCTGATGCCCGATATGACGGAAAAGATCACTATATTACCAAGCAGGAAAAGCGAACCAGGTGTGGGCAATGCCATAAACAATGCCCTACTAGATGTATTAAGTGCGACGTTGGTGTCCACGTGGAATGTTTTCTTATATATCATACAAAAAATAACTAAAAACTTAATTTTAAGTGCAATGTGTTTGTCCACGAAAAATGTATCATACTTAAAATAAATTAATATATCATATTAAAAATTTTTATTTTTTGTATGCATGTAGCCCTACTGTACCCTATATGGTACGGCCCCTATATAGCCCCCTATGCACTTCATATTTTTTAAGCATTTTTTCAACGTATTTTAGGCTGTCCTTAATAAGAATGACTAAAAAAAATTCATTATTTTCACAAAAATAATTATAGGTCTATATGGGTTAAACCTTGATGATTTAAACATTTTTAAATTATTATATACAGTATTCAGTAAATATTGTTCATGTTCAGGTTTTACATCCATAGGTGCCATTTTTATTGTACTGTGAGTTTTTCTATTATATTGTTTAACAAGATTTTTATAATTATCAATCCAGTGAAATGTTCCATTATAACTAAATTCTCTCCACATCATACCTTTTAGTGTTCGATAAAAGCGTTCAACAATTGAAGCTTTCATTACACTATAAGTAGAGTAATGATTAATTGAATATTTACGCATTAGTAAACCAAACTCCTTATTAAAAAATTCTTTTCCGTCATCTGTTTGTAAATTTTTAGGTATTCGCCCCTTACTTTGCGGTTTTTGCTTTAATTGCTGCAGCCCAAGCATATTTTGAAAATGTATCAATGACTGTTAGCATATTTTTGTATCCGTTGTTTATAATGGAATAGTTACCCATTTCTACTAAATCTGCTTGCCAAAGATCATCAATTCCCTTTGTTATTACTTTCCGTCTTAAGAAATTCTTCCGCGCTTGGGAATGTAGTTCATTTATTATCGTTCTTTTTTCCATTATGTTGATGTAATAAAAGCGTAATCATTACACTATATATGTCAGAAATTTTCTTATTTAAATCCTTTATTTCATTTTTTACAATTACAACATCTTTGTTTATACCCCTTTTTAAATGTTCTTGCATATGGGTGATTTGTGTATTCACATAATTTTTGTTAACAGCATCTGTCCCATTCATTGGAGGTGACAAATTTAAAATTCTTCTCTATATCAATATTATATACGTTGAGTTTGAAATGTTGTTTCTTGTTATATCTCCTATATATTTTTGATTATAGTAATTACCAAATTTGTCAACAGTCATAATTTGCTTATTATTATTCTTTTAAAAAGTTATTCAATTATATTTGCTTCCCTTAGTTCTTCGATTATAGATATTATTTTATTAGAATGATTATTGTTACCAGCATGTTGTGATGCTATTAACGGCCTCAATCGGTCTACAATTTCATTAGGATTATCCCAGTATATATAGTTTGACTTATTAAGATTAACCTCCATTAAACCCTTGCCAACGTGAGTAGTTGTAGTAAACAATTTATTTATTATTTTTTTATATTTATAACCTCTGTTTCCATTAATTTGATTACTAGGATCATAGTTCCTTCGATGTGCGTTTGTATCAAGTAAAATATGTTTATATATTGCTAACTCTGGCGAATCAAATTGTTTTGGATTTTTATGAAAAAGCAATGAGTATAACCCTGGGGTTAGTGCCCAAGATTTTTGACCTATAATTATTTTATCATCGGTAAGCTTTAAAATAGAATTTTCAAATTTCCAGTCTCCATTTTCCATTTTATGAGGTCCAAATATAGTGTCAAGCTTTTTATTTCCATTTAGGGTTGATAAATCAAACTCCCAATCGGATGATTGAGAATAAAATTGTTCATTGTTCGATTTATCATTTACTTCATCTTCACTTTTTTACTATTATAGTCTTCTTCTTCTTCTTTATCCCTTTTTATTTTATTAGGTGCTGAATTAATGTTTTTCTCGTTCAATAATTTTTTCTTAGGAGTGCTGGTGAATATAGTATTATTTTCCGTTTTTATTTTAGTATTGTGCTTACATTTATATTTTTCGTCTGTGGGTATTGTTAGATTTGACGAATCTGACAAGTTTCTTTAGAGGTTCTGTTAAAGGTTTAAATGTTCTTTCTAAATTATTAAATTTTTCCAATTCTCCCAGTCTTATTCTTTGAAATTTTTTCTTTAAAATTTTTTTGGATTTCACCAACTCTTTTAAAATATTTTCTTTCATGATTATAACTTTAAACTAGTGTCGTCACCAACTTTAGATCCTGGAATAACTCGTAGTATACTTTTAACAGATTTTTTATAAAAGCTAAACAGCTTCTTAAAACAGCTAAACAGCTTTTTAAAAACAGCTAAACAGCTTTTTAAAACAGCTAAATAGGTAATTAAAACAGCTAAACAGCTTCTTAAAACAGCTAAACAGCTTCGTGGAATAATTTTGACAGTTCTCCAAGTATAAAAAAAAACGTATTTAATATTAATAAATATACGTCTGATGTAGTTAGTAGTATTTATATGACTAAATCTGAATGAATAGATCAAAGCCTTTTCTATAACGTCCTTGCTTCATTTCATCATCTTTACTTATTATAAGAAATCCATATTTATCCTTCCAATATTTAAACTCATGTCACTGCCAACATGATCATTGTAGATGTGCTTTAAATTTAATTCATCTTGCTTGAATAAAATAATCATATTTGCATTATCACGTACTAAATGTTTTGGAATATGTGTATAAGTCTGACATAAATAAAAAGAATCATTATCCTTATGTCTCCCCATACAGAAATATGATCTTATATTATTTTGTTTTTCACAAGCGACATCGTCAAATATCATAATATAATTTACTTTAGCTTTTTCGGGTGGTATGACATGTTCATTGTCTGAAAATGTATAAAGTCCCATACCCTTTACTGATGAAATTAATCTTGACAGATATTTATATTTCGGTTGATTTAATGATTTTGAGTATATATAAATATTTTTAAATTTTAAACCATTCAGACTTTCAATTAAACTAAGCATTATATTTGTTTTGCCACAGTTTGAAGGACCAACTATTAGTGCACTGATAGAATTAGGTAAAAGAAAGCTATGTTTAAAACCATTTCAGTATATGTATATAGCGGGTACTACTTCACTCGGATTTTAAGTCGTTAAAAGGTCAACTTCCTATAGGTTTAGTATGGGGGGAAGTAATAAAAGCCATTAAAAGGTCATCGTTGTTTTTTTTAGCCATTAAAATTTTTTTTAGCCATTAAAATTTTTTTTAGCCATTAAAAATTCATAAAATTTTTAAAAAAGCCATAAAAATGTCATAAAATTTTTAAAAAAGCCATAAAAATGTCATAAATTTTTAAAAAAGCCATAAAAATGTCATAAAATTTTAAAAAAGGCAAAATTAGGGGGGAAATTCCTGAACACGTGTTAAAGTAGGTGAAATAAAAGGTCATCGTTGTTTTTTTTAGCCATTAAAATTTTTTTTAGCCATTAAAATTTTTAAAAAAGCCATAAAAATGTCATAAAATTTGAAAAAAGGCAAAATTAGGGGGGAAATTCCTGAACACGTGTTAAAGTAGGTGAAATTTTTTAAAAAATTTCAAAACAAAGTAATAAAAAAGTCGTTAAATTTTATAGGAAAGCAATAAAGCTGAGATTTAGAAAAAAAAAATGTTGGGGGAGCAATGCAATGCACAAGTGTTGGGTGCATTGTTGAAGCCTTTCTTTTGTTGTGATCGATAGACGGACTTACTGTGTAGATGCACTTGAGAAAAGATGTGATTTATTTTTGTGTGTGTTTTGTGGAAGACAGACATACTGTGTACTTGTCGATGCACTTGATTTTGAAAAAAAATTTTGTGGACAATTTTTTCAAAGCGCTGATATTAAAATTAATAATTTATGGGGTGTGAGATGATAAGGGTATTATATTGGAGTGTGTCTTGAATATGGATAGATTTACAGACAGACCTTGAGGAAGAAATTGGAAAAATATTTTTTTTTATTTTTGTGTGTGTTTTGTGGAAGACAGACATACTGTGTACTTGTCGATGCACTTGATTTTGAAAAAAAAATTTGTGGAAAATTTTTTCAAAGCGCTGATATTAAAATTAATAATTTATGAGGTGTGAGATGATAAGGGTATTATATTGGAGTGTGTCTTGAATATGGATAGATTTACAGACAGACCTTGAGGAAGAAATTGGAAAAATATTTTTTTTTATTTTTGTGTGTGTTTTGTGGATTGTTGGGAGAAAATACACATTTTAAATTTTTTTTATTTTTGTGTGTGTTTTGTGGATTGTTGGGAGAAAATACACATTTATGATAAGCCCTTTTGTGTGTGTGTGTGTGTGTGTGTGTGTGTAGATGGATAGATGTGAAAGAAATTGGAAAATATAAATTTTTTTTTTATTTTTGTGTGTGTTTTGTGGATTGTTGGGAGAAAATACACATTTCTGATAAGCCCTTTTTGTTGTGTGTTTATGAGTAGTCAGATGGAGGAATGTTGTTGTTTTCTTTGTTTGGGTGATCGACTGTATAGATATTTGAAGTATATATAAGGTTTAAATATATTCTTTTCATTTAGTTTCTAAAGTATACTTGCTTAAGAAAGTTTGTGATTTTAAAAATATAAAAAGAAATAAAAATTTTAAAATTAATAATGGCAACTGGAATAATTTGTGAAATTTGCCAAAATCTATACAAAAATAAAAACATTTTAAAAAAACATAGCACAATTCATATGCCATGTGATATATGTAATCATATATCCATGACATCTATGGAAAAAAAAAACATGTTGAAATCCATATAGATTTCCTTCAACAGCAACAACAACAACAACGGCAACAACAACAGCAACAACAACAACCGCAACAACAACAGCAACAACATCAAGTAGAAGAAATGGATGAACATCCATCAACATCAGCTGCATCTAGGAAGCGTCAATCACTAGTAGAACCCGACACATTCATAACACCATCGAAACAACAAAAGTTAGAACCGTGTTCAGAAGCTGTTATTATGTGCAAGGATTGTAACACTCTAATACAATCCCAGCAATGGTTTATACATTGCTCACAACCCACACACAGGATTAATATACAAAAGGAAATTGGAAACAAAATGTATAGCATAAAAAATTCATTCAAGTCACGGCTTCAGACATACCGTTTCCCAAAAGAAGACCTAGACCTTAATTTAAATAAGTATTTGGAAGAGGGTCAAAGACTTATTCAAAAACTTTTGAATATGTGTCTAGCCGAACACATAATGGTGAAATTCAATTTGGAACTTACTGCTCGATACAAGTTACCAGCACATCCTGATAAGCCAGAAACAAATATGTATCATTGTACGGAAATGATGCGTATATCGAGAGCGGATGACGTAGACTTAGCTTTGACAACACAAATTGAAAAAATTAAAGCTAAAATGTCAGAGTTCCAAGAAAGAGATTCTGGTTGGACTCTTATCCAAATTAAATGGCTGGAAATAAACATAAATAAAGCATCAACATTATCAGGATCCCAATATATACCTACACCCGTAGAGCTGGCGAGGAAGAAAGCTTGTGTCAACATTCAAAACAATGATGTATTTTGCTTTAAATGGAGTGTAATAGCAGCATTTTATAATGGTGATAATATTAATACACATAGGCAGACAATTTACAATATACCAAATATTGCTGACAATAATATTAAGCTTGATTGCGGTAGAACACTTAATTTCACATCAATGCAATTTCCTACTGATGTGAAAGATATTAAAGTATTTGAAAGAAATAATACTGATATAAGTGTAAATGTGTTCGGGTTTGATAGGAAATCCAAGGCTGTTATTGGACCATACTACATTACCAAAAAGGAAAAAAATATGCATATAAACCTTATGCTGCTGGAAGACGAATGTGGTGATAAAATGCACTACATTCTAATAAACAATATTTCAAGGTAGTTATCAAAATATTTAAATATATCGTGCAAAACATCTTATTAACAAAAATTCTTTTTCTCTTAGACTACTAAGTTCCCAAATTTCAAAACATAAAGGTGCTTTAATTTTTTGCAATAGTAGTCTCTACCATACAAATATACCAGAGAGAATGGTAATTCATAAGGAGAGAGAGTGTGGAGAATGCATTCCCAAGATGCCGGAGGGAGAAAAATCTATAATTAAATATCAGCATTATGAAAGGCAGATGGAAGTTCCATTCTTAGTGTATGCAGATTTCGAATGTGTTCTAGAGGAAGTAGATGTAAGTAGTAATAGTGTTAACTCTAGATTCTTAAGAAAACATGTGCCATGTGCATATGGATTTAATATTAAGTGTAATTTTAATAAGGATTTAGATAAGTTTCAAATGTTTGCTAATAATGATAGTACCATTAATGTAGGGCAACATTTTATAGATAGTTTAATTAACGAGTGTAGGGATATATATAAGAAATTTTTTGAAAAGGTTATACCTATGATACCATTAACCCCCTTAGAAGAAGAACATTTTTTAAACTCCAAAATCTGTCATATTTGCGACAAAGAACTAGGCGATGAACTAGTCGTTAGAGACCACTGCCATTTATCAGGAAAATATAGAGGATCTGCACATAATTCATGCAATTTAAATTATAAAATTCCAAACTTCATTCCAATTTTTTTCCACAATTTTTCAAAGTATGATTGTCACTTATTTATTAAGGAATTACTTAGTATTAAAGGCGATACAAATGTAATTCCAATAAATAAGGAGCTATACATTTCTTTATCTCATACTGTTCGGGTATATACTGATAAAGAAATCGATGATCATATAAATCGGTTATATTTAAAAAAACGTAAGCAAAATATTCCTCAGCATACTATTGAAGAACAACTTGAAAAAGTACGAAAGTATAAAACCGGAAAAAAAATTGAACTAAGGTTTTTAGACTCTTTTAGATTTATGGCAGCGGGATAAGATTCATTAGCTAGCAATTTAAGTGATGGAGATTTAAATTCAATTAAAGAAAATTTCATAGATGAGGAAGAGTTTTCTCTAATGAAACGAAAGGGTGTTTTTCCATATGAATATTTAGATTCATTTGAAAAATTAAAAGAAAATAAACTCCCACCAATTGAATCATTTTACAGCAGTTTAACTGATAAACACTGTTCCGAGGAAGATTATTTACTTGCAGGAAAAATTTGGAAAAAGTTTGATTGTAAATCAATTATGGATTACATGAAACTATATTTAAAAACTGATGTGCTTCTACTAACAGATGTATTTGAAAACTTTAGGAAACTCTGTAATAATATTTATCAGCTAGATCCTTCACATTACTATACCATACCAGGCCTTTCATGGGATGCAATGTTGAAATATACAAAAATTGAACTCGAACTGTTTACAGATCTAGAAATGTATAATTTCGTTAAACGAGGAATTCGTGGTGGACTTACACAATGTAGTAAAAGGTATAGTAAGGCTAATCATAAATATCTTAATGATTATGATTCCACAAAGCCTTCAGAGTATATACTATATTTCGATGTAAATAATCTTTATGGTTGGGCAATGTCAGAAGCACTTCCGTATGGAGGCTTTACTTGGACAAATGATTTTGTTCACCCCAAAAATATTTCCCATGATTCAGAAGTTGGGTATATTTATGAAGTCGATTTGGCTTACCCTTTTAGCTGTCATGACTATCACAATGACTTGCCGTTTTGCTCGGAAAACAAAATAATTGGTGGGAGTAAACACGAGAAACTAGTAGCTGATTTAGCAGATAAAAAGAGTTATGTTATCCATTATAAAACATTAGAACAATGTTTAAATAATGGATTGGTTTTGCAAAAAGTTCACCAAATTCTTAAATTTAAACAAAAACCGTGGTTAAAGACATACATAGACCTAAATACACAATATAGAACAGCAGCAAAGAATGAATTTGAAAAAGATTTCTTTAAATTGCTTAACAATGCTGTATATGGTAAAACTATGGAAAATGTCGATAAAAGAAAAGACGTGCGATTGGTTAGTGAATGGGGTCGAACTAATCGCAATAAATTGGGTGTTGGTGACCTAATTGCAAAACCAAATTTTCATAGCATATCTCAATTTACTGATACACTTTGGGCTGTGCAAATGAATAAAACTCAGACGTATTATAATAAACCAATTTACTTAGGTTTTTGTGTGCTAGAATTGTCAAAATGGAAAATGTATGACTTCCATTATGAATATATGAAACCAAAATTTGATACAAATATAAGCCTCAATTATATGGATACAGATTCTTTCATATATTCAATAAAGACGGAAGATTTTTACGCTGACATTAAAAATGATTTAAATACACTATTCGACACATCTTCATATTCATTAAATAATCCATTTAACTTTCCACTAGTTAATAAAAAAGTATTGGGAATGATGAAAGATGAGACTGAGGGTAGGTTTATTACAGAGTTTGTAGGCTTAGCACCTAAAGTATACTCATTCGCGGTTCAAGATTGTGAGAAGGATGTTAAAAAAGCTAAGGGGGTTAAAAAGTGTGTTGTAGAAAACTTTAGCATTGAAATGTATAAAAATGTTTTATTTAATAAGGAAGTAGTGTATGCTTCTATGCAAACGTTTACATCTAAATTGCATATTATATTAACAAATGAAGTAAATAAAATAGCACTAAGTTTTAATGATACTAAGCGATATATTGAAAATGATAATATTAACACATATGCATGGCATCATTATCAATCAGATAGTTGTAATGGTGAATATGAATTAGAAATGTTAATTAAAGAAATAGAGTTAGAAAATAATTACTCTTAATAAAATATTTATACATTACCTTTTATACATATCTACATGTAAATATAAATATATACATAAAATAAAAAAAAACAAAATTTATTTAAAAAAACAAACCAACAGTTTTATTCTTTATTTAATGGAAATTAAATGAAAAAAAAGTAAGTATTAGAATGTATTTAAGATTATATAATTTTTCGAACAATTCCAGTTAAAGGTGTGTATTCCATCATACGATCATGTAGGATTAAACAATAAGCATTTGTATTTTTTGGTACTGGACTGCTTGTCTCGAACTCAATTTTCACATCGATAGGTCCATTTTTAACAATTTCATTTTGATAGCTAACATCAACTACTGCAATTGGAATATTTTTAAATTTCTCACAGGAAAGAAGAGGTTGTGCTTCTCTCATATAATAATTTTGTTGAAACTTAGCGTACATGTCATATAGAATAGCATATCGATTCTCCTCAAATTTTAAATTTAAATCATCATATGGATAGGATTCTGAATTTAAATGTACTTTAACATTTTTTAAGTCCGAGTGTATATATTTATTATCATTTTCTAATACGAATAAAAGAAATCTTGGCCTTTCTCTATTCACTGATAGTTTAATATTCCAGTTGTGATTTCTGCCTCCGGAAAATGTTGGATTAAAATAACAATCCCAACTGCGAAATGCTATGGGTAATGAAACACCCTCCTTTATAATCTTCATTATTTGTATTTTTCGTGCATCTGATAGGTGAATATGTGGTATTCTCCATGTTATGTTTTTAATCGATAAACTTAATTTTTCATTAGCATCTGTTGAGTAATACGCCTTATCATCATTTGAACTTCGTAGAAGAATTAGTTCATGTTTGCTATTTAAAATTATTTTATTAAAATCCTCAGCAAATCCCAACAGTAGTTTTAGGGGAATATAAAAATTAAATTTTCGCATTGATAGGTCTTCAGAAATATTCCACCCTGCATTTCTCATCATATTACTTTCAAATTCATTTAGTGAGACATAATTCTTAATTGTACTAGATATTCCCAAGTATCGAGTGCGATCAATTTCCACACCATTAATCTCATACCGTATTTCATCAAATAAGTATGCAACACAATTATTCCTTAATCTAGTATTTTGTGATGCTTCTTCACCTTTAGAGTTTTGTATGTTTCCTTCTATATATAAGTAGCTTTCAGACGGAAGAACATATAAGTCTTGATTTTGTAGTGTAATTCGAATTTCATCATTGTTTTTAAATGATTGAATATAGGGCACATAGCTATGATAATCTTTTTTTATTATATTTTCATCAGAATATGGTTTTTCAATGACATTGAGTATATCAGACATTTTTCTTTATTTTTAACTTAAGCAATTTTAAAAAGGTGGTGTTTTCTTTCGATAATGATGGTCTTATAGCTTTAATATGATTAGTAGGAATGACCCTATTAACTTTAATGTGCTTAGTTTTATTGTAAATTATCATTTTTTCCGTGGTCTTAGGTGTAATCTTAGTGTTATTTCTTCACCTCTGAAATTTACTGCACGATTTTCTTGATCAACAATCCAAATCTTGAGATATGTTATTTCTTTGACGTTTACTGGTAAATAAATTAGGTTATTAGCAATAACATCTAATTTATAGCCTGGTGGTACGTCTAATGCGAACTCGTGTAGTATATGTGCGGGAGAGTTATTCATATAAGCTCCCGTTATAATATTGCACTGAATTTGTATAGCATTAACTCTTAATATATTTACAGGTTGATTTGATACATGTTTCATACCAGCCTTTAAAATTTCTTCACTAAAACCTAACAGCGTACCAATGGATCGTTTTCGATTAAATAAAATTGCATCGTGGGATGAAGTTATTTCAATTTGTAAAGTATTATTATTAGCTTTAATGAGAATAGATTTATTATAATTTTCTGCTTTATACTGCCCAACTATATAATCAACAATATCTTGTAACTCGTATGATCCAATAGGAATTTCAATTATTTTATCTCCTATATGAAATAAATTATTATCATAATCTACATTAGGAATAGAGTTATATGAATGAAAATCAACTAGAGAACATTCATAGTCATCTTTTAGATCTATTGGTGGGAAATAATTTGCCGTTAGGATTGATGAATTTCCACTTAAAGCTAAAGTAATTGACATCCTGAATGGTAAATTGTAAATGAAATGAAAATGCTTGAGTTTTTTTGTTTTATTAAATTTATACATTTATTAGAAAAACTTTTTTTTGTATTTGTTTTCTTATAATATTTCATTTTTACTTATCCAAGAATTATGTTGGTTTGGAAAACCTAACCATTTAACATACGCTTTATCACCTTTTTCTTTTAAAATTTTTTCCACCAGAAATGTATTAGGATAACGTGTAC
Source organism: Pollenia amentaria (assembly GCA_943735925.1). NCBI lineage: Eukaryota > Metazoa > Arthropoda > Insecta > Diptera > Polleniidae > Pollenia > Pollenia amentaria. Next base: position 71,847,002 of record OX031009.1, read on the forward strand.
GACGTATTTCTTCCTTGTAAAATGCGCCTTTTATAGGATTTCCTTGATAGTCTTCAAGTAAAAATGTTATTGGGTAGGTGTTCTGTATCGATTTTATTTTAAATATTTCTGTAGTCCAATTTGGTGTATAACCTTTTTCAAATATATGTTTATATTTACTTATGCGAACATAGTCCCCAACCTTAAACCTTGATGATTTAAACATTTTTAAACTGCTAAATGCAGTTTTCAGTAGATGTTGTTCATGTTCACGTTTTACATCAATAGGCGCCATTTTAATTTTACTATGAGTTTTTCTGTTATATTGATCAACTAGTTTTTTATAAATATCAATCCAGTGAAATGTTCCATTATAACTAAATTCTCTCCACATCATACCTTTTAGTGTTCGATTAAAGCGTTCAACAATTGAAGCTTTCATTACACTATAAGTAGAGTAATGATTAATTGAATATTTACGCATTAGTAAACCAAACTCCTTATTAAAAAATTCTTTTCCGTCATCTGTTTGTAAATTTTTAGGTATTCGCCCCTTACTTTGCGGTTTTTGCTTTAATTGCTGCAGCCCAAGCATATTTTGAAAATGTATCAATGACTGTTAGCATATTTTTGTATCCGTTGTTTATAATGGAATAGTTACCCATTTCTACTAAATCTGCTTGCCAAAGATCATCAATTCCCTTTGTTATTACTTTCCGTCTTAAGAAATTCTTCCGCGCTTGGGAATGTAGTTCATTTATTATCGTTCTTTTTTCCATTATGTTGATGTAATAAAAGCGTAATCATTACACTATATATGTCAGAAATTTTCTTATTTAAATCCTTTATTTCATTTTTTACAATTACAACATCTTTGTTTATACCCCTTTTTAAATGTTCTTGCATATGGGTGATTTGTGTATTCACATAATTTTTGTTAACAGCATCTGTCCCATTCATTGGAGGTGACAAATTTAAAATTCTTCTCTATATCAATATTATATACGTTGAGTTTGAAATGTTGTTTCTTGTTATATCTCCTATATATTTTTGATTATAGTAATTACCAAATTTGTCAACAGTCATAATTTGCTTATTATTATTCTTTTAAAAAGTTATTCAATTATATTTGCTTCCCTTAGTTCTTCGATTATAGATATTATTTTATTAGAATGATTATTGTTACCAGCATGTTGTGATGCTATTAACGGCCTCAATCGGTCTACAATTTCATTAGGATTATCCCAGTATATATAGTTTGACTTATTAAGATTAACCTCCATTAAACCCTTGCCAACGTGAGTAGTTGTAGTAAACAATTTATTTATTATTTTTTTATATTTATAACCTCTGTTTCCATTAATTTGATTACTAGGATCATAGTTCCTTCGATGTGCGTTTGTATCAAGTAAAATATGTTTATATATTGCTAACTCTGGCGAATCAAATTGTTTTGGATTTTTATGAAAAAGCAATGAGTATAACCCTGGGGTTAGTGCCCAAGATTTTTGACCTATAATTATTTTATCATCGGTAAGCTTTAAAATAGAATTTTCAAATTTCCAGTCTCCATTTTCCATTTTATGAGGTCCAAATATAGTGTCAAGCTTTTTATTTCCATTTAGGGTTGATAAATCAAACTCCCAATCGGATGATTGAGAATAAAATTGTTCATTGTTCGATTTATCATTTACTTCATCTTCACTTTTTTACTATTATAGTCTTCTTCTTCTTCTTTATCCCTTTTTATTTTATTAGGTGCTGAATTAATGTTTTTCTCGTTCAATAATTTTTTCTTAGGAGTGCTGGTGAATATAGTATTATTTTCCGTTTTTATTTTAGTATTGTGCTTACATTTATATTTTTCGTCTGTGGGTATTGTTAGATTTGACGAATCTGACAAGTTTCTTTAGAGGTTCTGTTAAAGGTTTAAATGTTCTTTCTAAATTATTAAATTTTTCCAATTCTCCCAGTCTTATTCTTTGAAATTTTTTCTTTAAAATTTTTTTGGATTTCACCAACTCTTTTAAAATATTTTCTTTCATGATTATAACTTTAAACTAGTGTCGTCACCAACTTTAGATCCTGGAATAACTCGTAGTATACTTTTAACAGATTTTTTATAAAAGCTAAACAGCTTCTTAAAACAGCTAAACAGCTTTTTAAAAACAGCTAAACAGCTTTTTAAAACAGCTAAATAGGTAATTAAAACAGCTAAACAGCTTCTTAAAACAGCTAAACAGCTTCGTGGAATAATTTTGACAGTTCTCCAAGTATAAAAAAAAACGTATTTAATATTAATAAATATACGTCTGATGTAGTTAGTAGTATTTATATGACTAAATCTGAATGAATAGATCAAAGCCTTTTCTATAACGTCCTTGCTTCATTTCATCATCTTTACTTATTATAAGAAATCCATATTTATCCTTCCAATATTTAAACTCATGTCACTGCCAACATGATCATTGTAGATGTGCTTTAAATTTAATTCATCTTGCTTGAATAAAATAATCATATTTGCATTATCACGTACTAAATGTTTTGGAATATGTGTATAAGTCTGACATAAATAAAAAGAATCATTATCCTTATGTCTCCCCATACAGAAATATGATCTTATATTATTTTGTTTTTCACAAGCGACATCGTCAAATATCATAATATAATTTACTTTAGCTTTTTCGGGTGGTATGACATGTTCATTGTCTGAAAATGTATAAAGTCCCATACCCTTTACTGATGAAATTAATCTTGACAGATATTTATATTTCGGTTGATTTAATGATTTTGAGTATATATAAATATTTTTAAATTTTAAACCATTCAGACTTTCAATTAAACTAAGCATTATATTTGTTTTGCCACAGTTTGAAGGACCAACTATTAGTGCACTGATAGAATTAGGTAAAAGAAAGCTATGTTTAAAACCATTTCAGTATATGTATATAGCGGGTACTACTTCACTCGGATTTTAAGTCGTTAAAAGGTCAACTTCCTATAGGTTTAGTATGGGGGGAAGTAATAAAAGCCATTAAAAGGTCATCGTTGTTTTTTTTAGCCATTAAAATTTTTTTTAGCCATTAAAATTTTTTTTAGCCATTAAAAATTCATAAAATTTTTAAAAAAGCCATAAAAATGTCATAAAATTTTTAAAAAAGCCATAAAAATGTCATAAATTTTTAAAAAAGCCATAAAAATGTCATAAAATTTTAAAAAAGGCAAAATTAGGGGGGAAATTCCTGAACACGTGTTAAAGTAGGTGAAATAAAAGGTCATCGTTGTTTTTTTTAGCCATTAAAATTTTTTTTAGCCATTAAAATTTTTAAAAAAGCCATAAAAATGTCATAAAATTTGAAAAAAGGCAAAATTAGGGGGGAAATTCCTGAACACGTGTTAAAGTAGGTGAAATTTTTTAAAAAATTTCAAAACAAAGTAATAAAAAAGTCGTTAAATTTTATAGGAAAGCAATAAAGCTGAGATTTAGAAAAAAAAAATGTTGGGGGAGCAATGCAATGCACAAGTGTTGGGTGCATTGTTGAAGCCTTTCTTTTGTTGTGATCGATAGACGGACTTACTGTGTAGATGCACTTGAGAAAAGATGTGATTTATTTTTGTGTGTGTTTTGTGGAAGACAGACATACTGTGTACTTGTCGATGCACTTGATTTTGAAAAAAAATTTTGTGGACAATTTTTTCAAAGCGCTGATATTAAAATTAATAATTTATGGGGTGTGAGATGATAAGGGTATTATATTGGAGTGTGTCTTGAATATGGATAGATTTACAGACAGACCTTGAGGAAGAAATTGGAAAAATATTTTTTTTTATTTTTGTGTGTGTTTTGTGGAAGACAGACATACTGTGTACTTGTCGATGCACTTGATTTTGAAAAAAAAATTTGTGGAAAATTTTTTCAAAGCGCTGATATTAAAATTAATAATTTATGAGGTGTGAGATGATAAGGGTATTATATTGGAGTGTGTCTTGAATATGGATAGATTTACAGACAGACCTTGAGGAAGAAATTGGAAAAATATTTTTTTTTATTTTTGTGTGTGTTTTGTGGATTGTTGGGAGAAAATACACATTTTAAATTTTTTTTATTTTTGTGTGTGTTTTGTGGATTGTTGGGAGAAAATACACATTTATGATAAGCCCTTTTGTGTGTGTGTGTGTGTGTGTGTGTGTGTAGATGGATAGATGTGAAAGAAATTGGAAAATATAAATTTTTTTTTTATTTTTGTGTGTGTTTTGTGGATTGTTGGGAGAAAATACACATTTCTGATAAGCCCTTTTTGTTGTGTGTTTATGAGTAGTCAGATGGAGGAATGTTGTTGTTTTCTTTGTTTGGGTGATCGACTGTATAGATATTTGAAGTATATATAAGGTTTAAATATATTCTTTTCATTTAGTTTCTAAAGTATACTTGCTTAAGAAAGTTTGTGATTTTAAAAATATAAAAAGAAATAAAAATTTTAAAATTAATAATGGCAACTGGAATAATTTGTGAAATTTGCCAAAATCTATACAAAAATAAAAACATTTTAAAAAAACATAGCACAATTCATATGCCATGTGATATATGTAATCATATATCCATGACATCTATGGAAAAAAAAAACATGTTGAAATCCATATAGATTTCCTTCAACAGCAACAACAACAACAACGGCAACAACAACAGCAACAACAACAACCGCAACAACAACAGCAACAACATCAAGTAGAAGAAATGGATGAACATCCATCAACATCAGCTGCATCTAGGAAGCGTCAATCACTAGTAGAACCCGACACATTCATAACACCATCGAAACAACAAAAGTTAGAACCGTGTTCAGAAGCTGTTATTATGTGCAAGGATTGTAACACTCTAATACAATCCCAGCAATGGTTTATACATTGCTCACAACCCACACACAGGATTAATATACAAAAGGAAATTGGAAACAAAATGTATAGCATAAAAAATTCATTCAAGTCACGGCTTCAGACATACCGTTTCCCAAAAGAAGACCTAGACCTTAATTTAAATAAGTATTTGGAAGAGGGTCAAAGACTTATTCAAAAACTTTTGAATATGTGTCTAGCCGAACACATAATGGTGAAATTCAATTTGGAACTTACTGCTCGATACAAGTTACCAGCACATCCTGATAAGCCAGAAACAAATATGTATCATTGTACGGAAATGATGCGTATATCGAGAGCGGATGACGTAGACTTAGCTTTGACAACACAAATTGAAAAAATTAAAGCTAAAATGTCAGAGTTCCAAGAAAGAGATTCTGGTTGGACTCTTATCCAAATTAAATGGCTGGAAATAAACATAAATAAAGCATCAACATTATCAGGATCCCAATATATACCTACACCCGTAGAGCTGGCGAGGAAGAAAGCTTGTGTCAACATTCAAAACAATGATGTATTTTGCTTTAAATGGAGTGTAATAGCAGCATTTTATAATGGTGATAATATTAATACACATAGGCAGACAATTTACAATATACCAAATATTGCTGACAATAATATTAAGCTTGATTGCGGTAGAACACTTAATTTCACATCAATGCAATTTCCTACTGATGTGAAAGATATTAAAGTATTTGAAAGAAATAATACTGATATAAGTGTAAATGTGTTCGGGTTTGATAGGAAATCCAAGGCTGTTATTGGACCATACTACATTACCAAAAAGGAAAAAAATATGCATATAAACCTTATGCTGCTGGAAGACGAATGTGGTGATAAAATGCACTACATTCTAATAAACAATATTTCAAGGTAGTTATCAAAATATTTAAATATATCGTGCAAAACATCTTATTAACAAAAATTCTTTTTCTCTTAGACTACTAAGTTCCCAAATTTCAAAACATAAAGGTGCTTTAATTTTTTGCAATAGTAGTCTCTACCATACAAATATACCAGAGAGAATGGTAATTCATAAGGAGAGAGAGTGTGGAGAATGCATTCCCAAGATGCCGGAGGGAGAAAAATCTATAATTAAATATCAGCATTATGAAAGGCAGATGGAAGTTCCATTCTTAGTGTATGCAGATTTCGAATGTGTTCTAGAGGAAGTAGATGTAAGTAGTAATAGTGTTAACTCTAGATTCTTAAGAAAACATGTGCCATGTGCATATGGATTTAATATTAAGTGTAATTTTAATAAGGATTTAGATAAGTTTCAAATGTTTGCTAATAATGATAGTACCATTAATGTAGGGCAACATTTTATAGATAGTTTAATTAACGAGTGTAGGGATATATATAAGAAATTTTTTGAAAAGGTTATACCTATGATACCATTAACCCCCTTAGAAGAAGAACATTTTTTAAACTCCAAAATCTGTCATATTTGCGACAAAGAACTAGGCGATGAACTAGTCGTTAGAGACCACTGCCATTTATCAGGAAAATATAGAGGATCTGCACATAATTCATGCAATTTAAATTATAAAATTCCAAACTTCATTCCAATTTTTTTCCACAATTTTTCAAAGTATGATTGTCACTTATTTATTAAGGAATTACTTAGTATTAAAGGCGATACAAATGTAATTCCAATAAATAAGGAGCTATACATTTCTTTATCTCATACTGTTCGGGTATATACTGATAAAGAAATCGATGATCATATAAATCGGTTATATTTAAAAAAACGTAAGCAAAATATTCCTCAGCATACTATTGAAGAACAACTTGAAAAAGTACGAAAGTATAAAACCGGAAAAAAAATTGAACTAAGGTTTTTAGACTCTTTTAGATTTATGGCAGCGGGATAAGATTCATTAGCTAGCAATTTAAGTGATGGAGATTTAAATTCAATTAAAGAAAATTTCATAGATGAGGAAGAGTTTTCTCTAATGAAACGAAAGGGTGTTTTTCCATATGAATATTTAGATTCATTTGAAAAATTAAAAGAAAATAAACTCCCACCAATTGAATCATTTTACAGCAGTTTAACTGATAAACACTGTTCCGAGGAAGATTATTTACTTGCAGGAAAAATTTGGAAAAAGTTTGATTGTAAATCAATTATGGATTACATGAAACTATATTTAAAAACTGATGTGCTTCTACTAACAGATGTATTTGAAAACTTTAGGAAACTCTGTAATAATATTTATCAGCTAGATCCTTCACATTACTATACCATACCAGGCCTTTCATGGGATGCAATGTTGAAATATACAAAAATTGAACTCGAACTGTTTACAGATCTAGAAATGTATAATTTCGTTAAACGAGGAATTCGTGGTGGACTTACACAATGTAGTAAAAGGTATAGTAAGGCTAATCATAAATATCTTAATGATTATGATTCCACAAAGCCTTCAGAGTATATACTATATTTCGATGTAAATAATCTTTATGGTTGGGCAATGTCAGAAGCACTTCCGTATGGAGGCTTTACTTGGACAAATGATTTTGTTCACCCCAAAAATATTTCCCATGATTCAGAAGTTGGGTATATTTATGAAGTCGATTTGGCTTACCCTTTTAGCTGTCATGACTATCACAATGACTTGCCGTTTTGCTCGGAAAACAAAATAATTGGTGGGAGTAAACACGAGAAACTAGTAGCTGATTTAGCAGATAAAAAGAGTTATGTTATCCATTATAAAACATTAGAACAATGTTTAAATAATGGATTGGTTTTGCAAAAAGTTCACCAAATTCTTAAATTTAAACAAAAACCGTGGTTAAAGACATACATAGACCTAAATACACAATATAGAACAGCAGCAAAGAATGAATTTGAAAAAGATTTCTTTAAATTGCTTAACAATGCTGTATATGGTAAAACTATGGAAAATGTCGATAAAAGAAAAGACGTGCGATTGGTTAGTGAATGGGGTCGAACTAATCGCAATAAATTGGGTGTTGGTGACCTAATTGCAAAACCAAATTTTCATAGCATATCTCAATTTACTGATACACTTTGGGCTGTGCAAATGAATAAAACTCAGACGTATTATAATAAACCAATTTACTTAGGTTTTTGTGTGCTAGAATTGTCAAAATGGAAAATGTATGACTTCCATTATGAATATATGAAACCAAAATTTGATACAAATATAAGCCTCAATTATATGGATACAGATTCTTTCATATATTCAATAAAGACGGAAGATTTTTACGCTGACATTAAAAATGATTTAAATACACTATTCGACACATCTTCATATTCATTAAATAATCCATTTAACTTTCCACTAGTTAATAAAAAAGTATTGGGAATGATGAAAGATGAGACTGAGGGTAGGTTTATTACAGAGTTTGTAGGCTTAGCACCTAAAGTATACTCATTCGCGGTTCAAGATTGTGAGAAGGATGTTAAAAAAGCTAAGGGGGTTAAAAAGTGTGTTGTAGAAAACTTTAGCATTGAAATGTATAAAAATGTTTTATTTAATAAGGAAGTAGTGTATGCTTCTATGCAAACGTTTACATCTAAATTGCATATTATATTAACAAATGAAGTAAATAAAATAGCACTAAGTTTTAATGATACTAAGCGATATATTGAAAATGATAATATTAACACATATGCATGGCATCATTATCAATCAGATAGTTGTAATGGTGAATATGAATTAGAAATGTTAATTAAAGAAATAGAGTTAGAAAATAATTACTCTTAATAAAATATTTATACATTACCTTTTATACATATCTACATGTAAATATAAATATATACATAAAATAAAAAAAAACAAAATTTATTTAAAAAAACAAACCAACAGTTTTATTCTTTATTTAATGGAAATTAAATGAAAAAAAAGTAAGTATTAGAATGTATTTAAGATTATATACATAATTTTTCGAACAATTCCAGTTAAAGGTGTGTATTCCATCATACGATCATGTAGGATTAAACAATAAGCATTTGTATTTTTTGGTACTGGACTGCTTGTCTCGAACTCAATTTTCACATCGATAGGTCCATTTTTAACAATTTCATTTTGATAGCTAACATCAACTACTGCAATTGGAATATTTTTAAATTTCTCACAGGAAAGAAGAGGTTGTGCTTCTCTCATATAATAATTTTGTTGAAACTTAGCGTACATGTCATATAGAATAGCATATCGATTCTCCTCAAATTTTAAATTTAAATCATCATATGGATAGGATTCTGAATTTAAATGTACTTTAACATTTTTTAAGTCCGAGTGTATATATTTATTATCATTTTCTAATACGAATATTCTCTATTCACTGATAGTTTAATATTCCAGTTGTGATTTCTGCCTCCGGAAAATGTTGGATTAAAATAACAATCCCAACTGCGAAATGCTATGGGTAATGAAACACCCTCCTTTATAATCTTCATTATTTGTATTTTTCGTGCATCTGATAGGTGAATATGTGGTATTCTCCATGTTATGTTTTTAATCGATAAACTTAATTTTTCATTAGCATCTGTTGAGTAATACGCCTTATCATCATTTGAACTTCGTAGAAGAATTAGTTCATGTTTGCTATTTAAAATTATTTTATTAAAATCCTCAGCAAATCCCAACAGTAGTTTTAGGGGAATATAAAAATTAAATTTTCGCATTGATAGGTCTTCAGAAATATTCCACCCTGCATTTCTCATCATATTACTTTCAAATTCATTTAGTGAGACATAATTCTTAATTGTACTAGATATTCCCAAGTATCGAGTGCGATCAATTTCCACACCATTAATCTCATACCGTATTTCATCAAATAAGTATGCAACACAATTATTCCTTAATCTAGTATTTTGTGATGCTTCTTCACCTTTAGAGTTTTGTATGTTTCCTTCTATATATAAGTAGCTTTCAGACGGAAGAACATATAAGTCTTGATTTTGTAGTGTAATTCGAATTTCATCATTGTTTTTAAATGATTGAATATAGGGCACATAGCTATGATAATCTTTTTTTATTATATTTTCATCAGAATATGGTTTTTCAATGACATTGAGTATATCAGACATTTTTCTTTATTTTTAACTTAAGCAATTTTAAAAAGGTGGTGTTTTCTTTCGATAATGATGGTCTTATAGCTTTAATATGATTAGTAGGAATGACCCTATTAACTTTAATGTGCTTAGTTTTATTGTAAATTATCATTTTTTCCGTGGTCTTAGGTGTAATCTTAGTGTTATTTCTTCACCTCTGAAATTTACTGCACGATTTTCTTGATCAACAATCCAAATCTTGAGATATGTTATTTCTTTGACGTTTACTGGTAAATAAATTAGGTTATTAGCAATAACATCTAATTTATAGCCTGGTGGTACGTCTAATGCGAACTCGTGTAGTATATGTGCGGGAGAGTTATTCATATAAGCTCCCGTTATAATATTGCACTGAATTTGTATAGCATTAACTCTTAATATATTTACAGGTTGATTTGATACATGTTTCATACCAGCCTTTAAAATTTCTTCACTAAAACCTAACAGCGTACCAATGGATCGTTTTCGATTAAATAAAATTGCATCGTGGGATGAAGTTATTTCAATTTGTAAAGTATTATTATTAGCTTTAATGAGAATAGATTTATTATAATTTTCTGCTTTATACTGCCCAACTATATAATCAACACTATCTTGTAACTCGTATGATCCAATAGGAATTTCAATTATTTTATCTCCTATATGAAATAAATTATTATCATAATCTACATTAGGAATAGAGTTATATGAATGAAAATCAACTAGAGAACATTCATAGTCATCTTTTAGATCTATTGGTGGGAAATAATTTGCCGTTAGGATTGATGAATTTCCACTTAAAGCTAAAGTAATTGACATCCTGAATGGTAAATTGTAAATGAAATGAAAATGCTTGAGTTTTTTTGTTTTATTAAATTTATACATTTATTAGAAAAACTTTTTTTTGTATTTGTTTTCTTATAATATTTCATTTTTACTTATCCAAGAATTATGTTGGTTTGGAAAACCTAACCATTTAACATACGCTTTATCACCTTTTTCTTTTAAAATTTTTTCCACCAGAAATGTATTAGGATAACGTGTACGACGTATTTCTTCCTTGTAAAATGCGCCTTTTATAGGATTTCCTTGATAGTCTTCAAGTAAAAATGTTATTGGGTAGGTGTTCTGTATCGATTTTATTTTAAATATTTCTGTAGTCCAATTTGGTGTATAACCTTTTTCAAATATATGTTTATATTTACTTATGCGAACATAGTCCCCAACCTTAAACCTTGATGATTTAAACATTTTTAAACTGCTAAATGCAGTTTTCAGTAGATGTTGTTCATGTTCACGTTTTACATCAATAGGCGCCATTTTAATTTTACTATGAGTTTTTCTGTTATATTGATCAACTAGTTTTTTATAAATATCAATCCAGTGAAATGTTCCATTATAACTAAATTCTCTCCACATCATACCTTTTAGTGTTCGATTAAAGCGTTCAACAATTGAAGCTTTCATTACACTATAAGTAGAGTAATGATTAATTGAATATTTGCGCATTAGCAAACCAAACTCCTTATTAAAAAATTCTTTACCGTCATCTGTTTGTAAATTTTTAGGTATTCGCCCCTTACTTAGTATTTTCTGAAAAGCTTTGGATACTTCAGATGCGGTTTTTGCTTTAATTGCTGCAGCCCAAGCGTATTTGGAGAATGTATCAATGACTGTTATCATATATTTATAGCCGTTGTTTATAGTCGAATAGTTGCCCATCTCTACTAAGTCTGCTTGCCAAAGATCATCAATTCCCTTTGTAATTACTTTGCGTCGTAAGAAATTTTTGCGTGCTCTAGAATGTAGTTCATTTATTATCGTTCTTTTTTCCATTATGTTGTTGTTGTTGTTGTTGTTGTTGTGATGAAAGTTTGTTGTGATGAATCATTGCACTATATATGTCAGAAATTATTTTATTTAAATCTTTAATTTCATTTCGAACAATTAAAACTTCTTTGTTTATACCCCTTTTTAAATGTTCTTGCATATGGGTAATTTGTGTATTCACATAATTTTTATTAACAGCATCTGCCCCATTAATTGGAGGTGATAAATTTAAAATTCTTTTATTCTCTATATCAATATTATTTCCGTTGAGTGTGATACCGAAATTTTTTGAAAGGTTGTTTCTTGTTATATCTCCTATATATTTTTGATTATAGTAATGACCAAATTTGTCAACAGTCATCATTTTTTTTATTTATTTATTTATTTAAAAGTTATTCAATTATATTTGCTTCCCTTAGTTCTTCGACTATAGATATTATTTCATTAGAATGATTATTGTTACCAGCATGTTGTGATGCTATTAACAGCCTCAATCGGTCTACAATTTCATTAGGATTATCCCAGTATATATAGTTCGGTTTATTAAGATTTACCTCCATTAACCCATTTTGTACCGCCGTTGCGTTTTCGCAACACCATCTTTGGATGCATATAAAATTGGTTTTAGCACTTCGATTTTCATGATTAAGTTTTTTATCGTTAGTTGAGAGGCTTTACTATTACGCTCTTACTATAAAAATAATATTCCTATTTTGTTTCATTAAGATCAACAAAATTTAAAAACAGTCCAAAAAAATGCCTTTTCAAAAACGACGTAATTTGCCTTTAAACAAAAAAAATTTTTTTTTCGTTCTTTAATTCAGATAGTAAAAGCATTGAAAAACGTTTATCAAAAAACCGTATATGAAAATATAGTCCCATTTATTCAGTATAATCTTATAAAAATCACTGTTGCGAAAACGCAACAATGGCTAATTGCATGCAAATCACTTTTCTCCATTTCTTCTCTGCCCACTACTGATGCAACAGAGCTGTTCTTAATAAAATGTTATATATTTGTTTCTTGAATGAAACCTAAGTTATGCTTTGTTTTTGGTTGTCTTTACACTCATATGCTTGCACTTCAGAATAAAATCGTTGAGTCAATGAGTAAGTATTTATAGAATATATCTACATAAATATGTACATATGTATATACAGGGTGTCCGCCGGGAAGGTATTCACTTTGTTTGTTTATAATTTTTGATTAAATGAAAGAGAATGGATTTTATATTGATAAAAGTTTTATTTAATGACAACAATTATGTATGAGCACATTTTTCATTACATTCTCACACGGTATTTCATTAATTTCATAACGAATATTTCTTTTCAGTTGCTCAAGCGTTTCTGGTTTGTTTGCATAAACTTTGCTTTTCCGATATCCCCACAAAAAGAAGTCCGGAGCAGTCAAATCAGGGAAGCGTGGAGGCCAATTAATATCACCATTTCTTAAAATAACTTGTTGTGGAAAGTGGTCTCGCAGTAATTCAATTGAAACCCTGTCTGTGTGCACGTTGGCTTATCGAATATTTTTCCATAATAAATTTGTCACGTGTCTTCTTCACAGCCAAATATGAACTGTCAAGACTAATGTTTACTAAAATGGCGGCAAAACAAAGTAGTATACTTTCCCGGCGGACACCCTGTTTTATTATTATTAAATTTCGAAAATATACATAGATGAAAAGTAGCCCTTTCTGCAATTTAAGTAATATTTTTTTTTGAAGAAATTACTGGGAAGCATTTGTACCGTTTCATAGGTACACAAATTTTGTAAGGCTACCATAAAATTCCCCATATCCAACATTTCTGATCCTTCAATTGGGTGTTCCCATCGTCAAACATCTATCCTATTAAATGATTCCAAAAATAAGTGTTTTTCACATGGTTGGTAACCACAACAAAATGGTGGTTTCCTATAGATTCGCTTAAGTGCGTCCAGTTTTTGCCACTTTTAAACGGAAGTATAAGAAGTTTGTTATATTTGAAACGTATTTGTTATTAGATGGCTAAATAATAATAATTTATTTTGGCCAACATAATGTTCATATGTTCAGTACTGGTGGCTTTGTTCGATACTAAATATTTGTTTGAAGCTAATAATTGATAAAGCCTAACAAGCAAATGTAGCAAATAGCGTTGAAAGCTAAAGTAGCTACCTAATCGCTGCTATTATTAGAAAAACTTAACGATGAAACGCATATAGATGATTTCGAGGTAAACGAATTGGAAATTTTACAACATATACGCGGTGCTAATGTTCATAAGCACGTTATTTTGAAAACTCGGGGCAATTATCAACGTAAAAAGTGTAACAAAGGGCTTTTAAAATCGCGCTCGAATAGTGTATAAAATATTTCTATAATTAATAAAAACTATATATTATTTTAATATGCAAAAATCAAATGATTATTTTGCTGCCATAGAACAATATACTAACTTTTACCTCAAATGTGATTTGCATGTAATTAGCCAACGTTGCGTTTTCGCAACAGTCCACTACGACCAATATGGTCACCCGATTTTTTTCTTACCTTAATTTTTGTGATCAGGAGGTTGACAAGAGCTTGTAAATTAAAATTCATGTAAATATGTTAAGGATATCGGGTAGTGGTACAAGATGGGTTAAACCCTTACCAACGTGAGTAGTTGTAGTAAACAATTTATTTATTATTTTTTTATATTTATAACCTCTGTTTCCATTGATTTGATTATTAGGATCATAGTTTCTTCGATGTGCATTTGTATCAAGTAAAATATTTTTAGATATTGCTAGCTCTGACGAATCGAATTGTTTTGGATTTTTATGAAAAAGTAATGAGTATAACCCTGGGGTTAGTGCCCAAGACTTTTGACCTATTATTATTTTATCATCGGTTAGCTTTAAAATAGAATTTCCAAATTTCCAGTCTCCATTTTCCATTTTATGAGGTCCAAATATAGTGTCAAGCTTTTTATTTCCTTTTAGGGTTGATAAATCAAACTCCCAATCGGATGATTGAGAATAAAATTGTTCATTTTTCGATTTATCGTTTATTTCATCTTCACTATTACTGTTATAGTCTTCTTCTTCTTCTTCTTTATCTATTTTAATTCTATTAGGTGCTGAATTAATGTTTTTCTCTTTCATTAAGGTTTTCTTAGGGGTGCTGGTGAATATAGTTTTATTTTCCGTTTTTATTTTAGTATTATGCTTACATTTATATTTTTCTTCTGTGGGTATTGTTAAATTTGACGAATCTGACAATTTGACTAGTTTCTTTAGAGGTTCTGTTAAAGGTTTAAATGTTCTTTCTAAATTATTGAATTTTTCCAATTCTCCAAGTCGTATGCTTTGAAATTTCTTCTTTAAAATTTTTTTGGATTTCACCAACTCTTTTAAAATATTTTCTTCCATGATTATAACTTTGATGAAAAAAAAAAAAAAAGCTAAACAGCTTCTTTAAACAGCTAAACAGCTTCTTAAAACAGCTAAACAGCTTTTGAAAACAGCTAAACAGCTTTTGAAAACAGCTAAACAGCTTCTTAAAACAGATAAACAGCTTTTGAAACCAGTTAAACAGCTTTTGAAAACAGCTAAACAGCTTCTTAAAACAGATAAACAGCTTTTGAAACCAGTTAAACAGCTTTTGAAAACAGCTAAACAGCTTCTTAAAACAGATAAACAGCTTCGTGGAATAATTTTAACAGTTTCCAAGTGGAAAAAAAAAAAAAAAAACGTATTTAATATTAATAGGTATACGTCTGATGTAGTTAATAGTATATATATGACTAAATCTGAATAAAAAGATCAAAGCCTTTTCTATAACGTCCTTGCTTCATTTCATCATCTTTACTTATTATAAGAAATCCATATTTATCCTTCCAACATTCTCCGCAAATGTAACGAAACATATTAAAACTCATGTCACTGCCAACATGATCATTGTAGATGTGCTTTAAATTTAATTCATCTTGCTTGAATAAGATAATCATATTTGCATTATCACGTACTAAATGTTTTGGAATATGTGTATAAGTCTGACATAAATAAAAAGAATCAATATCCTTATGTCTCCCCATACAGAAATATGATCTTATATTATTTTGCTTTTCACAAGCAACATCGTCAAATATCATAATAGAATTTACTTTAGCTTTTTCGGGTGGTATGACATGTTCATTATCTGAAAATGTGTAAAGTCCCATACCCTTTACTGATGAAATTAATCTTGATAGATATTTATATTTCGGTTGATTTAATGATTTTGAGTATATATAAATATTTTTAAATTTTAAACCATTCGGACTTTCAATTAAACTTAGCATTATATTTGTTTTGCCACAGTTTGAGGGACCAACTATTAGTGCTCTAATAGAATTTGGTAAAAGGCAGCTATGTTTAAAACCATTTCTGTTTTCCGTTAAATCCAAGTTTCTTACTGAAATATTCGATTGTTGTTTTACCAAACGCATCTTAATAACTGAAAGCATACGTTTGTTTAATGTAACGTTTTATTTACTTTCGAATTTGTTATTTTAATTTCAGAAAAAGCAATTTTATATATAAATGATTGTGTATAAAAATAAAGAACTTAGTAGAAAACAATTCGTCCTTGGAAAAGGACTTGTAAATAGCTTAATTAATTCAATACCACTTGAACTTCATTTACCGGGTTATCAGTTTTGTGGACCAGGAACTAAATTGGAAAAACGATTACAAAGGGGTGATAAAGGTATCAATCCTTTGGACGCAGCTTGCAAGATTCATGATATTGCTTATTCTCAGAACACTGATATTCATAAACGACATAACGCAGATAAAGAACTAGCAGAAAAAGCTTGGAGTAGAGTTAAAGCTAAAGATAGTACATTTGGAAAAAAAACTCAACGCATACCTTGTCACTAACGCAATCAAAAGTTAAATTGGGCTTGGGAGTAAAAACTGGCAACCAAAAGAAAAAGTGTAGACGAAATATTTTTAAGAATGCCGTTAAATTGGGCTTGGGAGTAAAAACTGGCATCCAAAAGAAAAAGTGTAGACGAAATATTTTTAAGAATGCCGTTAAATCAGCAACCGATATTTTAAAAAAGGAAAACCCAAATGACATCAAAACCGCTATTAAAACTGCATGAAAAGCTATCCGACATTCATTTCTTGGAAAAAAATCTATAGTAAAAATTCCTAGAATTATCCACATACCTAAACTTGGCGGTTTTCTACCACTTGTCCCTATTCTAACAGCACTTGGAGCATTGGGAGCAATAGCTTCTGGTGGGTCAGCAATCGCTTAAACTATTACTTTAGCTAAAAATGGTAGACAACAGCTCGAAGAAAGTAAGCGTCATAACAAAACATTAGAGGCAATAGCTATGGGTAAAGGTCTATATCTTAAACCTTATAAAAAAGGCTATGGAATATTTTATACCTCATCAAAAAACTATTAAAGCAGCTACCTAATATACCGCTAACAGATGTGGACTTGAGAACATTTGGGAAGAAGTATATTGCTTATTTTAGAGGAGTATATATGAGGGATATACTTCCTAAAACTCCACACCGAATAGAGAATGGAATTATAAACTTGGACTCAAATAGAGGATATGGAACACATTGGGTAGCATTTTATAAAAATAATGATAATGTAGAATACTTTGATAGTTTTGGTAATCTCCAACCACCTATTGAAGTTTTAAGATACTTGGGTAAAAACATTAAATATAACTATTTAAGATATCAAAAATTTAATACTTTTATTTGTGGTCATTTATGTTTAAAATTTTTAATAAATTTCAAAATAAAGAATTAATAAAAAAAACTCAAATATTTTGTTTTTTGTTTTTATATTTTTTTTTATTATTTTTTTGGTTGTTTGTTTTATTTATTATCCATTCTTAAAAATAATCTATAGATTTTCACATCTGTTTTAATCTTATTTTGCATTTTTTTTCCAAGCTCATAACAAAGTCTGGTTAAATCAATTTCTATATCTCTTTCATTTATACCTTTAATTTCATAATATGTATTTGCTTGCGAAGAATTGTATGCCAGCTTAAATATGTTGTCAAGAATATTCCGACTTGGATTAGCGATTTCCAAGCCTCAGGATCAATTTTAATTTTATGGTTTCCCAGTTGTAGGATGAGATAGCAAATACTATTCTTATACTGAAATGTATATTGAACATCCCTCTTATCATCCTTATAAATTAGATTCATACAATCTAGGAATTCACATTGATTTAGTGTTGCCTTAATATATTCCTTATAGCTCATAAGGTTTATCCATTCATCCCGGTCCAATCCAATGAAGTTCCTATCCTTATAATGCAACCAGACAATAGGCTTAAAACCAAGAGCTGTGGAAAATCCGAAGGATATCTTTAATTTTAAATTTATAAAATATTCCAACTCAAATACACAGTCGTGAATTTTCGGGTTTCTTACAAGATTGAACATGAATTTTAAATGTAAACTAATAACACTGTGCTACACTCGAAAAGCACTTCTGAAATGACCTAGTGTGCGTTAAAGGTGTTGGTGAGCATGTTACGAATCCGGGCTTAAAAGTTTCAATATACCTCCAAATTCCCGAGTTATGGACCAAAGAAATTTTTTCAAACGGTTTTAGAAAGCAAAATAATTGTTATTTTTAAATATATATACTTCTCATACAATATTAGCACAAATATGAATAGATTTTTTCAATTATTTGGAAAATTTTGAATTTTTTTTAAACTTTTAAAAGTTTTACGAGACTTTTTTCCGAATTAAGTTTAAAGACAACAAATATATTAAATAAAGTATTTTTCTGAGTAAAATGAGACGTCATTTGTTGAAATCAGTTGAGAAATGAGGAAGTTATAGTACTTTTTATGAGGAGCTATTATAACAAAAAAACAATTAAAATTCCTTAAAAAAGACTATTTTCTTTCTTTTGTTAATACAATACAAATCACTTATTTTAAACAAGTAAATTTGAATATATAGGTTCAAAAAAACTTAAATAATAAGAACTCGAATTTTTGCTAATGACAAACGAAATTTAAGAGAATCAAGTCAATTGTACTTGTAAATAGCTAAAAAATTGAAAAACCATTTGCTTTTACAAAACTGGTCTGTCTGTATGTCTGTCTGTCTGTCTGACTAACTTTCCATGACATACACTTTCTTATCTGAAAATATTTATGTAGGTATATGTATGTCATAAATTATTTATTAAGTAACCGAATTTTAAACATCAATTACATATACATACAAATTTTTTTTTTTAATAACTTAATAAATTCACAATTTAATTAGTTTTTTCCCCCTTTTTTTCTGTCCATCCAATATATTTTTTTTTCATCACCTAATTCAAAAAAAAAGCCTTATCAAAAATATTTTCCAATTGCTTCTACAAGTTGTTTCGAAGACACTCGATCATAACAACAAGCAAAACAACAACAACCACAACATCCCTGCATCTGGCTCTCTAATCACACATAAAAAAAAATTTAAAAAATGCGCTTATCAGCTTTGTGTGTTTCCCCAACAAAAATTTTTTCTTCACATAATTCAAAATAAAAAGATAGAATTATCAACAATGGTTTCATATTTCCCTTTCCACTACAAAATAAAATTGAAACAAACTCATAATTTATAGATAGAAAAAAAAGCCTTATCAACAATATTTTCCAATTGCTTCTACAAGGTCTGTATGTCTATCTATCTATCTCTATGTCTGTCTGGCTGTCTGTCTATCGATCACAAAAAAAGAAAGGCTTCAACAATGCACCCAACACTTGTGCATTGCTATCCTATAAAAATTAACGACTTTTTTTTTATTACTTTGTTTTTGAAATTTTTTTAAAACATTTTCAAGAATGGTTTCATATTTCCCTATCCACTCCAAATAAAATAGAAACACCAATTGCATCTATACAATTTTTTTAATAACTAAATAAAATCATAATTTATAGATAGAAAAATCTTTTTCTTTTATCAATCAAAACAAAAACTTTGAATTTATTCTTCTACCCAAAATAAAATTGAAAAACCATTTGCTGTTACAAAGCCAGTCTGTCTGTATGTCTGTCTGTCTGACTAACTTTCCTTTTCCCCCTTTTTTCTGTCCATCCAATAATTTATTTTTTCATCACCTAATTCAAAGCAAAAAAACTAAAGAAAGGCTTCAACAATGCACCCAACACTTGTGCATTGCTCCCCCAACATTTTTCTAAATCTCAGCTTTATTGCCATCCTATAAAATTTAACGACTTTTTTTTTATTACTTTGCTTTTGAAATTTTTTTTTTTTTTTAAATTTGACCTACTTTAACACGTGTTCATTTGACCTACTTTAACACGTGTTCATTTTAATGGCTTTTGAGGGATTTTAATGGCTTTTGAGGGATTTAATAGCTTTTTAGGCATTTTTAATGGCTTTTGCACCAGATTGGCGGTAAACTCTCATTTTTATATTTGCGCCAGGTTTTGTGTGCCTATGTATACAATAGTATACGTTTTAGTTTGACAACGTATCTACGTCGTACACTACTACGTTTATACAGTGCAATTGTGTTTCTTAACATAGAGGCAGCAAGCAAATATAGTACATTCGTACTTTTTGTGAAATAAATTTTTTTAAATAATTATGGTACTTAGCACAAAGACAACAAATCATAAATCCAACAATCAAATAAAGTACATTTTAGTGGCAAAACAGGGTTGAAATTCGTTTTTTATGTAAACCGCTTTATTTCTTAAAAGTAAACAATCTAGAACTTAAAAAGTTAGAAGTAAAAATTAGGAATTTTGACCGGTACGGACAAAACGGGTAAAGTTTTGTAAGCTTGGTACTTTTCTAAATGTAAAATTTTTTTTCAAAATAATTTTACGGAAACCTTAACCCTTTCGCCTCTACTGGGATTATATGTCCAAGCAATATTTCTTATGTCCTAACTTTTGTTTAACCTTTTATATTGTAATAGTTAATGATTCCCAATTGAGTATAAAGTTAGAAAGGTTTTTTTTACAATGGGACATATTGTCCTAAAAAGATGGGGATTTATTATCGAGTGGGATTCATTATCCCAATATAAGTTAAAAATACAAGTTTTGTTGTTTTTGTGTATGCAGATAAATTTATTAGGACAAAATATCCCACCGTAAGAACTTATTGGGACTATATGTCCCAGGGTAACGGTAGGATCACCGACATCTCAAGTATCCCCAACATCTTATATTATTTCCTTATAAATAAATTTGCAATAACAATTTAAAAAAACCTAACAGATTTCGAGAAAAAACTCCGGGGTGAAAGCGTTAAAATAGTGTTTCAAGTTCAATACACAATTAATGTAGTTCATATAAGAGTTCGTAAGAGAAAAGAGCTAAAAAGTGTAAAATAGATTATTTTTATTTCAGTAAAAAGCCATCATAGAACTGAAGATATGAAAATAGATGTACTTTTATTACAACAATTACACTATGCAACACATAAAATACAAGCTAACAAACCCCTATTTCGGTTTTCCTAGCTTATCTGCCGGTCTGATTTTATGTCCTATTGAACATTTTGGCTAAAACTTGATTTTTTCGAAAAAGCATGCAATTTTTTTCGGAAACCAATTACAATTTTGTTTTTATAATTGCAGCTTTAGACTAGGAGACAAAAATTGTGTAACGAACTAACGCGAAAAAACTGCATCTAGTTCCATAGAATTGCTAAAATGTCGAAAAATTTTCATTTATTTTAATTTCTTTTTTCAACATTTTGGGCCAGCAGCGGCCAAATATATTAGTAAAGTTATATTCAGAAAAAAATAATTCTTATAATATATGTACTTCAAAATTCTTTAGAACATCATAATTCTTTTTTTTACTTTTTTCAGCTGTATTAACAACGAAAATTCGAAATATGTGTGAAAAATAAATATTGATTAATTTACGTTTTTTAAACCTTTTGCAACATATCTATTTCATAAATTTCAAGAATTTCCGATAAAAAAAAATACAACTGGAATATGTGAAAAAATGCATTTTCCAGTAATTATATACAATTCCTCATATATAATTACTAGAAAATGAATTAGAGTAAAGAAATATTTTTCAGAAGAGTACCGTTTGAGTTAGTAGTGTTTTGTCGTGTCCACACGTTTTTATATTTAGTCCGCTGTGTCTGTGTCAATTTGTGAAAATACGAAAGTGTCCGTGTGTGTCCGTGATTAAATAAAAGAAAAGAACTTACTTAAAATAAAAAAAAAATAAAAAAAGCCGCAACCAAATATAAATAAATAAAAACGAAAAAAGAATCTAAATAACAATAAGGAGAAATAATTTATCAAACAAACAAGAATCAAATAAAATACCAAACATACAACACAAATTTAATATAAAAATAAATATATAAAAGAAAAAAAAAAACAAACAACCGTTGCAACATACAGAAAAGAAAAGCAATAACAATATAAAAAAAAACAAACGAAATAACAAAATAAACAAACAACAATAATAACAATCTGCCAGTGATGGTCTTTTTCGGCGTTAACCAGATCAGGGCTTTTATGGTCCTTTGGGGCATAGTCCATTGTGTACCACCTATAACCGTCCACCATATTTGTGTTAGTACGGATGTATTTGTGTTATTAATCGTTGTTTATCTGTTTTGGTGATGAAGGTATAACACTGATCACCAAACAGTTTCTAAACGGCAATTAGCATAGAGATATCCGTACTTTGCGTTTTATTTGAATTTTTTTGTGTTGTGATGAGAGGTCGGTTTCGAATCGACTTCTGTAACATACGTGGGCTGAGAACGAATTTTTTTTCTGTATACGCTCACGTTTGTCTCCATCGGGCGGATGTTTTCGCCTTATGTGAAACACAGGTATCTGAAAATTCTGATCCACTGGATTTTCAGATTCCTGGGTATCACCATCTATCCCTATTTGATATTCATCGGGGTCTTGCTATATATATACGCAATGAAGTTGTGTATCAATGCCAGCAACCAGTGGACATGTTTGATGCGGAATTTAACTGCCTTTGGGTTTTTGCATTTCGGGTTTCTTTACAGAAGTCCAAACGCGGGAAGGGATATCACTTTATCGCGCTTCGACTCCCTTTCCGACTCAATATCGAAGATTCTTGAGAATTGTCCGGACAGTGAAATCGTTGTTGCTGGTGATTTCAATGTCCACAATTCTTCTTGGCTTCACCACTCGGGCCGTACAACCTATGAAGGCCAATATGTTGAGCTATTTGGTGAACATAATCACCTTGTACAACTGGTGAATGAACCAACACAATATCCTTGACCTCTTCCTCTCTTCGCACCCTCAAAAGAACGAAGTTTAAGTTCTAGCAATAAAACCGTGCCAAAGTGCTAAGACGGGAAAAAAACTCTTCACGAGCAACGTCTTCGTGCTGAAGTTCTTACTGCTCCCCGGGGCAGTAAAAGCTTCTGGTCATTCGTTAAAAGAGTAAGGGTTAATGCTAGTTCTTCAATACCAACTCTTTTAAAGGATGGCCAAACATTCACGAACCTGGTTGATAAGGCTAATTGTTTTGCCGAATTATTTGCAAATAATTCTAACCTACCAGATAGCAATCAACCACTACCCGAACTCGAAAAAGTATCCGTAACTATGCCTAAAATATTTTTTCGGGCTCGAGCTGTTGCGGATCTCGACATAAACAAGTCTCCTGGCCCGGATGGTATACATGCACTGGTCTTGAAGCAGTGCTCTTCGACGCTAGCTCGTCCCTTAGCAAATCTTTTCAGCACTCTATACCATGCTGGTGAATTTCCCGTCTGCTGGAAAGTTGCTAATGTAACGCCAATTCCTAAAAAAGGAGTGGCTAATAACCCTGAAAATTACGTCCCAATTGCAATTTGTTCGGCACTTTCCAAAGTTATGGAGAGTATGGTAAATCACCATCTTGTAAAATTTTTAGAGTCAAATTACCTACTAAGCGACCGCCAGTATGGCTTTCGTAGATGTCGTTCTACTGGAGACCTACTGGCCCTGTTATCAGAAAAATGGTGTCGTTCCATTCACCATTTTGGCGAAAGTAAAGTAATTGCTTTAGATATTTCCAAGGCGTTTGACAGAGTCTGGCATGGTGCAGTCTTGTCTAAACTTGTTGCATTTGGTGTCGGTGATAATTTCTCTCGATTTATATCAAGCTTTCTCAGAGATCGCACTATACGGGTTGTTATAGATGGGGTTTCATCAAACGAGTTCAAGATTCATTCAGGGGTACCGCAAGGCTCCGTTCTTTCTCCTACTCTATTTCTTATTTTTCTTAATGAGCTCTTATGTCAAACTTCCAACCCTATCTATTCTTTTACAGATGACAGCAACCTTTGCCATTCATATTCATTTGGTTACAGACCAGGCGTGTCCGATGTTTGTGCTATGAGACAGAACATGAATGATACGCTTGGCCGTGACCTAGACATAATCTCAGAATGGGGTCGTGCGAATAGGGTCGAATTTAATGCCCGAAAGACCCAATGTTGCGTACTAACGCATAAACGCGCGACGGATCAAGGTGCCTCATCTGTATGTTTGGGTGGTATAAATATTGAGGAAACAGAATCTCTTGATGTTCTGGGCATGAGGATACAATGTGATTTCCGATGGACAGAACATATATTCAAGGTGTCGAAAGAAGCATTCAAGTGCCTCGGTTTTTTGAAACGGTGTAAGATATACTTCACTCCATCTGATCTCCTTACTATTTATACCACCTATATCCGACCGCGAATGGAATACAACTCTCATGTGTGGGCCGGTGCTTCAAAGTCTATTTTGGAGCTTCTCGACCGCGTGCAGGAGAGGGCAGTAGATAGGTAAAGGGGATCTTGGCAGTATCCGGTTCCGGTAATAAGGTTGGTAATGTTGATGGTAATACGGTTGCGGTTATGTGGATGGTAATGCGGTTGCGGTTATGTGGATGTTATCCAATTTCCGAACCATTTTGCGGTTATCTGGATGTTATCCAATTTCCGAGCCATTTTTCTAGTTCCCAAACCCTGTGATAGGAATGATATATTCAGATAGAGCATAATTTTTCTAGTTTCGAAACCAGTTGAAAATTTTTGGTTTTGAAAAACAAGTTTGTAGATTTTTAAATACAGTTTTTATTGGGTGGCAATGCTATATCGAATTAGATAGAGCATAATTTTTCTAGTTTCTGAACCAGTTGAAAATTTTCGGTTTTGAATTTTAAAATACAGTTTTTAGAATTAATGCAACAGTCAAAATATTTGAATTTAGTTCTTTTTTGTATTAAGAAATATTGTATTTCCCTTCAGTTTTAGTGGATGGCAATGCTATATTGAATTAGATGGAGCATAATTTTTCTAGTTTCCAAACCAGTTGAAAATTTTCGGTTTGAAAAAACAAGTTTGTGGATTTTTAAATACAGTTTTTAGAATTTATGCAACAGTCAAAATATTTGAATTTAGTTTTTTTTTTTGTATTAAGAAATATTGTATTTCCCTTTATGATGACATTATGTTATTCTTATTTGCAGTTTGTTTTCTTTCCCAATACAATGTCTCCTAATAAGATTAGAATTAGAATTTGTATTTTGTAATAAAATGCTGACGATATGTCTGCTTGTTTATTTTAACATTAATCTGATGAAGAAACCTTTTTGTTATATTTAAGAAACATAAACATGAGTGAGCATGTAAGAATGTATAATTTGTTTAGAATGTATAATTTGTTTAGAATGTATAATTTGTTTATAAAACAAAACATTAATTGCAGTTTGTTTTCATTCGCAATACAATGTGTCCCAATAATATTTAATAAGAATTTGTATATTGTTTATTTTGCCTTCATAAAAGGCTTAGTGGAGTATATTTCTGAAAACTAGGTTTATTTGCATTTAAACATTGAAGGTTTAAACAATGGATTCGAGTCAATACGAAATTGTATTTGTCGATGAAAATTCTATGGAGAAAGTAGAGGAGAATACGCAGACGCGTATAAATGGCATAATCGACGCATCTATAGATAACATCCTATTAAATAAAAACCTAGGAATGGAAATCCCCAACAACCAGCTGGCGTATTATGATTTTTTTTGGGAAATTGACGATTTCCTAGATGATGAAGAGGGAGATGCGATAATTTTGAAGGCAAATGACGGCTTTTATTTGGATGAAGAAGGAGATCGTTTTATTATGGAAGTAGATTTAAGTTTATAGATGTAGTGATTTTTTTTTTTTTTTTTTTTTTTGTTTTTTCAAATACTTAGAAGAAATTATTAAATAAAATATAAATAATAAAAAAAAACTCTATTAAAAGTAAAATTATTATTTCTGATATTGGATCACATTTCGAAAATAATTTTAATGGTTGAACATATCCATGTATAAATAGAGTATACAATTTATTTCAATAACAAGTATATTGTGATATATCGTGGATTTAAAATAGTATTTTTAACAATTGCGCTTAATATTAAATAGAAAAAAAAAAAATTAAAATGGTTAAAGATTTAAAATTTGATTGCAATGAAGATCAGCATTTTAAGCAATCTCCGTTTACGCCACGCTATAGCATGAACGATAACTTTAATAGAGAAGATGAACGATTAAAAACCTTTGTATGCTGGCCATTAAAATGGTTAGAAAAAAAGGGAATTAGCTATGAGTGGCATGTTTTATAGTGGAGATTATGACAAAACAAAGTGTTATTTTTGCGAAGTTGAAATTTGGAATTGGGAGCCTACTGATCAACCTATAACAGAGCATTTGCGATGGTCTTCAAATTGTACTTTACTAAGAAGGTGTTGTACCAATAATGTACCGATTAATTGGAATGCATTAAATCAACTACTACCACCACCCAGCTATGAAACCTGTGGTCTAACTGAAGAATGT
Source organism: Pollenia amentaria (assembly GCA_943735925.1). Lineage (NCBI taxonomy): Eukaryota > Metazoa > Arthropoda > Insecta > Diptera > Polleniidae > Pollenia > Pollenia amentaria. The sequence goes on from OX031009.1 coordinate 71,873,658, forward strand.
GAAATACGAGATGATAACATTTCTAACGTTCCTCAATATAATATGGAAGTGAAAAGCTATGATATCTCTAGAAGAAATCACATTTCAAATTATGGGGTTCAAGTTATTGAAATCCCAATTTCATTTGTCGAATCTTCAAAAACAATGACGCAAAACGCTGAAATTTCATCCTTCATAATAAATATAGCTAAATATATATATATTTTTTTTCTTATTTACAATTTATTGTTATTCATTTTATTTGTATTGGAATACATTTTATTTACTGAAATTAGAAAATAAATATAAAATAAAATAAAAGGAAAATAAAAAACATGTATATATAAATTTTTGTTTTATAATTATTTTTTATTATAGATTAATGTATAAGAATTAATTAGATTTACTACAGTTGCTTTTCTTAAATGATAAACTGTGCACCTGCACGGACTAGGACCCTCCTCACAAGTCGGACTGTACCACGGGCAGCATTCAAAATGTGGCTCTGCATCGTTAAAATCCCCAACACCAAACTCCTCATTTTCATCCATCATACTCAAAAAATGTTGAATGCACTCCCTGTGCTCGAACATCAAAACATCCTCAAATGTTTTTAAAAAATTTATTGTAAATTCTTTTAAGGCACACATTTTTTTTTTGATGTTCTTTGTTTGCTTGCCTTTTTGTAAATGTTTCTCGTTGTTAAATTTCTAGATACAAGTGTGAAATGTCAGAAGAATTTTTTATTATTATTTCACAACATTTCACTTAATAACTGGAGTGAAAGAGAAAACTATATTTATTTACTCACTGCCATTCGGTAATTTGTTCTGTATTGATTCTTATTTATGTGGAAGTGTTAAGCTTAATCAAGCATATCCATATTAAAGTTGGGGCTTTATTCAATATTTATATATACCAACTTCTTTGTTTAGAGCAAAGGGAAGAAATGTATATGTTCATCTCTTTCTTTAACATCATTATATATATATATATATATTACTATTTTCTTAATTAATAAAATAAACTAAGATCGATTTAAAAATTGATTTAATCTCAGTTGAAAAAAAGAAACTAACGTGATCGGTTGTGGAAAATGGAACCCTCGAAAAACTTAATAAATAAATTTAACACTCTGAGCTATAGCAAATCCTTAATTCACATTAAGGATCTTGTGATGTCATCTAAACACATTATTTTAAGTGCAAGTAGAGTGAAAACAAAGTATGGGAGCTCAATAAAAATTGAGCTGGAGGATAATGTATTGTTTTTGCCATATCGCTACAATACGCTAACTGACGAAGATTTGAAGAATTTATCATCTGGAACGTATCTTATATCCAGGGAAGGAGAGAAAAACTTGCAATTGAAACCATTCGAGGAGGATGATATCTTTGTAGCCAATTCTAAATACCCCATATACGCCAACTTTAACAGTTTTTAAATTTTATTTTAATGATAAAAATAGCAATATGTGGGTACACCAATATAATAATAAAGTTAAAACTAAAAATAATTAAATAAAAAAATTAGTGGTTTTCTTTTTTTTGAATAATTTTAATTGTTTTCTTTATTTATTTATTTCTTTTTAGTTATTTTAAACAAAAATTCAAGACATAAATGTCCACAATTAACTGAATCATAGTTTTGATGTTGATTGTAGTTATATTTTATATTTCCTCCTAGGTATTCAACTAGTTCCAATGGTGGTTGTAAATTTCCAAAACTTTCATAATATTCTATTTGTTTATTGTTTTTATAGTAAGCTACCCAATGTGTACCACTGCCTATTGTAGAATCCAAATTTATTATTCCACATTCAATATTTTTGGGATGTTTTGGTATTGAGTCTAACATGAAAATTCCTCTAAAGTGAGGAATATTTTTTGAGAATTTTCGTAAATCAATATCAGTCAATGGCCTCTTGGGTAGCTTGTTTAGAAGTTTTTTGATTTTTCTTCATAAGTTAATCCATATCCTTTCTTATATGGTTTAAGGTAAAGTCCTTTACCCATTGTTATGGCTTTCATGCTTTTATTGTGTCTACTCGCTTCATCAAGTTGGAGTTTAGCATTCTTTGCTGCATTAACTGCTTTTGCTATGTTAGCACCTCCACTCGATAGGGTACCAATTACACCTAAAGCTGTTAATATTGGTATTAATGGTAAAACACCACCAACTTTTGGAACACGTATTACGCGTGGTATTACAATTTCAGATTTCCTTTCCTTTAAGGATTTGTTAATGGTTTTACGTGCAATCTTGATAGCAGCGTTAAGATCAGTTGGTTTTTCTTTTTTTAACATTTTTGCTGTAGCTTTTAGCGTTGAATTGAACAGTTTTCTTCCAATAACTTTATTCAATTTTGATTGTCTATTACTTTTGTTTTGCTTAGTCATACCCATACCGAGTTTAGTTTTTGATTTCATTGTGTTTGTAAGCAAATATGCAAATGATTTTTCTGGCAGACTGCTATTGGTTGAAAGTACTCGTTCCCAAGCTCTGTTCTCAAGAATTTTATCAGCTTGATGTCTAATATTTATTTCTTTACTTTTGGAATAAGCAATATCGTGTTCTTTACATGCAGCGTCCAATAGATTTATTCCTTTATCACCTCGTTCTAAACGTTTTTGTAATTTCGTTCCAGGACCGCAATATTGATAACCAGGAAGATGTAGCTCAAAAGGAAGTGAATTTATCAATTTATTGACTAAACCTCTTCCTCTGACAGTTTTATTGTTATTAAGCTTGTAGTTAAAGAGTATCACCATTTTATTTTATTTTATTTTATTCTATAAGAAAAACATAATATTTAATTATTTCATTCAGTTATAAAGATGCGCTTAATAAAACAACATAAAAATATTTTTGTTCGTAATACGGATTCTTCAACGAATATAAAATTAAAAACTAGACATAGTTCTATATTACCGAATTCTATTCGTGCGCTTATTGTGGGTCCTTCAAATTGTGGAAAGACTAACGTTATGATAAGCTTACTAGAAAGTCCTAATGGACTGAAATTTGAAAACATCTATTTATACTAAAAATCACTATTTCAGCCAAAGTATGAATATTTAAGAAAATTATTATCCCCAATTAAAGGAATGGGTTATTACACGTTTTCAAATAATGATTCTGTATTACCTCCTGATGAAGCACAAAACAATTCAGTTATGATATTCGATGATGTTGCATGTGAAAAACAAAACAATATACGTGCATATTTTTGTATGGGTAGACACAGAAATATAGATTCATTCTACTTATGTCAAACATATACAAGAATTCCTAAACATTTAATAAGAGATAATGCTAATATGATTATTATGTTTAAGCAAGATGAAATGAATATAAAACATACATATGCTGATCATGTTGGTAGCGATATGAGTTACGAAAAGTTTCATGAAATTTGTAGAGAATGTTGGAAGGATAAATATGGATTTTTGGTTATAAGTACAGATGATGAATTAAATGATGGGAGATATAGAAAGCAGTTTGATTATTTTATAACATTATAAATTATAGAATATATTACATACAAGTATTAGTATGTCATCAACCTTTAAAGATATTACAACAAAAACAACAAAATCATTGACAACTAACGAATATCTGATCTGATGGTCGATAAAAAAATGAATGAAAAAGTTTTAAAATACCTGATAAAGACAAGAAATGTTTTAAAGAAGAAATTTCGCAGTATAAAAATTGGTGAAGCGGATACTCGTGAACAACTTAAAGATACATTTAAGCCCATAACAGAACCCTTGAAAAATTTTATTAATAGTTCGAAAAATACCAAAGTAAATTTTAAAATTGAAAAGAATAAAATTAAAAATGAATCAAAACAACAACAACAATTTAAAACAGATTTAAATATTCCAATTATAAAACCAGAAACATTTATGTTATCTACTGCTGCAATTAACTCTGAAGAAGATGATGATGATGATGATGATGATGATTTTTATTCTCAACCAGAAGCAGAAAATCTAAATAATCATATAAATTTTAATGATTCGTTATATTTAGAAAAAAGACATGAGTTAGACACACTATATGGATTACATAAAGATTCAAATAATGAATGGAAATTTGGTGATAGTAACATTAAATTTGATGAAGATAAGATTCAAGTTGGAAACCAAATATGGGTTTATTTTCATTAATGTTTCAAAAAATACCAAAAAACTATGACTCCAGGTTTATTTTCATTAATGTTTCAAAAAATACCAAAAAACTATGATAAATCCGAGTTAGATATTTATAAAAAAATATTAATTAATACTCATGCGTATAAAAGAGGTTATGTCTCAGATGGTAATATAAGGGGTACAAGAGCATATAAATATCAGAATAATATTAGCAAATTGATTAAACCTAAAAATTCATCTACCACAACACCGCAATCACCCAGTTCATCTGATACAATAAAATCAACAAAAGAAAATTATATGGGAAGTGTTGTTACATTTAAGACCAGAGTGTTTTAAAATTCTTATTCACTTTATGGTCTTACTTGTATAATATTTTTAGCTTTTCTAAAGTATTTGGAATAAGTTTCCTGACGAGCTGGCCTAAGCAACCAGCGAAATGCGCATAGGAACTAGCTTTCCCACAACAATAAATTTCAGTGTTTTCATTTAAAAAAATTGGGATTATTAGCACATCATTAATAAATGAATTAATTAAAAAAATATTTCATTCCCAAAAATAATTTTTGATAATAAATTTGCATGTGCCCGGAAAATAAAAAACTGAAATGGCAAGCTGCTTTATTTAAGCATCTTGTTTTTTTAATTTTGTTTTTTTCTTTCTATCCTCTTACAACTACAATTTGTGTTGGAAAAAACCCAGCCAACTGTAGGGGAATGTAAGAAAGAAAAAATTTACGGTTTATTGTTGTGACTTTGTTGAAGCTTTGATATTGTTACATTTAAGACCAGAGTGTTTTAAAATTCTTATTCACTTTATGGTCTTACTTGTATAATATTTTTAGCTTTTCTAAAGTATTTGGAATAAGTTTCCTGACGAGCTGGCCTAAGCAACCAGCGAAATGCGCATAGGAACTAGCTTTCCCACAACAATAAATTTCAGTGTTTTCATTTAAAAAAATTGGGATTATTAGCACATCATTAATAAATGAATTAATTAATAAGTGGGTTAATGAATTTAAATCCAAATAAACCAAACTATATATACTGGGATGATCCAAATGAGTTAATAGATCGACTAAGACTCCTGCTCGCATCACAAGCTGCAGGTCACAGCAATCATAATAACGAAATTGTATCTATTATTGAAGAATTATACGAAGCTAACATTATTGAATAACTATTAAATTAACATCAAGTAATGTCTGTTGATAAATTTGGTCACTATATTAACAATACAAGTCGCGTAATTTCTATGAAAAATGTACCTAAATTGCTTGGGTTCTTTATGGATACAGATAACAACATTGACATTCAAAACAAAAGAATCAAACATATGTCAAATGCTTTGGAAGAAAATGATGGTGTCAATAAAATGTTTTTGCAATCTCAAATTGAAAAAACACAGAAGGAGATAATGGATCAATTAAGCAAGAATATAAATGAAATTTATCAAATAATAGAGAAAATTAAAAATGATTTTGAAAGAAGAATCAAAATCTTAAATCAGAGAGTATATAACAGACTTGATATTAAAAATAAAGAACAGCAGATAACAATATTTCCTTAAGTAAAGAAGACTTAATAATAATAATGGATTCAAGAAGAAGAGATTTAGTAAATGAACTTCATAAGCCAGCCCTTACAGCCCCTCATACGTCGAAGAGTTGTAATGAAAGGAATAGATGATCTCTGGCAAGCTGATTTAGTTGAAATGGGAAACTATTCTACATATAATAAAAAATATCGATATTTGTTAACTATCATTGATACTTTCTCAAAGTTTGCATGGGGTGTTGCACTTAAAACAAAAACAGCAACTGAAGTATTTCAAGCAATGAAAAGTATTTTAAAATTAGGTCGAGTACCCAAAAACTTACAGACTGATGATGGTAAAGAATTTTTCAATAAACAATTTAACACCCTCATGCACAACCATAATATCAATCACTACTCAACATATAGTATAATGAAAGCCTCGATAATAGAACGATTTAATCGAACTCTAAAAGGAATGATGTGGAAAGAATTTAGTTTAAATGGTTCATATTATTGGCTTCATATTTACAAAGATCTAATTAATAAATATAATAGCAAAGTTCATCGCACCATTAAAATGGCACCAATTGACGTTAATTCTAACAACGAAATGAAATTATTGAAAACCGTATACAATCATTTAAAAATATTTAAAAAATCTAAATTTAATGTTGGAGATTTTGTACGCATAAGCAAATATAAACACATTTTTGAAAAAGGTTACACACCCAATTGGACGACCGAAATATTTAAAATTAAAACCGTAAAAAATACTTATCCCGCAACATTCATATTGGAAGACTATCTTGGAAATCCAATAAAGGGTGGTTTCTATGATGATGAACTTTCAAAAACTCGTTTTCCTGATACCTACCTTGTTGAAAAAATTCTTAAAACTAAAGGAGAAATGGCATATGTAAAATGGTTGGGATTTTCAAATCAACATAATTCTTGGATAAATAGAATTGATATATTGTAGATTGTAAGAAAGAGTAGATACAATAATAATAATAATAGTACCTAAGAGTTAATGTATAATTATTAAATAAGAAAAAAAAAATTAAATAAATTATTTTTAAATAAAGAATATTACGTTTTTAACTTTATTTACAATTCAACAGTCGAAATGTCAATAACTCTAACGTTAAGCTCTAACTCAACAGAGTTGACAGCTAACTATTTATTTTCCTCCAATTGAGTTAGATGGAAAATATGAGTGTGCACTTACAGATTTTCGTTCATATAATAGTATTCCAAATGTAGATGTATATAATAATATGTTTCATATTGGTGAACAAGCAATTGAAATTCCGATTGGATCTTATGAACTAAACGACATAGTTGATTATATTAAAGAACAATATCAACGATATAGTCCTGAAAATAAAATTAATATTGAGGCTAATAATAATACGATGCAAGTTAGAATAAAAAACTCTAATGATCCAATATACTTTAATAAGGAAAATACAATTGGCAAGCTTTTAGGATTTAAAGAAAATATTTTATTACCTCATAAAGACTATTACTCAGATCTTCCAGTTAATATTTTTAAGGTAAATCTTTTACGAATTGAGAGTAATATAGCTGTCAACACATACATGAATAACTCCCAAGCACATACTTTGCATGAGTTTGGCATTAATGTCCCACCTGGGTATAAAATAGATGAGATTCCTAGGAATCTCATCTATTTGCCAGTCAACTGTCGAGAGATAAGCTTCCTTACTCTGCGAGTGGTTGATCAAAACGGTGATTTACTTAATTTCCGAGGAGAGGAAATTACAATTCGATTACATTTAAGGCCAATAAAATAATGATAATTTACAAGAAGAATATACTTAAAAACAAAGTATTACATTCTTCTTCTGCTAACAAAATATTGAAAAATAAATTAAATTCAAAGAATTCATTAAAAAATATAAACTTAACGCAATCAAATAAAGAATTTCTAAAATCATTAAATTTAAAATTAAAGAAACAATGAGTTCAATAATAGATGTTCTGGATAAACCTTTGTCCGATGAAAATATAATTAAAAAGGCCTACCATACGTATACCCCATATTTACAATCTTACAATTATAACGATGAGATTCGTATTACAATACAAAATCAGGACTTGTATGTTTTGCCGTCGGAAAGTTTTATATATGTAGAAGGATTTGTTAAAGATGATAGCAATACAAAATTAGTATCTTCTGCAGCCAACTTTAAATTAAAAAATAATTTTGTAGCACATATATTTGATGAAATCCGTTACGAAGTAAATGGTGTTGAAATTGATCAAACGAGACATTTAGGAACATCAAGTACTATTAAAAATTTGGTTTCATTATCACCAATAGATAGTAATGGAATGCAAAATGCTGGATGGAATAAAATTGATGATATTGATCTCGTAAATGGCTATTTTAATTTTTATGTACCACTTAAATTGTTTTTGGGATTCGCTGAAGACTATAACAAAATATTATTGAACGCAAAACATGAATTGATTCTATTACGTAATAAAAATGATGAGAATCTTGTATATTCAACTGTTTCTACCGAAAAGGCTAAATTAACAATTTCAAGTATATCGTGGAGAATTCCTCATGTACAACTATCTGATTTTAGTAAATTAAATATGATAAAAATAATAAACAGTGGTAATTCAATACCAATTGCATTTAAAAGTTGGGATTGTCATATAAATCCACAACTAAATATGTCAACAAATCATGTGTGGAATGTTAAGCTGGCAGCGAATAGAGAACGCCCTCGTTTTGTTTTGATTGCATTCCAACATGAAAAGAAATTTATCCACTGCGATTTGACTAATTTAAAAGTACATATAAATTCAGAGTCTTATCCATATGATGACCTTAACATAAAGTTTAAAAATGAACGTTATGCAATTCTATATGATATGTATCTAAGGTTTCAAGAAAACTACTTCTCACATCTCAAGAGTTTAAAAATAATGCTCCAATAATAGTAGTAGATGTTAGTTATCAAAATGAATCTATTGTCAGCGGACCAATTGATATTAAAATTGAATTTGAAACAGCTACTAATGTTCCAGCAAACACATCAGCTTATTGTATTCTCATTCACGATCGTATTATTGAATATGTACCATTAAAGGGACAAGTTCGGAAAATTTTATAAATTGTAAATCACAAATAAGAAAAAAAAATATGTATTGCAAACGTGTTTTCATTGATTTACAAGGGTTCAAACTAGAATCAAATAAATTTATTTTTAAAGAAGTTGCAATTGTTTTCAACTCTAAGCAATATATCAATTTCATTATAAAACCACCTTTTGATTTCAATTGTTTATCACAAAAGGAGCAAAAAGAAGCATATTGGTTAATAAAAAATTTTCATTGACTGGAATACAGGAGTGTTTGTAATTTTTTAAGAGATAATTTAAAAAATTCTAAAATTTATGTAAAAGGAACAGAAAAAATCAAATGGTTGGAGCAAATATTGCAGCAAAAAGTTTTTAATATAGAGGATTTTGGATGTATAAATTTAAAGGAACTTAATAAAAAGTATCCAGAAAACTCATATTGCAGTCATCACAACTATGGAGTTTGCGCTTTAAAAAATGCTGTTTTACTTGAAAGAGAAAATCTAATTTGAAATAAGAACAACATTTTTTTTTATTTTTTAATTTTTATATCTTACATTTTAACTTTATTGATATATTTTTTTTTTCTTTCTTTAAATTTAGTTATTATTATTGATCTAAATACAGGTAAACATTATTTTTAAGAAACTTATGAATAAATGAATATATTTTAACTTTTATTGTATTAAAACAAATGTATTTAGATGTAATCTAATATATAAAATAATAAAATTTATTTTAATATGTATAAATACAAAGCCTTTTATTTTTATTTTTAATCACTGCCATCTCAATAGTAATAAACAAACAACATTATTCTTAATAAATTTCCATATAAGTTTTAATTCTATCTCTAAAGTGACCCCAAGCTCTAGTATTTACTTTATCTTCCATAATATTTCTTTTATCATCTGTATGATTAAGTACTACTTTATGCAACTTTTGTGTATACAACTGATGAGCTTTAGTTCTAAAAACAACCATTTCATCAGATACTATTTTCTGCTCAAATAAACACTCCTTATAGTCATTTAATGTTAGTTTTTTAATTACACATTTTTTGACGCCTTTAGACTTTTTAATGTCTTCTGAAGTGACAGTTGACAAGGAATACATCTTTGATCTTAAACCTACAAATTCAATCATTATTTCCCCCTTATTTTCATCATTCCCAATACTTTTTTGTTAAGGAGGGGTAAATTAAAAACATTGTTTTGGGTATATTCAGACGTATCGAAATTTAAACTGACATCGCTACGAATGTCATCATAGAAGTCATTTGTTTTAATTGAATAAATAAATGAATCGGTATCCATATAATTTAAGGACAAATTTTCTCCAAACTTCGGAATCATATATGTATAATGGAAATCATACATCTTCCATTTGGATAATTCTAATACCGAAAATCCAATATATATGGGTTTGTCGTAGTATGGTTCCATTTTCTTCAGCTCGACTGCATACAAATCATCATTAAACTTTGTCAAACTAAGAAAATTTGGTTTAGAGATTAATGATCGTAACCCTTAATGGTTTTTATTACTATTTTCCCATCCGGTAGCAATACGTATATCTTTTCTTTTATCAACACTTTCCATCGTTTTTCCATAAACTGCATTATTAAGCAGTTTAAAAAAATCTTTTTCAAAATTATTTTTTGCATTAGTTTTATACAGCGTATTTAAATCAATATATTTTGTTAGCCATGGAGACTGTTTGAATTTTTAAATTCTGTGAACTTTTTCAAAACAAGACCATTGGTAATACATTGTTTTAAAACTCTATAATGTATAGTGTAATTTTCTTTAGGCGTCAAATCTGCTATTAATTTTTTAAATTTAGACTGCCCTGGAGTTTTATTTTGTGGACAAAATGGTAGATCATTATGAATGTCATGAAGAGAGTCAGGATATTCAAGATCAACCTCTAAAATATAACCATATTCTGAGTTATCTGAGATATTTTCAACTTTAAAATTTTCCATATCTGCATTATTCATCCATTCAAATTCCTCATAAGGTAGATATTCAGACATTGCCCACCCATATAAATTGTTAGCATCTAAATAAATCAAATACTCTGATGCTTTTTTGTCATCAAAATTTTCCATATACTTGTGGTTTGCCTTGGAATATCTTTTGGAGCATTGAACTAATCCACCTCGTATTCCATTTTGCATAAAGAGGTATTTTTCACTATCAGTAAATAGCTCTAATGTAACTTCTGTTATCTTAAGCATTGCATCCCAAGAGAGACCAGGTGCAGTGTAGTACTGACAAGGATCTAAATTATAAATACTCTTACATATTTTTCTGAAGTTTTCAAATATGTCTGTTAAGAGAAGAACATCAGATATTAGGTAGAGTTCTGTATAGTCAAGAAGGTTCTTGCACTTGAATTCACTCCATACTTTTTGAGCATGTTCGTAATCGACTACATTGCATTCCTCATTACTTAAAATATTGAAAAAATTCTCTCTATTCTCTCTATTATCTCTTTCCATTGAATCCATGTAAGAATACGGAAATACACCCTTCCTCCTGATAAGATTAAATTGATTATCATTAGAAAAACGTTCTCGGACTGTTAGAAAATCATTAATATCAAGATTTTTAGCTAAAGAATCTAAACTCGAAGACATAAACCTAATTGAATCTAAAAACCTGATTTCAAATCCACGATTTTTATCTATTTTAATGTAAACAGAAAGTGAAATATAACGCTCTTTATTTAAAGGAATAACTTTTATTGTTGCATTTTTTACTGTTGACAGCTCTTTAAAGAAAAGATGCATGTCATAGGCAGAAAGATTATGGAAGATCACTGGTATAAAATTGGGATTCTTGTATTTCAAATTACATTCATTATGAGCAGCTCCTCGAAAATTACCAGTGAGCTGGCAGTGGTCTCTAACTTTATCATTATATAAAATTTTGTTACATATGTGACGATTTGTTGATTTATTAAAAATCTGAATATCATCTATTGTCATTTTTATTTTTTCTACTTTAGTTAGGTACTGATTATAAATATCTGTTGCATCTTTAACAATTTTGTCAACAAAAACTTTTGATGCTTCTTCTCCAAAATAATAAACATGGTTTTTATATGAATCCTTAAAACTACATTTAACATAATAACTAAAAGCACATGGAATGTGCTTTTGAATATTTTTTGTCTTACTACTTACACTTTCATTTATTTTCTCCAAAACTGATTCAAAATCAGCATAAATCACGAACGGAACATCAACTTGCTTCTGGTGGTTAACAAAAGATATGAACGCATCTTCGGGATTGGGCATCTTTGTTATCTTTTTTCCATACACATTTTTATGATTTTTTTAAATTGATTCATCATGTGTATGGTAAAGACACATATTACATACATAAATTTTGCTCTTATGTGAGGTTATACTAGATCGAATTAGTCTAAAATAAATAAAAATAGTTTTAATTATAATTAAAAAGAAATAAGTATATACATATATGTATATTTATAAATGTAAAGAAAAACTTACTTGGAAATATCATTAATGAGAATATAGTGAAACTGTTCACCGGAATGCAAAAGCAGTAAATTTATATGGATAGTTTTTTCCTCAATCGTTATATAATATGGTCCAACGATTGACTCACCATTATATCCAAATACATTAACGCTTACATCATTTTGTTTTTCAAACCTTTTTATTGATTTTAAAGGCAGAGGAAATTCTAATCCCTCAAAATTCAACTCCAAGTCACCCACAGCAATTTTATTATTATAAATATTAATATTATATGAATTGCACTTTCTTCTTTCTTTGTTGCTTAAGTCACTACAGAGTGCTGCAATTAAACACCATTTAAAGCAGAAAACATCTTTATTTTCCACATTTATGCATGTTTCTTTAATATTGCTTATGCTCTTGGGCAAGGGTATAAATTGGGATCCTCTTATAATGCTAGCCTTGTTAACATTTACTTCTACAAAATTTATTTTAGTGAGTGTCCATCCACTGTCCCTTTCCTGAAATTCACTCATTTTAGTGGATATTTCGTCTGCATGTTTGTCATATGACTCACAGATATCCTCAGCAAGCGTTATTAACATCATTTTGGAAATGTGCACAATTGATGCTAATTTAATTTCATCGTCCACCAATTTCATGTATTCACATAACAACTCCATGTTAAATTTAAATGTAGTGTGTTTGATGCCGCATCTTTTTAATTCTTCAATTACAATTGCCTTCGCATCTGTAAAGAACTCCTCCGGAAACAGAATTTCTTCCTTCTCATTCACTAATCTATAGGTTTCAATTCTTCCTTTAAAATTACTTTGTCTCACAGTTAATTTTTTATTAATATTAATTGTTTGACAATTTTCAATATGGCGATTTGTTCTCATATGCGCATTAAATGATGTTGTCGGTATTAATTCATTGCATTCATTACAATGCTTTTCATTAGCACTTTGAAGAAGAGGTGATTGGATGGTAGTATTGTGAGCTTCTTTATGTTCAATGAGTTTTCTTGAACTAATGAAAAGTTTCTTGCAGATGGGACAGTGGAGGTTAATGTGCACCTTTAGCATATTGTTTGATATAGACATCTTGCATATCGGACATACTTCATAGTGATTACCATCAAAACTATTTGAAGTATTTTTATGCAATTCCATATGCTCTTTCAGCTTTTGTTGGGCCATAAATAACTTTTTGCATACACCGCAATGCAGATTTAGATGAACCTTAAGCATTTTTCTGGAAATATGCGTATTACATATGGGATATACTTCATAGTCGTTAGCATCAAAACAATTAGAAGTATTCCTATGCAATTCCATATGCACCTTAAGCATTTTTGGACAGCTGAGCTTTGAAGAACAAATTGAGCAATATACAGGAGCCATTTTATTTTGTACTTTCTTTAACAACAAAAACTTATTTTTTCTTTTCTTTTAAACTTTCAAAAATGTTTATAACTGATTTTTTTTTCTTTTTTCTTTTGTATTCAACTTTCAAAAAAGGTTTACAATTGATTTTCAAAATTCTTTTTTTATTTTATTAGGTTGATGGAACTTTTTTCTTTTCTTTTGTTTTATGTTTTAAAATCTATATACGCAAAAATCAATGTGTCAATGGCGGAAAATATGTCTTCACTTTGAGGAATGTTGCGGTATACTAACTAATGATAAAAACTTTTCTAGCTATCTATATACACAAAAATATAATGCATCCCAAAATTTTATTTATAACGAAAAATCAATTATTCGCTATATTGCTACAATAATCAGATTAATGTTAAAATAAACAATATACAAATTCTTATTAAATATTATTGGGACACATTGTATTGCGAAAGAAAACAAACTGCAATTAATGTTTTGTTTTATAAACAAATTATACATTCTAAACAAATTATACATTCTTACATGCTCACTCATGTTTATGCTTCTTAAATATAACAAAAAGGTTTCTTCATCAGATTAATGTTAAAATAAACAAGCAGACATATCGTCAGCATTTTATTACAAAATACAAATTCTAATTCTAATTCTAATCTTATTAGGAGACATTGTATTGGGAAAGAAAACAAACTGCAAATAAGAATAACATAATGTCATCATAAAGGGAAATACAATATTTCTTAATACAAAAAAAAAACTAAATTCAAATATTTTGACTGTTGCATTAATTCTAAAAACTATATTTAAAAATCCACAAACTTGTTTTTTCAAACCGAAAATTTTCAACTGGTTTGGAAACTAGAAAAATTATGCTCCATCTAATTCGATATAGCATTGCCATCCACTAAAACTGAAGGGAAATACAATATTTCTTAATACAAAAAAGAACTAAATTCAAATATTTTGACTGTTGCATTAATTCTAAAAACTGTATTTTAAAATTCAAAACCGAAAATTTTCAACTGGTTCAGAAACTAGAAAAATTATGCTCTATCTAATTCGATATAGCATTGCCACCCAATAAAAACTGTATTTAAAAATCTACAAACTTGTTTTTCAAAACCAAAAATTTTCAACTGGTTTCGGAACTAGAAAAATTATGCTCTATCTAAATATATCATTCCTATCACAGGGCTTGGGAACTAGAAAAATGGCTCGGAAATTGGATAACATCCAGATAACCGCAACCGCAAAATGGTTCGGAAATTGGATAACATCCACATAACCGCAACCGCATTACCATCCACATAACCGCAACCGTATTACCATCCACATTACCAACCTTATTACCGGAACCGGATACTGCCAAGATCCCCATTACCTATCTACTGAGGGCGAAAGTTCTCATTGGCGACAGTAGGGTATCCAATTCTATTGACTCCCTTGAGCACCGTTGCAATGTGGATTGTACTTGCCTATTTTATCGTTACTACAACGGGATGTGTTCTGATGAAATTAGGGATATGGTTCCCGAAACCCATAGCTTTGTTCGTAATACACGTTTTTCCTCAAGAACACATCCTTTTGTGGTCGATTGGCCGGTGAATCGTACAGCGTATTACACGGAACATTCGTTTTTTGGCCGGATAGTTCGTATGTGGAATAACCTTCCTGCTGAAGTCTTCCCTCTCACTTACAACATGAATAAGTTCAAGTCGAATGTTCACAAGCACTACTCCCTCTTCCCTCCTACCCATAACCTATTTTCCTAGTTCCAACACAATGCATTGCATTAGTAGGGGTCATTCCCTGAGTGCTGGTCCAAACAAAAAAAAAAACAAAAACTGCGGGCCAAAAATGGTGCAAAAAGATAAATAAATTAAAATTTTTCGACATTTTAACAATTTTGAGGAATTAGATGAATTTGTTCGGATTATTTTGTTCTACTTTTTTTCTAATAGTCTATAGCTAAAATTGTGGCGAAAATAATTGTTTTCCGAGATTTAGACATGAGAAAAATAACATAAAAACTACCAAAACGCAAATAGGGGTTCGTTGGTTACGATAAGTACTTCGAGAAATTCCACACGAGAAAGAGTTTGAACTTTAGCAATTTTAATGCACTAAATACAGTTTTTTTTGGATTATTTTGTTCTAAAGGTTCAATTAGGCGAACGTTGCTGTACCGTATCTATACTGTATCAATCAGCAGTTCGCTTTTTGGTATATGAAAAGCAATGCAAAAGCTTACCGAAATGTAATGTACCGTAGCTGTAACGTTTCAATCTGTATAAAACAGAATTTCATACCGTTGTTATGTGACATTTGTAAAACAGTGATGGGTTGCTTCTATATTAAATTGAATGGGGGTATTTTCGCTCTTTGTTTTGGTACTTTTTTCAGAATATCTATGGACTTTCAACCAAACTACTAACAATACATATATATAAATATATATATGCTTAGATGTACAAAATAAACAAATGCATATGCACATACAATAGAAATGAGATATATATAAAAGGCTTTAAACATTGTTTTGTCCATGCACATTTATTAAATACATATTTGTTTATTGTAAATCTATAATTTAAATATCAGATATTAAATTATTGATGTCTTTTACATACACTAAATACTGTTTTAATACCATTTTAATCGCCTGGTACTTTTTCTGCACAGCGGTCACCATTTAAGCCTTTTGATTTCCCATCACTGTGTGTGTTGTTTTATGTATGCTATTGCTTTTTTGTGTATGTATGTTAAACACATATGACACGTTTTTAGATGTTCTATAAGTGCACCAACGTGCTAGCAGTCCGTTACAGTAAGTTACGGGTACAGCAACGTTCGCCTAACTGAGCCTTTAAGCCTTCCTTCTTCCAGTTTATATCTAAGATTATAAGAAAACTCTTGGTACATTTTTTATTAATAATAAAATATAATAAAGAATTTTTAGAGCCAAAATTCATTATAGAATAAAAAGTGCTTAAAGTAGTAAAAAGTAAAACTACAACGTGTTTTTGAAGGTCGTTATCCAAATCGAACTTTTGAACAGAACATTACATAATTCAACATAAGACTTTGAACAATGAACTCTAAATCCGATGTCATCATCTTTATATACTTCAGCACATAAAATAATATATTTGGGATCTTTAAGGTATGAGGTGTTGAAGGAGTAAACAAAATTAAACAACGTTACAGTAATAAAGGACAGATAGAATCTAAGAGTGCTTTGTTGCATAAAAACTTCACTTAATGTTTTCATTCAATTTTAGATTATTTATATATTAGATTATATATACATTTATAAAAATCTTTATAAAAATTGTAATCATGTTTACGTCTAAAAAGACTTTCAAAAAAGGAAAACATGACAAATGGTAACGCTGGTAAAGTGAACCTCTGTGTGTTTTTTTCTACACTACTGCCAATTTAGCTATTTTCTCGTCAAATCCAGCGATTTTTAATAATTTTTTTTAAGGAAAAACTTTTAAGTGTTTTATCGCAAAATTTTATAATATTTCTATAATTGTATTTCAAAAAAGGTTGTTTTTAGCGATTTACTTTTTATTTAAAAAATTTAGCTATTTTTTAATTTGTTTGTGCATAATTTTTTGGAAAAATAAAATACATTGTGTAAAACATTCTTTAAAAACGTGTTTGCAATAAGTACCAGAAATAAGAATTATTACCGTATTTTGCTACTTAAATGAACGTATTGCTTGGATGCCTTCATATTAAGGAACATGGCTTTAAATTTTATGCACAGCTATGTAAAACAAATCGTATGAACGAAAAGTACCAAAAGGTCTAATTATTACCTAGTTTTGATGCTTCAGTGTATACGGAAATAATTATTTTCTTAATCACCAGAAAATATGGCCTGAACGAAGAAAATGTTGCGCGATTCTCGTATAAGCAAAAAATTTTCATTCTAAATATATGTGTGGCTTGATTTAATCAAAAAAATATTACTCAACGAGAACAAAAATTCAGTCGAATAAATTAGTTTTTCTAATAAAAAGTTAATTTGAATAAAAACAAAACAATTCACGAAGGTAAGGAACCAACAAAATACATAGATATGACTTAAGGTATGTTCAGACCTAACAAATATTTAGAGATAAAATAAAAAAAAGCGTGATCAATAAATTTAATAAACTTAAGCTTTATTTGTAACAATTTCTATTTATTTACTAAACTTTATGTCTAAGATGATAATATAATGTAATTTAGAAACTGTTAAATAATGTTTGCTCTAGCCAAACGATTTGCAAAAGCAAACTATTCTTTAAGAAAACTAGTGGTTTCGTGTAGGATATCAAAGATGTAATAGGTGTGAACATAGCTGTAGAAATTTAGAAAAACTTTGTTTTTAAACAATTATAGGAATTTAATAAAATTATTATTTGAGTTATTCTCCAAAATTTATTTTAAATGAGTTATAAATTGGTGGTGGTTAAGCATGTCTATCTGAATCAGAAGACGTCAACCATATATTTGAAAAGTTGCAAACAAAACCTATTAGCCAGGATTATATATTTTAAATTATTTTGTTTCCGCATTATAGAAACGAATAGTAATATGAATATGCTTTTTGTATGAAGTATCTGTCAATTCGATCACAATTGAACACCTTCTGTACTGTTTCTAACACGCCATATTTCTGTATTTTTTTCCAACCCGTCCATATTCAATCCCATTTCTCACAATGACAAACCGTTCACCCTATGGTACGAAACCTCCTTCTTACCTTCAATCGGTTCATCGGCCGTCCGATGGCCAGACCGCTAAAACAATGGACGTGTTAGTCCCACTATTACCTCCACACTGACAACTTTAGCAAATATGCACGGCTATGGCTCGTCGGGCCTGGGCGGTGGTACGTTGGGGTAATAGTGAAAAACACAATACAATTTTTGTGCCAGTGTATAAAAATAAACTGCAGTTTCTTCCCCGTAGGACAAGGTGTGGTCGCCTACGGTTTCATATACCCTCCCCTAAACCATGGTAACCGTTTACATTTCCAAGGCTACCCCTTTAATGCATCACCACTCGATACCTACCTCTATAGCCGAGTTAAATTATTCGCAAGACATGATCAAATTTTTCTTTTAAGTTCCAACATATATTCAATTATATTCATTTTCTTAAGTATATGCTTACAATATATTTGTCTTAAGTTCTAAGGCTAGAAAAGGTTCCCTAAGTTCGAACTGTATATACAATTGAGAATGGCCCTGCCATTTAATTCAATAATTTTATATTGCGTATTTACGCAAAATTCTTACATACTAGAGTATTGGTTTTATTTCGTAGTTATCAATTTTGAAAACAAATATTGATTTACTGTGGAATTACTAAATTCATAACCGAACTGTACACTTTAATTAGGAAATCTTAATTTTGAAAGAGCTAGTGACTTTATTTTACAACGATTAATCTTAAACGCGATATTGTCTTTAATTCGAATTTCTGAATGGTGAAATGAATGATTGACTTTACTGTAACATGATTAACTCTAAAACAATTTTGGCTTCAATTCGAATTTCTTAATTTGGATAATTCTTAAATCAATATTGCCTTTAATTTGAACTTATTCATTTGGAAAATAAACCGGGACTTTATTCTGGAATTACTAATTTCTACAACCAATATTGACTCTACTTTAAATATCTCCCATCGGACCAATATTGGAAATCAATATCGTCTTTATTTTGAAATTATTAATTCAGGAAAATATTTTAATTTTGAAAATGTTTAGGGCTTTACTATGGAATTATTAATTTCTAAAACAATATTGACTTTACTTTAGATTTCTTCAATTGGACAAACTTTGGAAATCAATATCGTTTTTATTTCGAAATTATTAATTCAGAAAGCTATTTTTATTTGGAAAATGTTTAGGGCTTTACTATGGAATTATTAATTTCTAAAACAATATTGACTTTACTTTAGATTTCTTCAATTGGACAAACTTTGGAAATCAATATCGTTTTTATTTCGAAATTATTAATTCAGAAAAGCAATAGTTGGTTCACTTAACCGTCATTAATTTTGAAAACTAGATTGGGTTTGATTAAAAGTTATTGATTTTTTTTTTTTTAAACTCTATGGCATTTACTTAAAATTAGTAATTCCGAAAACTCTATTGTGTTCACTTAAAATTATTAATTCCGAAAACTTTATTTTTGGGTTTATTTAAACTTATTAATTTCGAAAGCTATTTTGGGTTTACTTAAAATTATTACTTTCGAATAGCAATATGGACTTTAGGAACACCAAGATTAGCTTTAATCTGGAATTAATACTTTCTAAAAGTGATATTGGTCTTTTCTCGTTTTTTCCTTTTTTTTTTCTTTTATGTTATTCCAGTATTATTCCTTAAAACCTTTAATAAAAATATTTCCTTTTATTGTTTCCTTTGTTTTTTTTTTTTTTTTTTTGTTTTTGTTTTAATTGTTTTCTTTGTTTTTTATTTTTTTTTTCTTTGTTCTTAAAGTTTATTTTTCTTATCGGGATAACATTTAAGGTTATTTAAACGTAAAATTAAAATTAAAACTATAGCTAAAATGGTCTTCAAAAATGGTGAATTAGGCTCCAAATCGAGCGGAGTTAAACTGCCGAAAAATTTTTTATTTGCATGCCCAAAACATGCGTGGTCAAATATAAGTGGCCATTTCTTGTTTTAATTAGGCAAAAGAAATGGTCAAAAGAAAACTAAAAAAAATTAATTTCAAACGAATTTGAAATAAAATTTATTTATGAAAAATTTTATGCTCCAAATCGAGCGGAGGATTTACTGCCGAAATTTTTTTTTTTTTTTTTTATTTGCATGCCCAAAACATGCGTGGTCAAATATAAGTGGACATTTCTTGTTTTAGTTAGGCAAAAGAAATGGCCAAAGAAAACTACAAAAACAAAACCCGCCCTAGTAAGCCGTTCGTAAACGAATACGACTGAAGACAACTCCCCGGAAATATTAATACGTATTACCAAAAATAATTTTATTTTACTTATCTGTGGTGATGTATCTATTGTTGTTGTTGGTGCTGTTGGTTTAGTGGGTTTCCACTGCGGCCGCTGTAGTTGTTGCTATTGTTGGTGGCCTTGGTGGTGATGTTGGTGGTGAAGATGGTATGGCTATTGATTTTTATTAAGCGCTATTGTTGGTGGTGATGTTGGTGGTAAAGATGGTATGGCTATTGATTTTTATTAAGCGCTATTGTTGGTGATGATGTTTTCGATGGCCATACTGGGCTTCTACGGGGGTGGGTTTCGGTAATACTTCTACCTATGTTGATACTGATATTGGCGGTGGTATAAGCGGTTGCTGTTGGTGTTGATATAGATGGGGCTGGTTTTGGAATTGAAGCTGTTGGTGTTGCTGTAATTATTGGAGAGCTTGTAACGCATGTGGTTGTTGTAGCTATGGGTGTTGGCTATGGTTGGCGCTGATGTGGATATAGGCTGTTTGGCTGTTGTTGTTGTTGTTGGGGTTTTACCCCATTGTTCGATAGGGATTTCCGGGCTTTAAAATATTTCCTATGGTGGTAGTTTTTCCTCTTCTTTTAATTTTTTTTCTCGAGATTTTAAAATATTTGCGTGGTTACTTCACAATTGTTGCGCCGGCACTACTATAGCTGACTCCATTTCCCCGTTACCACTACATGCTGTTACGAAAGGTTTTCCTTTCGTTTGGGAGCATAGGTCTTGTAGTTGAAATCTTCGCCTATTTTGCGGCGGGGCTTTCCGTGGTGACGTCTGCGTTGCCTTTATGGTGTTTATAGGCTATCTTCGGTGGATATTTCCGTCAGCAGGGGGAATATTGTTAAACACTGGTTGAGATTATGCCGGTTATGGCTGCAAATTTTTGTTCTGGATGTTAAGACCAATTGATGTTTACCGGCACGTGACTTGTCCCTGGACGAGATGGTTTTGTCCTTCTGCCCCAGTGTTTAACTTTCTACGTTCGTGGCTTTGGCTCTGGTCGGCGCAACTGCGATTCGCGTACTCCGGAGCTTGCCTCTAAAATCCACGGAAAAAGGGTCTAACCGTATATTTTTCCTTTTCCAACCGGTGTACGTAAACTAAGGGATTCACAAAAAATTTTCTTTTTAAAACTTATCAGTTTTTTTCCTGTCGCCCTCGTTGCTTTTATTAATTGCACGTACCTACCTTTTTTATTTTCCCGCGTTGTTTCCTATTTTTTCCTCTAGCTCTTATTAATTTCTGCGGATCACAATTTTCCCAGCCACTGCTCTCAACGACATCCAAAACGAAAAGGACGGAAACCAAGACATTTTGTCACCATCAACCTGCCTGCCATTGTACTTTGCCTGCAACTGCAGCCTACTTCACTCCCTTGGTTGATAACAAAAGTAGTACCCCATGGTGCTACTCGTGTGGTTCCTTGGATTTTTCCCTCTGGCAACTTTTCCTTATTGGTACCTGACCAGGGTTGCAATTAAACAGCCCGTGGGGTCCACACGGCACACATCCTCACAGGTGGTGGAAGATTTTTATCATATTAGCAAATTAAATTTGCTAATATGATAAATTTCAAACGATAGTTCAAAAGTTATCATCTCAAGCTTTCAGGTCTTTTGCGTGGTATACACCCTGGAATTTTCCCTGAAGGTTTTCGATTTCGTAAAGGTTGTTCCCCACTGGTTTTACAATCCTACACTTTACAAACTTTTTACACAATTTCGCGGAGATTTGCTTTGCAAAATCTGAAAGTTGGAAGTTCCGCCGGAATACTTCCTGACCAGATCTGAAATTAGTTTCCCGACACCTTACATTATAGCGTTTCGCATTGACTGCATAGCTCTTGTGTAAGTGTTGTTTCACGTTGTCCCGAACTATCTCTAAAAATTCACTGCGGTTCTCCAAACGATTTTCTGGCTCTTCTAACAGGTCTAGTTTCCTTGCTAATTTGTAGGCTGACGCATGAGTTATCATGTTGGTTCCGAACAGTAGGAAGTATGGAGTCACTCCTGTAGCTGAGTGTACTGCCGATCTTAAGGCGCATTCGATCTCGCACAGATGTAAATCCCAATCGCTTTGGTTTGATTCCAAATACGAACGTATAGCCGCTAGAACTGATTGATTCACTCTTTCAGACGCGTTGGCCTGTGGCGCGTAATTCGCTGTGCGTAGGTGTTCTATTCCAAAGCATTCCATTAGATCTGCAAAATCCTTACTGACAAACTGTTGTCCGTTGTCGGAAACAATCGTTTCTGGACATCCAAACTTATAGAAGACTTCCTGTATCAAAAAGTTGATGACATTCTTTGATGTAGCTTTAGACATAGCTTTTAACAACACATATTTTGAAAAATAATCAAGAACTATAAATATGAAACAATTGCCTCTTTTAGAGCGAACATAAGGACCTAAAAAGTCAATGTAAATACGCTGAAACGGTCTACAAGCGTCGGGTTCTTTACCCATAGGTGGTTTCAAAACGCTATTTGCAGGCTTGCATTCCTTGCATGTATCGCAACGATTGATATATTCTCTCACTTGAACGTTTAGGTGTGGCCAGTAAAAATATTCCCTTATTCGGTGTATGGTTTTTCCTATCCCTCCATGAGCAACATTTGGCGGTTCGTGTGCTTTTGCTATTATTTTCTCCGTTAGTCCTGACGGAACCCACAGCTTCCATGCGTGGTTTTCCCTATCGATATCCCCGTCATATCTAACTGTTCGTTTATACACAAAATTATCGACTACCTTAATATCGGGAAGACTATTCTGATTACCCCTAACGGTTTCTATTAAATCCTTATAATCGGTGCTGCTAAATTCTGGCGAGGTTAGGTCTATAAGCCTGTTATCAAAGAGTTCGATTTCATCCATCGGATATCTTGACAAAGTGTCAGGTACTATATTTTGTGCTCCTTTACGGTGACGAATCTCGAATGAGAAAGTTTGAAGTTGTAAGCTCCATCGAGCCAGGCGACCACTTAAATCACGTTGTGACATCAGCCATTTTAACGATGAATGATCGGTGATCACTACGAAGTTCATAAGCTCTACATAAGGTCGAAAACGTTTCACGGCGGTGATAACTGCTAAACATTCACGCTCAGTCACCGAATAGTTTTTCTGAGCCGGCGTAAACTTCTTTGAAAAATATGCGATCGGGTGTTCTCCGCTCTCAGAATCTTCTTGAAATAATACTGCTCCCATACCTACATCAGATGCATCGCATTGTATGTAAAATGTTTTGTTGAAATCCGGATGTGTCAATACTGGGCTTGCAGTCAGACATTCCTTCAACTTGTCGAAAGCTTCTTTAGCTTCGTCTGGAAACGAAAATTTCTTGCCCTTTTTCAGAGTGTCGCTGATTGGTGACGTAAGAGTAGCGAAATCTGCGATAAATCGGCGATACCAACCGGTAGTACCTAAGAAACTGCGTACCTGTTTCGGTGTTTTTGGATACTGAAAATTGATAATTGCCTGAATCTTTTCTGGGTCGGGTTTCAATTGTCCTCCTCCCACGATGTATCCTAAATATTTTAATTCCGCACATCCAAACTTAGATTTGCTAACATTGATGGTCAAGCCAGCCTTATTTAGACAATCGGCCACTTCGGCCAAAATCCGAACATGTTCCTCAAAGTCTGGAGATACCACCAGCAGATCATCCAAATAGACAAACACCTTCTCCCTAAGTCGCGCTGGAATCGCCTTGTCCATTAAACGGCATAACCTTTGGGCCGCATTGCACAACCCAAAAGGCATGACCGTGAAATGGTACAAGGGTCTTCCAGGCACTGTAAAAGCTGTTTTCTCGCGGCTCTGTTCTGCCAGGGGTATCTGCCAGAACGCATCCTTCGGATCAATGCTGGATATAACGTGGGTATCACCCAACCGACTTAATAATCCCTCAATGTGTGGGAGTGGATATGCGTCCTTAACTGTTAAGTCGTTAAGCCGTCGGGCATCCAAACAAATTCTCACTTTGTCCCCTTTCTGCACAAATGTTACCCGATTGTTCCACGGGCTTTCGCTCGGCTCAATTACCCCTAACGACAACATCCTATCCAGCTCTCCATACATTAATTTTTGCACCGCTGGTGACACTGGGTAATGTTTCTCTTTAACTGGAACCGCCGCTCCTGTATCGATGTGATGTGTTTCCAGTGACGTCTTACCTAAGCCTTTGCGTGTGAAACAAGGGAATAAATCTATTACAGTTTCTAATAATCCACGCTGTTGTGCACTCAAAACATGCATTCTTGGAAACGACTCATTCTCGACCCCTATTGAGCAGGTATCCATACTATCTACATTAAAACGTATCAAGTTAAATGCTCTCATAAAATCTAGGCCTAAATAAAGTGGTAATTTGAGAGACGGGACTAAAAAGAAATCTATAGGCTTTCTAATTTTACCAAACAAAATATCCGACCTAACACGACCAATTATAGGATTCAACCTCCCATCTGCTGTCCTTATTTCAGATTCAAATGGATAAATCACAAGGTTAGCTTTTTCAATAAAATCCAGACAGTTTTTCCCGAGTACTGTCACTGATGCTCCGCTGTCTAATAATCCTTGTATTGGTTGTCCGTTTATATCGATGGTGGTGCAGATCCTTGTATCTGATCCTTCATAAATACTTGCTGCCGAAATTTCAAATCTGACTCGTTTTCTTTCTTTATACCTGTTTCTGGCTCTTAGAATTTTTTTAGTTGGTCCGAAAATTCTTTCCTTGGCTTTCTCATATTCTTCCATCCGCACGTGTAATGGTTTTCTTGGGTAAATCAGGTTAAATTGTTCTTGCTGGTTAACTTTTTGTAAAATCTTCGTAGGTAATTCTTCAGGTACTATGTCTGGTTCACATTCTTTTATTGCGGTTTGGGATACTGGGCTCTGGAACGTGTCTCCATCCCAACTCGAGACAAGTTCGCCTTCGGGTTTCCCTGGCATACTGGACATCGTGGCGTAACCGTATTTTCTAGACCGCATTTGTAGCAAAACAAATTTCTCTTTTCCTCCGAACAATCCATAAATGTGTGGCCTTCAACTTTACAATTCCAACAAATTAATTTTCTTGGAACTGTGGATAATGCTTCTACTTCCGGAGTATCTTCCGTTGTGTCGACTTCACACTCTATCTCATTGACTGACCTAGTAGTAAATCTATTATTGAAATTGCGATGGCTACCTAACAGATTTTCAGCACGACGACATTCTTTGGCGAAGTGTGCCAAACTAACAACCTGAACTGAAAATAATAATTGAGCCATAGGCGCTCTGAGATTCCCTTTCATTATGCTAACCAAATCCTTTTCACTAATGGGACTACGAAGCTGGTTGCGTAAACGAATTACCGCATTATAAAAATCATCAAAAGTTTCCTGGTTTTGTTGTCTCCTATCTAGTATTTTCCTCTGTATGTCAAAATCGCTGTCGAAACGATGAAACTGTGTAATTAATGCTGCTTTGAATTCTCTCCATCTGGACACATTGTTGAATCTTCTGTGGTCCCAAAACCACTCAAGTGCTGGTCCACTTAACAAATGATGAAAAGATTTCAAAACATCTTTCCATTCACATCCATAATCAGCCTGTAGGGTTTCTACTCGAAAAACAAAGTCTTCAATGCTGGTTGTACGTGTAGTACCATCAAAAACAATACCCCATTTGTCAATACGTAGACTTGAACTATGTGATGTCTGTCTTTGAGTTGTTGGTAACGACGTAGTAGGAACTTCTAGTTGAGTAGGAAACTCATTATGAAAATTATTATTTGTGTCATATGCTACATTAGGCCATTGCCGAACCTGAAGCTGTCTTTGCGATGGGTTGGCGAACGATGGGGGTGGTTGACTTAAGTCTGGAAATTGATTACTAATTCTGGGCTGTGAAAGATTTGCTTGTGGCTGCTGCGACATGCCATGTAAGCTTTGCTGAATAATCCTGGGTACTAAGTCTAACAATCTGTCCTCAAAATTTCTAAGATCCTCGTGGGTTATACTTCTTTCAGATCGACTAGGTTCTGGACGACTGACATAATTTGGAGGTGGTCTTAAAGGAACATTTTGTTGTCTAAATGCTTCCCTTACTCCTTGCGCGCTGATACTACTAAACGGTGGGGTTACGATAGAACTATTGGCGGAAAAGCTTCCTCCACTAGCATCTAAATCTTCTGATCTATGAGCTTCCATGATCGTAGCATCCAAATCCTGTCGTATCGGAATTGCTCCCGCAGTAGTTACAGATGTGGTACTGGTTGTAGTCGTTATCGCGGTAGTGGTAACGATCGGATCGTCGTTTTTACTAGTAGACCGTGTGCCTACCATTGTTAACTATCAATCAAAACTAACTAAACTTCAGAAGAACTCTACAAATTTAGACACTAGTTCGGCTCACCCCAAAACTATCTTAAAGTTTCAAAACAATGTAAAAGCACCCTTAGAAAAATTCTTTCAAACGTATATCCGCGAAAATCCCAGTATAAGGAACGTATACTTATAAACAGGTTTCCCGCAAAATCAACAAAACGAACCCACTTTAGCAAATCGAATTCCCAAAACAACTAAGTTGCAAGCAATATAGTTAATTGGTAGCTATGACGTTAATCAGGTAAAAATATATTAACTAGAATACAAGTATAGGACTCTATACTTTGTGAATAAATTCCTTTAAAGTTTCCGCAAACAAAAAAATTTCCGAAAATCAAATTGGTTTAAATCGCCCCAGGTAGGCGTAGTTTTTATTTTTAACGTAAATCAGGTAAAAGTATTGAAGAATATTCTTAATAAGAATACAAATCGATACTTGTCGAATAAACTTGCCCAAATAAAAATACTCTGAAAATCAAGTTTGTTTAAATAAAATATTGTGATATGGTTAAATAT
The DNA here is from genome assembly GCA_943735925.1 of Pollenia amentaria. Lineage (NCBI taxonomy): Eukaryota > Metazoa > Arthropoda > Insecta > Diptera > Polleniidae > Pollenia > Pollenia amentaria. The sequence goes on from OX031009.1 coordinate 71,901,234, forward strand.
GGAAATTTATTTTGACGTAAGACCGGTAAAATAAAAGAATAAACGTATATGTAGGTATACTTCGCAAATAAACTTCACGGAAGATAGACAAGACGACTTAACTTGGAAAACCGAATTCCCAAGCCAACTTTGGTAAACGCTAAATAATTGGTGGACTACAAAAAAAAATATTTTTCTGTTTTGGAATCCGGTAAACGTAATATACGTTATTGCCGAATGTGGCGTACATCCAATAAAATAAATATTCTTGATAAAAAAAAGTTTAAGGAGTTATACGTCGTAAACAATTCGCTAACGACGGTTAAATCCCAAAAAAATCCTGAAAATTGGATTCTAAAGTCAAATCCAGTAATCGTTATATAATAAATCAGTAAGTACGTTTTACCAATATGACAATTCGTTAATCAAAAAAAAATGTTCAAAAATTTTCATATGGCTAAGATGGTATCGAGATGGTGATTGCAAATAAAAATTGGAAGAACTGCCGAGCGAGCTAGGTGAAACTATTGGTTATATCAAATATCTATAGGACCCTTAAGAAGTCAAGAGAGTGGCAAACGAACTTTCTAACTAAACTGTCTAAGCTAGGCCTCATCTCACTTCACTCCTAAACTATGGCTAACAAATCGTTGCATTTACAAAATCCCTAAGTTACTTTCATAAGACTAACGAAAACTTAGCTATAATCTATCGGTTAATAAAGCCCCGGTGGCATACTAATTGTTACATTGGTGACTAATCGGACTCACCCGAAACTTCCTTAACACGCATCAAACCCTAAACCTATAAATACCGATTGATAACCTAAAGTCTGTTCCTAAATGTGGATAATCTTGACTACCTATTCTAGTAAACTATCTAACTAATCAAAGTCGTTCCCAAATATGTTCACACCTGACTGGCTATACTAGTAAACTGTCAACCTAATCAAGGTCGGGCCCCACGTTGGGCGCCATAATTTCTGTACTATTTCTAACACGCCATATTTCTGTATTTTTTTCCAACCCGTCCATATTCAATCCCATTTCTCACAATGACAAACCGTTCACCCTATGGTACGAAACCTCCTTCTTACCTTCAATCGGTTCATCGGCCGTCCGATGGCCAGACCGCTAAAACAATGGACGTGTTAGTCCCACTATTACCTCCACACTGACAACTTTAGCAAATATGCACGGCTATGGCTCGTCGGGCCTGGGCGGTGGTACGTTGGGGTAATAGTGAAAAACACAATACAATTTTTGTGCCAGTGTATAAAAATAAACTGCAGTTTCTTCCCCGTAGGACAAGGTGTGGTCGCCTACGGTTTCATATACCCTCCCCTAAACCATGGTAACCGTTTACATTTCCAAGGCTACCCCTTTAATGCATCACCACTCGATACCTACCTCTATAGCCGAGTTAAATTATTCGCAAGACATGATCAAATTTTTCTTTTAAGTTCCAACATATATTCAATTATATTCATTTTCTTAAGTATATGCTTACAATATATTTGTCTTAAGTTCTAAGGCTAGAAAAGGTTCCCTAAGTTCGAACTGTATATACAATTGAGAATGGCCCTGCCATTTAATTCAATAATTTTATATTGCGTATTTACGCAAAATTCTTACATACTAGAGTATTGGTTTTATTTCGTAGTTATCAATTTTGAAAACAAATATTGATTTACTGTGGAATTACTAAATTCATAACCGAACTGTACACTTTAATTAGGAAATCTTAATTTTGAAAGAGCTAGTGACTTTATTTTACAACGATTAATCTTAAACGCGATATTGTCTTTAATTCGAATTTCTGAATGGTGAAATGAATGATTGACTTTACTGTAACATGATTAACTCTAAAACAATTTTGGCTTCAATTCGAATTTCTTAATTTGGATAATTCTTAAATCAATATTGCCTTTAATTTGAACTTATTCATTTGGAAAATAAACCGGGACTTTATTCTGGAATTACTAATTTCTACAACCAATATTGACTCTACTTTAAATATCTCCCATCGGACCAATATTGGAAATCAATATCGTCTTTATTTTGAAATTATTAATTCAGGAAAATATTTTAATTTTGAAAATGTTTAGGGCTTTACTATGGAATTATTAATTTCTAAAACAATATTGACTTTACTTTAGATTTCTTCAATTGGACAAACTTTGGAAATCAATATCGTTTTTATTTCGAAATTATTAATTCAGAAAAGCAATAGTTGGTTCACTTAACCGTCATTAATTTTGAAAACTAGATTGGGTTTGATTAAAAGTTATTGATTTTTTTTTTTTTAAACTCTATGGCATTTACTTAAAATTAGTAATTCCGAAAACTCTATTGTGTTCACTTAAAATTATTAATTCCGAAAACTTTATTTTTGGGTTTATTTAAACTTATTAATTTCGAAAGCTATTTTGGGTTTACTTAAAATTATTACTTTCGAATAGCAATATGGACTTTAGGAACACCAAGATTAGCTTTAATCTGGAATTAATACTTTCTAAAAGTGATATTGGTCTTTTCTCGTTTTTTCCTTTTTTTTCCTTTATGTTATTCCAGTATTATTCCTTAAAACCTTTAATAAAAATATTTCCTTTTATTGTTTCCTTTGTTTTTTTTTTTTTTTTTTTGTTTTTGTTTTAATTGTTTTCTTTGTTTTTTATTTTTTTTTTCTTTGTTCTTAAAGTTTATTTTTCTTATCGGGATAACATTTAAGGTTATTTAAACGTAAAATTAAAATTAAAACTATAGCTAAAATGGTCTTCAAAAATGGTGAATTAGGCTCCAAATCGAGCGGAGTTAAACTGCCGAAAAATTTTTTATTTGCATGCCCAAAACATGCGTGGTCAAATATAAGTGGCCATTTCTTGTTTTAATTAGGCAAAAGAAATGGTCAAAAGAAAACTAAAAAAAATTAATTTCAAACGAATTTGAAATAAAATTTATTTATGAAAAATTTTATGCTCCAAATCGAGCGGAGGATTTACTGCCGAAATTTTTTTTTTTTTTTTTTATTTGCATGCCCAAAACATGCGTGGTCAAATATAAGTGGACATTTCTTGTTTTAGTTAGGCAAAAGAAATGGCCAAAGAAAACTACAAAAACAAAACCCGCCCTAGTAAGCCGTTCGTAAACGAATACGACTGAAGACAACTCCCCGGAAATATTAATACGTATTACCAAAAAGAATTTTATTTTACTTATCTGTGGTGATGTATCTATTGTTGTTGTTGGTGCTGTTGGTTTAGTGGGTTTCCACTGCGGCCGCTGTAGTTGTTGCTATTGTTGGTGGCCTTGGTGGTGATGTTGGTGGTGAAGATGGTATGGCTATTGATTTTTATTAAGCGCTATTGTTGGTGGTGATGTTGGTGGTAAAGATGGTATGGCTATTGATTTTTATTAAGCGCTATTGTTGGTGATGATGTTTTCGATGGCCATACTGGGCTCCTACGGGGGTGGGTTTCGGTAATACTTCTACCTATGTTGATACTGATATTGGCGGTGGTATAAGCGGTTGCTGTTGGTGTTGATATAGATGGGGCTGGTTTTGGAATTGAAGCTGTTGGTGTTGCTGTAATTATTGGAGAGCTTGTAACGCATGTGGTTGTTGTAGCTATGGGTGTTGGCTATGGTTGGCGCTGATGTGGATATAGGCTGTTTGGCTGTTGTTGTTGTTGTTGGGGTTTTACCCCATTGTTCGATAGGGATTTCCGGGCTTTAAAATATTTCCTATGGTGGTAGTTTTTCCTCTTCTTTTAATTTTTTTTCTCGAGATTTTAAAATATTTGCGTGGTTACTTCACAATTGTTGCGCCGGCACTACTATAGCTGACTCCATTTCCCCGTTACCACTACATGCTGTTACGAAAGGTTTTCCTTTCGTTTGGGAGCATAGGTCTTGTAGTTGAAATCTTCGCCTATTTTGCGGCGGGGCTTTCCGTGGTGACGTCTGCGTTGCCTTTATGGTGTTTATAGGCTATCTTCGGTGGATATTTCCGTCAGCAGGGGGAATATTGTTAAACACTGGTTGAGATTATGCCGGTTATGGCTGCAAATTTTTGTTCTGGATGTTAAGACCAATTGATGTTTACCGGCACGTGACTTGTCCCTGGACGAGATGGTTTTGTCCTTCTGCCCCAGTGTTTAACTTTCTACGTTCGTGGCTTTGGCTCTGGTCGGCGCAACTGCGATCCGCGTACTCCGGAGCTTGCCTCTAAAATCCACGGAAAAAGGGTCTAACCGTATATTTTTCCTTTTCCAACCGGTGTACGTAAACTAAGGGATTCACAAAAAATTTTCTTTTTAAAACTTATCAGTTTTTTTCCTGTCGCCCTCGTTGCTTTTATTAATTGCACGTACCTACCTTTTTTATTTTCCCGCGTTGTTTCCTATTTTTTCCTCTAGCTCTTATTAATTTCTGCGGATCACAATTTTCCCAGCCACTGCTCTCAACGACATCCAAAACGAAAAGGACGGAAACCAAGACATTTTGTCACCATCAACCTGCCTGCCATTGTACTTTGCCTGCAACTGCAGCCTACTTCACTCCCTTGGTTGATAACAAAAGTAGTACCCCATGGTGCTACTCGTGTGGTTCCTTGGATTTTTCCCTCTGGCAACTTTTCCTTATTGGTACCTGACCAGGGTTGCAATTAAACAGCCCGTGGGGTCCACACGGCACACTTCCATGACATTGTTTGATTCCTTTTCCTTTTTTTTTCTTGGTGTTTTAATAAATAAAACTAATGAATTTTCCCATTTCGTTGATTCCGCCGGTATGTTATAATTTAAGCATGAAGATATGGTAGAACTACTTAAGAGTTTATAGTGCCTTATCGTCCTTCCGTCCTCGGCAACACGACAGGTTAATATTTCACCCAATCATTTTTTGCAGCATATTTTAGTAAAGTATTATTTGCAGTCTCTTAAGAACTGCTTGGAACAGAGTCAAGTTTTACTTGGCGTATATTTAAGTCAAGCTTGTAGACTAATTTCAGGTGATTAATAAGTCGTGACGTTGAAGAACCTTTGCAACTTATCATTTTATGGACCTATTAGCTCCTTTGTCTTTTGAATCAGTTCGAAATATCACCAGAGATGACATCTTTATACAAATATATTATAAAGGATTAGTCATATAAAGGATTGTCAATTACATTGTGTTACGTATTTTTAGTAGTCTTTGCTATATTTTTTGAATGCTGCTTCTAGCTGCAGCACGTTTTAATTCTTCTAAGCACCTTTTGAGTGCTCGGGTAGAATATTGAGAAACACTAGTTAATTTGTTTAAACTAAAAAGTATTCTGATTTTTATTTCCAAATCTTACAACTATTTATACCAAATTATTTACAGTTCTAAATTCTATGTTATGTTATTGAGTCAAAACACTAGGTTTTGATTGGTCAATGTTTTAACTCAATTCTTGCTCAATCTTTTGCTTTCATTTTCATTCAATCTTTTTTTACTTTAATGTTTACCCAAAACATTACTCAACTATCAAAGTGCATTGCCTTTTTCCTAAATGCTTGCATTTGTGTTTTGAAATATTATCCATCGTAATATCCCAAATGCAATGCATTTAGTTAATTTGCTTGCATTGACAAATTTCTCAAGTGCAATGCCTTTTGCTTGTACACATAAACATTGTCATATGTGTGGTCTCACTTAAGAGTGTGCCAAGCGGTTTCATGTTGCAGTAAAATTAAATAAAGAATTTTGTATTGTTGTTGTTGGGTGGTTGTGTTATAGCAAACACACTACACATTGTTTTTAGGTAGTTGTGATGCGTTTTGACAAACACACTACACCTCTGCCCTTAAGATTGAATTTATGAATTGAATTTAATCTTAAAAATACTTGTGTTTGTAAAAATATATGATTATATATTTATGTGTATGTTATATCAATAAGTAGTTAAAAGTAAAAATGTCTTATCATCTTACAGTTATATTTCTTATTGTCTATTTGTAACATTAGGTTTATATAATTTAAGTATATTGTTATGATAAATTTTTTCAATATTGTCTACTTTTAATAAAGAATTTACTCCTAATCTTTTTATTATTTCATATGGTCCCTTGTATGGGCTTTGATTTTTTTTTCTAGATTCTAATTTTATTAATACTAAGTCTCCTATCTTAAAGTTACTGTTATTTATATCTCTGTCATAAATTTCTTTTGATTTTTGTTTAGATATTTCTATTAGTTTTTTAGCGTTTTCCAAGGATTTTTTCAATCTTAATTTGACTTCATTAGCGTAATTCTCAATGTCATAAATTTTATTATTGTCGTCTATTTTGTCTGTGGGTAAAGTTGCAAGTTTACCATAAATTAATTCATAAGGTGAGTAGTTAGTGTCAATGTGTGGTATTGTGTTGTAAGCGAATGTATAGAAAGGTACCCATTTGTCCCATTCATAGTCATTTACAAAATTAAGTAAATATTCATTCAACACACGATGATTTCGTTCAACAGAGCCTATGGATTGGTGGTGATATGGTGCTGAAAATGTTTGGTTTATGTGAAGTAAATTGCAAACTTCTTTTAACAATTCATTGTTAAATTCAGTACCTCTATCAGATTTTAAGATTTTAAAACATCCATATTTTAAGATAAACTGTTCAACCAATGTTTTAGCAATGTTTTTAGCTTCTTTTGTTTCGATTGGGTGTGCTATTACATATTTGGTCAATTCACACTGCATTGTGAGTATATACCTGTAGCCATTTGACATTCTTAAAGGTCCTACTGTATCTATTTGTATTGTCTCAAAACTAGTGTTAGGTGTTTCTGTTACAATCATTTTCTCTTTAACATACTTTGTCTGTTTATTTCTTAGGCACTTATCGCATTTGTTAATGTAATCTCTAACCATTTTTCGCATATTTTTCCATACATAGCGTTGTTTTAATTTCAGTACTGTTTTTCTAATACCGAAGTGTCCTGATAATGGCGAATTGTGGAATTCTTTTATGATGTTCATTTGTGATTTCTTATTTGTAATATATTGCAAAGGTTTATATAATATAATGTTTAATTCGAAATTTCTATATTTCTTTGATTTCAATATTCTTTGGTATACCTCATTATAAGTTTTATTCATATATTCAATTGATATGAGCTCAAAAATTGTATCTTCGCATGATAAAGCGAGATTTTTTATATTTTGCTTATGCATATAAATAATCAATTTCTCTAGAGACAAAACGTATTTTGCTAGATCTTCATTAATATTTATTACAAAGCTGCTATCTACATTCTCTATGGTACCGTCCTTAGGTCCATCTTTTATATTTTTTATACCGGTTTTAATAATATTAAATTTCAATTTACGAATATTCTTTATATCTTGTAAAGATGTACATTCCCACATATGATTTTCATGTTGGCCTTGGGATATGTTACTATCATTATTTATTACTACATTGTTAGAAATTTCCTTTGCTTTCATTCCACGTGTTGTTACTAAAATTTTTGATGGTTTACTATTGTCATCTTCTATAGGAATCATATTCTTCAACATATCAGAATCTAATTTTATTCTAGATAAAGCGTCCGCGTTGGTATTTATTTTCCCTTTTTTATAAATAATTTCGAAATCATAGTCTGACAAATCTATTCTTATACGAGTTAATTTTGATGATGGATTTTTATGTGAAAAAAGTGAAACAAGTGGTCTATGATCTGTTACTACAATAAATTTTTTACCAAATAAGTAGGGTCTAAAGAACTCTATACCCCAATGTATAGCAAGAAGTTCTTTTTCAATTATTGGTTTGTTTAAATCATGTTTTCCTAGTGTTTTACTTGCATAAGAGATCGGTAAATCTTCTCCTATTTTCCCTTGAGATAATACAGCTCCTAATGCATAGTTTGATGCATCGGTAGTTAAAATAAATGGTTGTTCAAAATCTGGATATCTTAATATTGGTGCGTTAATTAATTTTGTCTTTAGTATGTTAAAAGCTTGTTGACATTCTTCTGTCCATTCAAATTCTTTTCCTTTTTTAGTTTGATCATTAAGACATTTTGTGATTTCAGCGAAATTCTTTATGAAACGTCTGTAATAATTACAGAATGCTACAAATCTTTTAACCTCGTCTTTGTCTTTTGGAATTGGGTATTGTTCAATAGCTTTATGTTTTGAAGGATCTGTTCGTATACCGTCTTTTGTTATTTGATGTCCTAAATAAATTACCTCTGATTTTAGAAATACACATTTTGATGCATTTAATTTTAAATTGTATTTTGACAAGCGCTCAAATACTCTGCTAAGATTTTCATTGTGGTGTCTTAAACTACAACCAAATACAATAATATCGTCTACGTATAAAAATGCTTTGGAATCTAGTCCACTAAGTGCTATTGTTAACATTCTTTGGAAACTATTGGATGAAATTTTCAAACCAAATGGTAGTCTTTTAAATTGATAATGACCATTACTAGTTGAAAATGCAGTTAAATTCCTTGAATCTTCGTCTAAATTTATTTGATGAAATGAGCTAGTCATATCTAAAGTTGAAAAATATTTGGCTCTTCCCAGACGATCTAAAACATCTTCTAACCTTGTTAATGGAAATTTATCATTCACTATCTTTTTGTTAAGTTGTCGAAAATCTACAACTAGTCTCCATTTTTCTTTTCCGTTTTCGCTCTTTTTTGGTACTACTAATAAAGGTGAATTGTATGCACTATTTGATGGTTCTATTACGTCATCATCTAACAATTTTTGTACTTGATCATTTATTTCATCATATTGTGTGTGTGGTAATCTATAATTTTTAATATATACTGGTGTATTGTCCGACACTTTTAAGTCTTGTGTGTAAAAGTTATTCGCAGTTAGTGTCTCTCCTTCTAAGTGAAAAATATCCTGGTAATCTTCAAAGATTTTTATCAATTCCGCTTTTGCTTTTTCGTCATTAACGTCAATATTTAAAATATCAAGTAACTTTTTAAATCTTTCTGTTTTAAAATTTCCTTTATTTGGTCTGTATGATTGTGTTATTAAAATGTAATTTTTTAATGGTTCTATTTCAAAATTAATATTTTCTAAAACTACATCGTTGTCAGTTGTATTCAAAATTTTTACATGGTGATTTCCCTTTCCTGGTACTATTGTATTGCTAACGAATATTCCTGGTTGAATTTCCTTGTTTAAAATTATGCTATCTTCTGTAATATCTAAATTTATAGGATTAATACTTTCTGAACGTTTTTCTACCTCTATGCGATAATTTCTGTTAATCCATGATTTCATAGGTATTGTAATTTCCTCATTTTCCAAAGTAAGTGTTAGTGTAAATGTTTCATAGTCAATCTTACATAAGAATTTCGTAAAGAACTCTCTTCCTAAAATTCCGTCTGTTGGTATTGGAAAATTTTCGTCCATAATGTGAAATTTATGTTTTTCGGTCACGTTGTTTATAATAAAACCTAGTTCTGATGTTCCTATAGATTTAATTTTTTCTGATGTTATTCCTGTGAAAATAGTTGATTGTTCCTTGTCAATGTTTATTACATCTTCATTTAATTTGTTTAGTTTACACAAAGAGATGTCCGCTCCTGTGTCTATTAAGAATGTAAGTATTACATCTTTGCCTAAGTTTAAGTTTATGAAATTGGTTAAACTATTTGATATTTGGAAAACGTTACTTAATCTTCTTGTTGGTCCTCCGGATGGTGGGTTTGTGCAGTTCCTTGACTCACATCCGGAACTTGGTAGTTTTCCTGTACGATATGTACATTTCTACGGTTATTTTGACTGTTATTTCTATTATTGTTATTATAATTATTAGTTCTATTACCACTATTCGTATTTCTCTGATTTGTTCTGTTGTTGTTATTATTATAATTGTTCCTTCCGTTATTCCTGTTTGTATTGTTATTGTAATTATTTGTTTGTCCGTTATTGTTGTTAAATGGTCTGTTATTGATATAGCGGTTATTGTTGAGGCCAAAATTATTCTCTCTGTTACTATAATTATTATTATTGTTTTTGTTATACCTATTGTTATTGTTCGTATTTCTTCTGTTGTCTTTTCTATTCCTATAATTTGAAAAATATAGCACATGTTCATTGTTGCTAGAGAATTCTTTTTCTAGTTCTAAGGCTAATTGTAGGGCTTCATTAAGATTCTTGGGTCTAGATGCAAAAATTGTTGGTTTAAGTATTACAGTTTTCTATCTCCTTAATTTGTAGCTCGTTCAGTTCGTCTATTAAATTTAAAAGTTTCTCATGGTATGTGTTTACATTCATGTTTTTTTGTGAAAAATTGCTAAGAGTAGCCTGTATGTGTGAAACGGTCTTTGTCGTTTTGAATCGGCTAGAAAGAAGCGTTTTTAATTCTTCAAACGTTGTTGGTATCGATATTCCTAATGATGTTCTTACCAAATTGGTCAATTTTGCATTGTAAACGAATGTTAATAGAATAGGTTTTTGGTCTAATGCCAAAGTATTGTTGACCAGTTCTACAATTGTGAGGAAAGTGTTTAATTCTTTGTAATTATTTACAATTATGTTTAAATTATTTTTAATTAGTTGGTATTATTGGGTTTTGCTGATTGTCTCCTTTTATACTCCTCTATTGTTATTGGTTTGGGGCCGTAATTTGCCGGTGTGGGAGTGTATTTGAGGTAGTCTTCCGTACTTCCTTCCGGTATGTACTGTTCCGAATAGTATTTGGAAAAAATTTCATCTATCTCCTCTTGTGATGGAGTTGTTTCGGACGACATCAAAATTTAGAAAATTAAAGGAAATTGGTAGAATTCCAAATTATCCAAAAAAAAAAAAAAAATGTTGTTAGGCTTCGAAAATTAGCAGGATCGTAATCTGCAGGATCGCCATATAAAGGATTAGTCATATAAAGGATTGTCAATTACATTGTGTTACGTATTTTTAGTAGTCTTTGCTAGATTTTTTGAATGCTGCTTCTAGCTGCAGCACGTTTTAATTCTTCTAAGCACCTTTTGAGTGCTCGGGTAGAATATTGAGAAACACTAGTTAATTTGTTTAAACTAAAAAGTATTCTGATTTTTATTTCCAAATCTTACAACTATTTATACCAAATTATTTACAGTTCTAAATTCTATGTTATGTTATTGAGTCAAAACACTAGGTTTTGATTGGTCAATGTTTTAACTCAATTCTTGCTCAATCTTTTGCTTTCATTTTCATTCAATCTTTTTTTACTTTAATGTTTACCCAAAACATTACTCAACTATCAAAGTGCATTGCCTTTTTCCTAAATGCTTGCATTTGTGTTTTGAAATATTATCCATCGTAATATCCCAAATGCAATGCATTTAGTTAATTTGCTTGCATTGACAAATTTCTCAAGTGCAATGCCTTTTGCTTGTACACATAAACATTGTCATATGTGTGGTCTCACTTAAGAGTGTGCCAAGCGGTTTCATGTTGCAGTAAAATTAAATAAAGAATTTTGTATTGTTGTTGTTGGGTGGTTGTGTTATAGCAAACACACTACACATTGTTTTTAGGTAGTTGTGATGCGTTTTGACAAACACACTACAATATATATAATCTTTAAAATACTGTCAAATTGCTAATTACTTTTTAAGCTGAACTTTTTTTTGTAGTATTTTGAATTGCTTTTGGTTTTTGTTACAAGAACACACGCTTATATAAGCGATTTGTATTTACATTGCTCATAATGTGTTTTTTTTTACCAAAATAACCGGTTTATTCGATATTCGAAAAATGGACATTTTAAATATCCGAATTGGGCAAAACTTAAATAACCGTTTAAAACCGCCCGAATACTAACCGTTCGATCTCCCTAGTAAGTATTTCTTACTTTTTTTTAGAAAACTTAAACTTTATTTACCTGAATCGAGTTATAATTTCTTAAGTTTTTCAAGAAATATTTTCCTTAAGCAATTTACTAAGGTTTATTATGAGAAACTTTTGATTGAAAATTTAAGGCATTAACATTACAAATTTATCAATTCAAGAAAAGATTTCTGCATGAACAAATAAAATATGTTGATTCTAGAAACGGATGGTTTGAATTAAGCAGGTTTTTATGTTGTATTATGTAAAAATAAAGCAACAAAAACTGGATTTAAGTAGCTATAGAACTAAGATGATGTTTTTGCTGCATTCAGCTGAATTTTTATTCGCTTTGAGTAATATTTTTCTGATTAGATCAAGCCACACATATGTTTAGAATGAAGATTTTTTGCTTATACGAGAATCACGCAACATTTTCTTGGTTCAAGCCATATTTTCTGGTGATTAGGTAAGTAATTCTTTCCGTGTGTACTGAAGGACCAAAACTAGCTAATAATAAGAACTTTTGGTACTTTTCTTTCATACTATTTGCTGCGCATAGCTGTACATAAACTTTAAAGCCATGTTCATTAATATGAAGGCATTCAAGCAATACGTTCATTTAAGTAGCAAAATACGGTAATAATTCTTATTTCTGGTACTTTTTGTAAACACGTTTTTAAAGAATGCTTGACACAATGTATTTAATTTTTCCAAAAAATATTGCTCAAACAAATTAAAAAATAGCTCAATTTTGTAAATAATAAGTAAAGTTAGCTATAAGTCGCTAAAAACAATATAATTATTGATATATTATAAAATGCCCGTGAACGCCTGGGTTCAAATCTCAGCGCAGTCAAGAATTAAAAATTATCAATAAAAAATTTGATTAATTTCATGTTGTAAAATTCCTGTCTTCATAAAAATAATTTAATGAAAATTAAATTCAATGAACTTAAGCCTAATTAAAAATATCTAGATTTTGATTAATAAACAAAAATTTTAATAAATATATTATTTTCAAAAGAATACTCGATATGTTTACGACGGAATTGTAAGTAATAGATCGTGTTTTAAGAAATGTACGGCCGTACATCCTACGTTTTTATTTGTTTGCTGCCTTTATCATAAATAACATAGGTTTCAATTTTAAGCAAAATTGTTTAAAAAAAATGTTTACAAAAAGTACACAAAGTGGGGCTTTTAATCCGGTTTTGTCGACTTTTCTTTTTTCCTAAACCTTTTCGTAGCAATTACAAACAAACACGCAGAAGGAAGTATCCAATTTAGCCTAGGCGTTTTTAAGTTTCAAGCAATCAAACAAGCAACATAAAATGATATAAGAAAATTAAATTAAAAAAAACATTATTTTTCCAAATAGTTATTGGGAATTATTTCTTTTCATAATCAACTTTATTATAATCAACATTTTCATTTTTGGAATTTATTCTATTTTTCTTTAAAAAAAAATAGTTTACAAGAAACTATTTAAAAAAATAGTTTACAAGAAACTATTTATTTAAAAAAAACAAGAAACTATTTATTTTTAAAATAAAAACATAAAATAAAATTCGTATAAGCTGTTCAACAATAGTGTTTTAATCCAAAATTTCTGTTTAAATCAATTTTTGGTATAGATTTGGTAACGACAAAATTTAATAACTTTTTTTTTATATATGGAAAAACTTCAGACCCATCGCAACATCTTTGTTTGAATACGCAAAAATTTATAATATTTTGCACTTTCCATTAATAATGTTCTCAAAAATTTAAACCTAGTAGGTCGATCCACTCAAGAAAGAATTTTAAAATCAAATTCGGTTAAATTTTTAAAAGAATGAGTATATTGGTAAAAAAAGTGTGAGTCTATTAAAACTTGAAAGGCAAAACTTGATCGTGCGACCCTTAATTAAGGTGTGTAGTATGAAAGGGTACACAAAATTAAACAACGTCTCAATAATAAAGGACAGATAAAATATAAGTTCGTTCAATAGCAAAAAAATCATCACTTAATATTTTCATCCAATATACAGCATATTAAATTATATCAGCCGTATTCATAAAAAAAAAAAAGTTTGGAATGTGTTTTAATGCAAAATTGTTATGCACTGTAATTCCTTGTAATTTTTTATGAAACATCGTAAATAAACCAGCCAAAAAAAAAAAAAGGAAAAATTTTCACAATGGCAACGCAGGTAAGATGTAACTCTGTGTGATATTTTGTACACTAACACATTCTTACATTTATATGTATCAGGGTTGAAAAATGTGGTACAGTTGTACTTTTTTTTTTGGTACAATTTAAACGTCAAAAGCACATGGTGCACCAATTACTAATTTGGTACAATTTACAAACTTTCGCAGTTCATGTTTTTAAGGAATTTTCCTAATTCATCGTTTTAATTAATTTTCGGTGGCAACTCATCTTTGCTATCATTTCTTTATTATGTGATTTACTGCCAATTTCACGATGTCGAAAGAACGCTTTCTACAAATGTAGCTTCAAGTTTTATATCGTCTAAATAAGGGGTGACCGTCTTTCAAATCGCGAAAAAAAAAATCATAATAAATAGGCAAAAGTCACAAATATTTTTAACAAATTCGACTGGTCCCCTTAATATTAATAACATAACTGAGTTTTGTAAGAAAAACTACTATTCTATTGTACTTGGTGGCTCTGAAACAATAACATTCCCAAAAATAACATGGTTCGTATAGCGACTGATAATTGTGCTGTAAAGATGGGCTCTGCAAATGGTGTACAGTCAAATTTTTTTAGTGCCACATTTATTTGAAAAATTGTTGCTTATGCCACATTTTGAATTTCCGCAGCTGCATCGAAACATTCGATTTGATACTGGCATCCATGTTATTTTTAAATACTATAAGTTGGTTATCACTATAGGCTGTTAAAACAGGATATTTGAACAGTAGTAACCTCTAAATTATTATTTTACTTTAAATGATTTTGAGGCTGAATTTAAAAATTCGAAATTACGATTCATCTGTATCAGGTTTTTCCAATCCACTTTACAAACGAAATGCAAGCAGAAGACGGACGTATGCATATTTCAAATGGGCCGCAATTTAAAGAAAAAAGAAATCCTTCACAAATATGAAATATCAAATATAAACCTTACTGTAGGACAGAAGTAGAAATTAATATTTTCACAAATGTTGTTTAACGTGATGTGGGGAAGAATTTCAACTGTTGGTTAAAATGGGGTTTCCGAAGTTCCCAGATAAGATGGGGACTAGATTTTTTTTGTTTGTTGAAAGTTTGCTATTAAAGTTCGGCAAGATCTGTCCATAAATGAGTGAGATAAGAGCAAAAAATCGCGAGTGCCTCTAATTATGGCCGTAAAATGGCCTTCTGCTGTCATTGTTATACCACCCTTCACCACAGGTGGAAAGGGTATATACATATTAGTTTGTCATTCCGTTTGCAATTTCTTCAATATTGATATTAGACCCTATAAAATATATTTATTATGGGTTCTTATTAGTAGCGAAGTTGATTAACCAATGTTTGTCTAAGCGTGCGTATGTTGAAATTTAAAAAATTTTCATAGAAATTATTTTTTTTTATCAATAAGGGGAGGAGAATATAATTCATATACATATTTTGATGAAAAAGTCCCATAGCTGCCTTGGAGTCGCCCGAAATGTATGACCGACCTCCATTAGTTTTTGTCCTTAACATTTTCTCAAAACATACTTGCGCTTAATTGCATCTATTAGGGGACTTCCATACAAATATTTCGATCTGGTGAAATTCTTAAATTTGGGCCCTGCAGCCCGTAGGATGCTCCTAGAAAGGTCAAATGCATGACCCACCCAAATTTATTTTATATCATCATCATTTGTTGCTAACATACCTACCCGATAAATCCGTTCCTTAAGGGAGCTCACATACAAAATTTTCAATACAGCCTAGAAATATATAAAAAGTGCCATAAATGCCCAGGAATCGCCCTTAAGGGGATAAAATGTATGACCGACCTCTTAAGTTTTTTGTCCTCAACATGTTCTTTAAACATACATGCGCCTTATCTCAACTCCTCAGGGAGGCTCTCATACAAACATGGCGGCTTAATAAAATTCTTAAATTTGCCCCTGTAGCACGTAGGATACTCCTAGACGAATCTAATTTATGACCAACCCCACTTTATTTTTCATCTCCATAATTTTTTTCGTACATATCTAACGACTATATCCGTTCCTTAAGGGGCTCCCATACAAAATTGTCAATACAGACAAGTAATATATTAAAGAAAAAGTCCCATAACTGCCCATGAATCGTCCCTAAGGTTATAAATTGTATGGCCGACTTCTATTAGTTTTTTGTCCTAAACATCTTCTTTTATCAAACAAACAAAGTAATCAATAAACAAACAAACAAACCAGCAAAAAAACAAACAAATAAACAAGCAAACAAACAATCAAATAAATAAACAAACAAACAAACAACGAAATCAATAAACAAACAAACAAACCAGCAAAAAAACAAACAAATAAACAAACAAACAAACAAGCAAACAAATAAACAAACAAACAAACAAACAAACAAACAAACAAACAAACAAACAAACAAACAAACAAACAAACAAACAAACAAACAAACAAACAAACAAACAAACAAACAAACAAACAAACAAACAAACAAACAAACAAACAAACAAACAAACAAACAAACAAACAAACAAACAAACAAACAAACAAACAAACAAACAAACAAACAAACAAACAAACAAACAAACAAACAAACAAACAAACAAACAAACAAACAAACAAACAAACAAACAAACAAACAAACAAACAAACAAACAAACAAACAAACAAACAAACAAACAAACAAACAAACAAACAAACAAACAAACAAACAAACAAACAAACAAACAAACAAACAAACAAACAAACAAACAAACAAACAAACAAACAAACAAACAAACAAACAAACAAACAAACAAACAAACAAATAAACAAACAAACAAACAAGCAGACAAACAAACAAACAAACAAACAAACAAACAAACAAACAAACAAACAAACAAACAAACAAACAAACAAACAAACAAACAAACAAACAAACAAACAAACAAACAAACAAACAAACAAACAAACAAACACACAAACAAGCAAATAAACAAACTAACAAGCAATCATACAAACGAACCAACAAAAAGGGTAAAATTAATACTTTTGTATCACAACGGTAACGCTAGTCAAATTAATACTATTGTATCACAACGGTAACGCTGTTTTTCAACAATGAAAAACATAATGGTGGAAGTAAAAAACGCAGTTTTTATATGGATCATGTGGCAACAAAAATTTTCATATGCATAATGTATAAATTTGGCACAGGTCCTTTAAATGTGCACAAAGTAGAGCTATACAAATGCGGTTTATGCTAAAAACGATTTTCCTCCGATTTTTCTAAGAATAAGAACAAAATATTTGAATCTATAACCACGATTTTCAGAAATTTTGTAGATTCCGTTAAAAAAAAAGTGAAAAAATTTCATGTACTCTAAATATGCACTGTGCATACATATATAAATATATATGAGCATATGTACTGCCTTTTCATCGATTAAATATAATTTTCTAATCGACTGTTCCAAATCCATGAACAGGCAGTTAGTTCTTAAACTCTACAAGGAACATGGGACCATTATGTTTTTAAGTAACCCATTCATATACAACCTAATAATTAATTAAAATTCCCCTAAAGTTTTTCCAATCGGAAAAGACCAAGTTCGGAAACCTTCGTTCACAGTACCTATTAAAAACACTTATCAAATAACAAACATTTTGTTTTTCCAAGTCAAATACATTTGCCTTAAGGCCTTATGACACTACATTTTTAATGCATTGTTCTAGTTTTGGTGAACAGTGCAAATATAATGTAATAGAAAAATTTACCAAGTGCAAAGAGTTCAGCTGTATTAAGATAAATAGCAAACTGTCAAAAATTTTACTAAAGTTATCGATAAAAAATGAAGTTATGTCAAAAACAATGTAAAATTGTTCAACTTAAAATTGACATTTCAAGCTTGAAATATTAAAAGTGTTGCTGAATCAGCGGTTAATGTGGAAATTCAGCGATTAACCGCTTTTTGTTTGTTTTGTTTTTATGCTTCCTATAAACGAAAAGTTAACAACATTTAATAAAATGAATAAAATCAAAACAAAAGAAAAACTAAAAAAAAATTTCTGTTTACATTTTTTATAGTTTGCTCTTTCCAACATTTACTGTTTCTTTCTATCAATTCTATATCAATTCAATGAATAAAAAATGTAGTGTCATAAGGGCTTTACACTCGTATTATTGACATTTCTATTTGGAAACCATTACAATGCAATGCAAAAAACCGTTTGCTTTTGTATTTTTGTAGTAAGTTTTGTTGTCACCGCGTAAAGCCTAAAGGGCATAATAAACCACACAAATTGCTTGGCAAACATGTACTTTGTTTTTGCTTCCGTTTGCCAATAAACAACACAATCATATTTCGTACAAACATAAATTTTTAATTTTTGTTTTATTTTCAATGAATGCAGACGAAGATTGTGTTGCGGCAATTTGGCTCGCTGTTTGTTTAAAACGGAGAAAAAATATAAATGAAAAAAAAAATAATTTTGGAGTAAAGAGTACTCTAACAACGAGCTGTTTTGAGGCAAACAATGCTATTAAAAAATTACAATTGACGCTGCAAATGATTTCATGCTTCTTCTTCTACGTCTTTACTCTGCAAAGTTTTCGCTGAAATGATTACTTTTAGCACTAGACTCAACAAAAAGTTTGACAAATATCCAACATGTCTGCCAAATATTAAAAATTTTTAATATTTCTACAAACATTGCTTCAAATGTTTGTCCAAACAGCAAACACCCCAATTAACAACACAAAATATTTGTACAAACGTAAAATTGTGACATGTTTGCCAAGCTATTTGCGTGGTTTATTACGCCCTTAATACTCTGTTCCAATTTGTGAAAAATGTTCAGCAACATCTATTATTTCATGCGAAAAATTTGACATGTATCAATGTTTCCTATCTCGAGAGTTTGCACAATTTTACGATTTTAATCTTTAAAAGTATGCGACATTGTTTTGGATATGTAAACAAAACCTACATGTATTTTACTAAAAAGCAGAGTTCCGAAAAATTCATATATGATCGCTCATATTTAACCATTCATGAATTTTTCCATGAATGAGGAATTTAAAACGTGTAATTTTTTTCACAACCATGAATGAATTGTGAATTTTTTTGCCAATTCATTCATGAGCGTGAGGAAAAATAAATTTTTGCCTTTCCTCAGTCATGAAAAATGAGGAAACAAAAAATTTTCTTAACGCTCCTCACCAGTAATGTTGTTGTTGCTCGGCAGTTTGCATGACCACAGCACGAAATGCCTTTGTGTGTATTTTGTTTTTGTTAAAGGCAACGAGCCAAAGTGTGTGTTGAATTTTTTGTAGGCAAATATTATTCAAAAAAAAAAAAAAAAAAAACTAAAAGAACTGCACATATCGTCATCTTAAACGCAGAATATCATAACATCACAGTTTTCATGAGAAGCAAAAAACGTTGTAAAATGGAAATTAATTGAGATATAAAAGCAATTTTAAATATTTAGAATAAAAATGCGATAACCGATTTTTTTTTTTGATAAAAAAAATTTTATTTTTACTGTTATTTATTTAGTTATGTGTGTTACGTTATTTTAATTTGTAATTCTCTGAAGCAAAACGACGAATCATCAACGAAAGTATGATAGTATTAAGTTAAACAATCATTTAAAACATTAAATAATTAAATATTTCTGTTAAGTTACAGGTATAATAGAATATAAAAATAATGTACATGGTTATAAATGCAATACTGCGTTTAAACAATAAATTTAAATATGGTTAAATGCACATATAAAAATGATAATCACACAATTAATATGCAGCATCATTAGGAATGCGTTGACATGGTGAAATGAGTTTGCTTTTCTGATGCAGTGCAGGCAGTACTGCATTTGAGAACGTAGAGATGTTATATTATTAGAGAAATTATTATGACATATTATTTATAGTTTTAATTTTTAATTAGAAGTGGATTAAACTAAAAAATGTACTTCATTAAATTTAAATATAAATTGATTTTAAAAATCCAACTTTTCCATTAAAACTAACGTGTATTTTGATGCCCTTATAATGAATTTTCTCAATTGAATTTTTCTTTACAATAAACAAGTTTTGTAAAAAATTTGACTCATATACATATATGGATATTTGTCTCCATATAAGTAATTATTTCGAAAAAACTTCTGCAAGAAGTAATTTTTAATTAGTTAATTTCTGAAAAATTTAAATAAGAAGAATGAAAGAGTTTTTCAATTAAAAGTAGTATTGATAGCAGTCCGCGAATTCAGTGAACGAAAATGTTGTACAAAGAAGAATTTATCATAAAAAAAATACTAATAATATTTAATAAAGGATTAACACAAAATTAAGCTAAACAATTTATATTCCAGCACTTGATAAGAAATGCCATTATTCTAAAGATGTAGAAGACAAGAAGTAATTAATTATTTAACACAAAAGGCTTTATAACAGTCTTTTTGAGGATATTGATGAAGGACGACTTGGAAGAATGCAATCCTAACAAAAATACCAGATTATTTTAAATAAACGCCGAAAAAATATTTCTATTGTATTATAAACTTTCTATATTAAAAATGAAGATATATTCTGATCCAATAGCAACAGATTCATTATAGGGAAATTCGACTGTATCAAAATTTATTAAAAAGTATATAAACTCATAAGGTTGGAAAAGAAATAAATTTTTTTTTTTTTTTTCTCATTATTTATTTATTGAATCTTCATATATTAAATATGAACTAACAATAATTAATCAAATCTTATACTAATACTTTATTTTTGTCCTGCCAATGCTAGACGAAAATTTTTCTCCTCACGGTTTCTGTTCACATATGTAGATGTTCAGCGGTCTTCCCTTCGGATGAGTCCTGCGGTATCTCTTCTCCTTAATCTAGAGTGTCCACTGTCATTTAAAATATTTCGAGCAAGTGGATTTGGGTGCGACTCAAGCCTTTTTAAATATTTTGCTGCGTACTTCGTAATAATAGTTTTTACTAATGGCACATTGAGATCCTTGTGAATATTAGAGTTTTTAACATACCAGGGAGCGGCTGTGATTATTCGAAGAAGTTTATTTTGGCGCCTTTGAATTTTTTCGATATTTGAGGCCGAGGCAGTGCCCCATAGCTGAATACCGTAGCACCAGATTGGCTTCAATATAGAGTTATAAAGTAGAAGTTTGCAGTCGAGGCTAAGAACAGAATTTCTTCCAATAAGCCAATATATTTGAATTGCTTTTAGTTTCATTTGTGTTAGTTTTGCTTCTATATGGCATTTCCATGTCAAACGCCGATCTAGATGAATACCGAGATATTTTACATGCGATTGCTGGGGCACTAATTGATTATTGATTTTAATAGGGGGACATGACTCCCGACGCAAGGTGAATGTTATATGTACGCATTTTTGCTCATTGACCTTTATCCTCCATTGTTTTAACCACTTTTCCAGTTCAAATATATGATCCTGCAAGTAACGGGATGCTTCATGACAGTTTTCGTGTACGCTTAGAAAGGCTGTATCATCAGCAAATGTTGAAGTAAGGGTGTGGTTGTTTGTTGGCATGTCTGAGGTATATATAAGGTATAAGAGTGGGCCCATGATGCTTCCCTGAGGGACTCCAGCGTCAATTGGCTGAGGAGAACTTATAAAATCACATTCTTTAATAATAAACTTTCGGCCGACTAAGTAGCTTTCTAACAGCTTGTGTGTGTTTACTGGTAAGTTTAGCTTCAATTTATGTAATAACCCTTCATGCCAGACTTTATCAAAAGCTTGGGAAACATCAATGAAGAGGGCGGAACAATATTTTTTTTCTTCAAAGGCTTTTCTTATAGCGTTTACTATACGATGGGTTTGTTCGATTGTGCTATGTTCTCTTCTAAAGCCGAATTGATGGTTAGGAATACATCTATTTACATTTATAATTGGGGCTAATTTTGACACTAACAGCTTCTCAAACAGCTTTGATATATTAGACAATAAGCTTATAGGTCTATATGACTCAACTTTTGTAGGATCCTTTCCTGGCTTAGGTATCATTGTAACTAAGGATACTTTCCATTCTTGTGGGTAGTATTCAAGGCGTATAATAGCATTAAAAATTAAAAGAATAATTTTCTTTGCTATGCTGGGTAGCTCTAAAAGCATTTTGTTGCTGATCTTATCAAAACCAGGGGCTTTCTTGGGGTTTAAATTATGAATAGCCTTTTCGATTTCTTTTATCTCAAATCTAAGGGGAACAGCAGCTCTAACAGCAACTGGTGGCAACTCGACTACAATATCGGGAGATGTATGCGGGGTAAATACGTTTTTCAAATGATTAACAAAAAGATTTCCTTTTTCTTCATTATTTCGTGCCCAACTTCCATTTAAGTTTCTTAATGGTGGTTTAGTGATAACTGGTCTATTAAGATTTCTAGCTGCACGCCATAATGAGTAGTCTGATTGAGAAGTTGCATCAAGTTCCTTAAGATATTTTTCCAGGGAAGCCGTTTTCTGAGACTGTAGTAACTTTCTTAGCCTTTTTGTGCACTCTTTTAGTAAATTCTTAAGTTGAGGGGATCTATGCAATTGCCATTCTCTTCGAGCTCTCCTTTTTTCAGTCAAGCCCTTTTCTTCTAAAAATGTTTTTATTTCGTCTGGGTCCACGCATGAGTCAATGCCCTTTATCACAACCTGAAGACCTTTGCTGCTTTTCAGTTGTTATGTATAGAAGCTTTTTTTAAGTGCTTCAAACTTATTAATTATTTTGCGAAAATCATTCTCGTGATTAACCTGTATTTTTGTTTCGTTTATATTACCACGCTTGATTGCAGCTACGTAAAACGAATTTTCACCTATCACCGAGATTAAACTTTTTATAAGCTCACTTGAGTTTTGCTCTCTAAGATATATCGGGGGTGGCTTTGACGTTTTTATGACGTTAGGTGCTTCAGAAGATTCATCCTCCAGAATTGCAAAACGATTTTGCGAGTTTATTCTATCAAAAGATGTAACTTTCGAGGCAGAGGCTACAGCTGAAGAGGCAGGGCTGCGACCACGTTTAAGCACTGTTACATACCTGTCCATACCAACTTGCACTTGTGGTTTTTGACAAATTTTTTCTTGTTTGTTTTCCATTACGTCTTTGTTCGAGTTTATGTTGTCAATGGTAACGCTTGTATTGTTTTCTGTTGTTGTATTTATTTCCACATTGCTTACACTAGCATGAGTATCATTTATTTTTGTTGTTGTTTCATTGTTATTACTCATGTAGAGTTGTTTTTGTTTTTTTCACCGTTTTTTTATTTTTAATTTTTGTTGACTGTGCTCTTTTTATTATGTATAATGTTGTTACACCGAGATAATAAAAGAAAAAAGAATAAATATTTTTTTTTGCACAGATTATTTGCAAGTATGTATGTGCGTACATACATACATATGTAGGTATATTTTTTTACTTGTAATTTTTTTCTTAATTTTTTTTTTTTTTATTTTTTTATTGTTCACTTTTATATTGAGCGTCCAAATTCGCTTGTTAAACTGATATTAAAAAAATTTTAAACTTCCACCTTAAAAAATATCCAAGCTATTAACAAAATCAAAAATGGCTTATCATTAAGTTAATAATTTCCTTAAAAACATAATGAATAATCTTAATGAAAAAAAATTTGCAGAGTATTTGATATATTTTTACGAACACATTCATTTTTTTTACGTCAAAAATGGGTATTCTGTTTCATACTCTGAATGAGTTAGTGGAATAAGTGATTAAACTGCAAATTATTGCATAAGCTAAAAGAAAAACAGTGCTATAAAATTAATATAAGCCGAATCCATATATATATATATATATATATATGTATTGAAAAACCTATATTTAGTATGACTATTAGCTTCTTCTACATTGGACTGTTAGAAATTTCACAGCTTAACCCATTGCACTCCAATACGCTATGAATTTCCAAGAATAAATAGTACCATCTGCAGGTCCTTAGTTTTTTGCTTCCAGCAGACTGCCATTATTTTTATTATATGATTTGTCAATCATTTATTTCGTTTTCCAACCTTATGAGTTTATATATGTACATATATAGTTTTTAATAAATGTTAATACAGTCGAATTTCCCTATAATGAATCTGTTGCTATTGGATCAGAATATATCTTCATTATTAATATAGAAAGTTTATAATACAATAGAAAAATGTTTTCCAAGTTTATTTAAAATAATCTGGTATTTTTGTTAGGATTGCATTCTTCCAAGTCGTCCTTCATCAATATCCTCAAAAAGGGTGTTATAAAGCCTTTGGTTTTAAATAATAAATTACTTGTCTTCTACATCTTTAGAGTAATAGCATTTCTTATAAAGTGCTGGAATATAAATTGTTTAGCTAAATTTTGTGTTAATCCTTTTACGGCTTTAGTAAATACTAATAGTATTTTTTTTAGGATAAGTGCTTCTTTATACAACATTTTCTTTCACTGAATACGCGGGCTGCTATCAATACTACTTTTAATTGAAAAACTCTTTCATTCTTCTTATTTAAATTTTTCAGAAATTAACTAATTAAAATTTACTTCTTGCAGAAGTTTTTTCGAAATAATTCCTTATATGGAGACAAATATGCATATATGTATATGAGTCAAATTTTTTACAAAACTTGTTAATTGTAAAGAAGAATTCAATTGAGAAAATTCATTATAAGGACATCAAAATACACGTTAGTTATAAATGAAAAGTTGGATTTTTAAAATTAATTTAAATTTAATGAAGTACTTTTTTTTAGTTTAATCCACTTCTAATTAGAAATAAAAAACTATAAATAATATGTCATAATAATATCTCTAATAATATAACATCTCTACGTTCTCAAATGCAGTACTGCCTGCACTGCATCAGAAAAGCAAACTTATTTCACCATGTCAACGCATTCCTAATGATGCTGCATATTAATTGTGTGACTATCATTTTTATATGTGCATTTAACCATATTTAAATTTATTGTTTAAACGCAGTATTGCATTTATAACCATGTACATTATCTTTATATTCTATTATACCTGTAACTTAACAGAAATATTTAATTATTTAATGTTTTAAATGATTGCTTAACTTAATATTATCATACTTTCGTTGATGATTCGTCGTTTTGCTTCAGAGAATTACAAATTAAAATAACGTAACACACATAACTAAATAAATAACAGTAAAAATAATATTTTTTTTATCAAAAAAAAAAAACTGGTTATCGCATTTTTATTCTAAATATTTAATATTACTCTAATATCTCATATAATTTCCATTTTACAACGTTTTTTGCTTCTCATGTAAACTTATGAAATTTGATTTTACAATATTCTACATTTAAGATGACGATATGTGCTGTTCTCTTTTTTTTTTTTTCAATAATATTTGCCCACAAAAATAAAAAACAACACACACATTTTGGTTCACAGTCAAGAAATAATTTTACAAAAAAAAATTACACACAGACTAAACATGCTGCCCGGCGGGGAAAATTGCAAGCGAATCACTTTTTAAGCCTTTAAGAATGTTTGCAATTGAATTTTTAGTAAACTTTTACTTATTCCACTTTGCCTTTTTTGAAAAGGTCTTTTAGAAAGGTTTTTATTTAATATTTTATAAATTCAAATTTTCTATTCTAAGATAAGGCCTGTCGCAATCGTTTTATTAGTAGTTATGTTAGAAGGTGTTGCAAGTTTAGTTATTAATTTACTCATTTCGTATTATAAGCCACAACAATTAAACTTGGATAGAGCTTTATTCTTAAATCTTTTTAGAAGCCCTTCCAGAAGTGTTTAAAATAGATGCAAAAGTGCAAGGTGTTGGTCTCAAATGACACACCTTGCTAATTGGTAATAAAGTTGGAATGCGGCTGGGAGATCTTATGTATGCAAAAAGGCCTTCTATAAGGCCACCTTACCACTTGATTTTCCCGCTAGAAATGGTTGGGCAAATCGCATTTTTTTTCCTTGTGAAGAATTTTAACGTGAATTTTTTCAAATTTTTCATATCTGAAAAATCACATATGAATTTTTTGTTTTTGCTCACTCCTCATGAGCGAGGAAAATCAAAATAGTTTTTTTCCTCACCCTCATGAGGATGAATTTCCAGAAAAATTTTTAAAAAAAGCGTTTCGGTACTCTGCTAAAAAGTATTTTTTTTTTTAAATAAAAGAAGTAAAAATGAAAGCAAATATTAATGAAAAACTGTTACCGGTTGTGTTATTTATGTTCTGTAGCTCTCATTTTAATATTAAGTCTACACTTTTTTCATATGCTTCAAATTCCACGTGAAATAAGTGCAGCTTATATTATTTCGCAGTTGTAAAAACAATGTTGCCAGAAACATTTCGCAACTTTTTCACAAATTAAACAGAGTACAACTCTATCAACCTTTTTCATACAAATTCCGCACAAGTTTTTTTCATATGAGTTTTGACAGCATTTCACGTGAAATGTTGAACAGAGTACCAGGTTTAAACAAGCAATTTGTTTTTGTATTTTCTACCTAAAAAGAGCAACACTGTGCCTTCAGAAACACAAAATAAAAACATAAATATTAAAAAACAACACTTCAAGGAAAATAATAAAAGTGTTCTTGTGATTTGTTAAATTTTTTTATTTGCCGTAAAAAAAATAGAAAATTGATATAACGTGAAGTGTATTATAGATAATCCATATATATGGATACAATACAAAGTGGTGAATTGATTGTTTTGCAATTAGAATCTATAGCATATGTATGACTCGCAAGACCATGATCGCCTATTAACTACTACTATTGGCTGCATTATATATGAAAATTATATAAAAAATCGTAAAAAAGCTTTATAGATTTCGGCATCAAATGGTTTCATCTTATCTTGAAAAGACATTTTGTACTTTTACCAAAAACTTATAAGGACCAACTATAATATGAATAAGCTTGTGTCAAAAAATAACAAAAAGTCTCGGAAATGCATTTAAAAAACAAAATCAAAAACATTTGATTGCGTACGGAAAGTGCGATCAGTTTCTCTTTTTGCTTAAGCAACTGACAGATTAAAAAAACTTAAAAAAAGTATACTAAAGTTACATATGGTTTGACACATATGACTTACATGTATTCGTGTAGTTGCTTAAGCCAACATAAGCATATTATAGTTGGGCCTTTTCTTATTTTGGCAAAATCTATTTATATTTTAATCTTCTATGTATGTAGGTGTTTCGAATAGTATTTCAACTGCTCAATTAACTTATAATTCTGATTTGAATATCTTTTTTAACAATTCTTCACCTAATCAATTGGATCTGCCAGAAACCTCTCCTTTAGATGAATCTTTATCCCCAGATCTCTCAGAAATAACTTTCTCTGGAAATACGTCTCAAGTACAAACAACATATGAAATTGTAGATGAACAGAATTCATATATTTCTTCCCTAATTAAGTTAAAGATCCTTCCATCAACACAAGTAAATATTTAGATATAAATCCATTAAATAAAAACATTGGCCCATATTCATAGTCAAAAGTAAAGTCGACTTTTACAGTACTTAAGTCAATTTCTTAAAAAAGTCTACTCTAACTCATTCATAGACAACTTAAAGTTGGTTTTTGACGTTAGAGTCGGCTCTAAATTTAAAACCAGCTGAACCTGTTGTTAACTTAATTTACAATTACATCAGCTGTTCATTGTAAAGTTTTTTTTTTTTTTTTTTTTTTCTCAGTATTTATTTATTGAATCTTCATATACTAAATTTGAACTAACAATAATTAATCAAATCTTAACCTAATATTTGATTTATGTCCTGCCAGTGCCGGACAAAAACGATTTCGTCATCACGGTTTCTGTTCACATATGTAGGTGTTTACCGCTCATCTGATTGGGTGAGTGCTGCAGTGTCTCTTCTTCTTAATCGAGTGTGGCCGCCATAATTTAAAATATTTCGTGCTAATGGGTTTGGGTGCAGTTCCAGCCTTTTTAAATATTTTACTGCATATTTCGTTATCATAGTTTTTACTAATGGCACATTGAGATCCTTGTGGATATTTGAGTTTTTGACGTACCAGGGGGCGGCTGTGATTATTCGAAGAAGTTTATTTTGGCGCCTTAGAATTTTTTCGATGTTGGAAGCCGAGGCAGTGCCCCATAACTGAATACCGTAGCACCAAATTGGCTTTAAGATAGAGTTGTAAAGTAGAAGTTTGCAATCGAGGCTGAGAACAGAATTTCTTCCAATAAGCCAATTTATTTGAATTGCTATTAGTTTCATTTGAGTTAATTTAGCTTCTATATGCCATTTCCAAGTTAAACGCCGATCTAGATGTATACCGAGGTATTTTACATGCGAGTGTTGGGGTATTATTTGATTATTGATTTTAATAGGGGGGCATGTTTCCCGACGCAATGTGAATGTTATATGTGCGCATTTTTGCTCATTGATCTTTATCCTCCATTGTTTTAACCACCTTTCCAGTTCAAATATGTGATCCTGTAAGTAACGAGATGCTTCTTGACAGTTTGCGTGTACGCTTAGAAAAGCTGTATCGTCCGCAAATGTTGAGGTATGGGTGTAGCTGTTTGTTGGCAAGTCCGAAGTATAAATTAAGTATAATAGAGGGCCCAGGATGCTGCCTTGTGGGACTCCGGCGTTAATTGGCTGAGGACAACTTAAAAAATCGCCTTCTTTAATAATAAAATGACGCCCGACTAAGTA
This sequence comes from Pollenia amentaria, assembly GCA_943735925.1. Classification (NCBI taxonomy): domain Eukaryota; kingdom Metazoa; phylum Arthropoda; class Insecta; order Diptera; family Polleniidae; genus Pollenia; species Pollenia amentaria. Next base: position 71,929,880 of record OX031009.1, read on the forward strand.
GCTTTCTAACAGCTTGTGTATGTTTGCTGGTAAGTTTTGCTGCAACTTCAGTAGTAACCCTTTATGCCAGACTTTATCAAAAGCTTGAGACACATCGATGAAGAGTGCAGAGCAATATTTTTTTTCTTCAAAGGCTTTTCTTATGACATTTACTATTCGATGAGTTTGTTCAATTGTGCTGTGTTTTCTTCTAAAACCGAATTGATGATTGGGAATACATCTATTTTCATTTAAAATCGGCGTTAATTTTGACACTAGTAGTTTCTCAAATAGCTTTGATATATTAGACAATAGGCTTATAGGTCTATATGACTCAACTTTTGTGGGATCCTTTCCTGGTTTAGGTATCATGGTAACTAAAGATACTTTCCACTCTTGTGGGTAGTATTCAAGGCGTAAAATAGCATTAAAAATCAGTAGAATAATTTTCTTTGCTATGCGGGGTAGCTCCAAAAGCATTTTGTTACTGATGTTATCAAAACCAGGGGCTTTCTTGGGGTTTAAATCATGAATAGCCTTTTCGATTTCTCTTATCTCAAATCTTAGTGGAACAGCTGATCTAACAACAACAGGTGGTAACTCGACCGCAGTATCGAAAGATGTATGAGGAGTAAATACGGTTTTCAAATGATTAACAAAAATATTTCCTTTTTCTATATCATTTCGTGCCCAACTTCCATTTAAGTTTCTTAATGGCGGTTTAGTGATAACTGGTCTTTTTAGATTTCTAGCTGCACGCCATAATGAGTAGTCAGATTGAGGAGTTGCATCAAGTTCCTTAAGATATTTTTCCAGAGAAGCCGTTTTTTTGAGACTGCAGTAAGATTCTTAGCCTTTTTGTGCACTCTTTTAGTAAATTTTTAAGTTGAGGGGATCTGTGCAATTGCCACTCCCTTCGAGCTCTCCTTTTTTCAGTCAAGAGACGCTCGACATCTGTAGAATATATTTTACTATTTTTGATGTTTTTGCGGGCTATGCTAGAATGTTGAACAGCTAGTTTGAGATAATTGTCAAAATTTACAATAGAAAGATTCACATTCTCCGGTGTTCTAAGCGGAATATTTTCAGTGCAGTGGGTACTGAGATATTTTTTATATTTTAACCAATTTATTTGTGTTGCTGACGTCACTAAGCATCCACACGGAGATACAATTCTATTAGGGTTTGCTATAGTTAGAAGTGTAGGTGTGTGATCAGAAGATAATTCTAAAGAAGCTTCAACATGAATCGTTTCTGCGGGGATGTTTTTAACCACGCCAAAATCGATGACATCTGGAATTTTTTGCTGATCAGTAGGCCAATAAGTTGGTTGACCACTCGCGACCACATTTAAATCCATTTTAGACATTGTATTGTACAAAACACGACCCTTTGGTGTTATGAGCCGTGACCCCCAGAAGGTATGTTTAGCGTTGTAATCGCCAGCGGCTAGGAAACAGGGTCCTAATGATTTAAAATATTTATAATATTGGCTTTCTGATATTGAAAATCTAGGTGGAGAGTATAATGATGAAAGTACTAAATTTCGATTTAGCTCTTCAACACAAATGTTCGTTGCTTGCAGATAATCTTCACGATAATCACACATTAAGTAGTGTTTGATTCGGGCTTTTATCAAAATAGCAGAGCCTCCACAAGCTCTATCTCGAGGGTCCTTGGTATCATATAATATATAACCATTAATTTTAAACGTATTTCTTGAGGTCAAATGAGTTTCAGAAACCATCATTACATCAATTTGTTTACTTTTAAGAAAGTATTCTAGTTCATTTTTATGTTGGCGAATGCCGTTTGCGTTCCAAAAACAAATTTTTAAACAATTCATGGCTTGTTTAGTACAGCCTGCAATAACATCGATTGCATTCTTAACATTTCCTGCATCATATTACCCATTGTGTTCGTAAAGTTAGTTACTGTTTGCACTAGTGTTTCCATGGCTTTTTCCAGACGACTTAAATTAGAAACTGGAGTCTCATCATTATTTGGCAAATCACCTTGAATTGGAATATGGTTTGATTTTAGGACGTTTGCGTAGGATGTTCTGTTATTACTAGGCTGCGGCACTTGAATGTCATTAGTGTTAACTTGATGTGATACCTGCATTTGAGGGGGATTAGGTTTCGGTAAAACCGAGCGCTTGACTATAGAGTATACAGGGCATCCTCTATAGTTGGCAGTGTGATTACCACCACAGTTGCTGCATTTTTTTACATTGGGGTCGTTTTTAGACTTATCGCAGAGCTGTACCATGCAACTCTCCACATACAACGCAAACAGGGGTTAAATGGCAGTATGCCTTAGTGTGACCAAATTCTTGGCAGTTTAAACATTGCACGGGACCGTTCCTTTTGTGCGGCTCCTCTATCGTTATTTTCCTATACAGGATATATTTCAGACTGTAAATGGGATGCGTTTCGTTTTTTTTAAGCTTAACGTCGCCGGGTTCTAACTCCACTCGAAATAGTGGCTGGGGATTTTTTTCTCTATTTTTAATATTTATTACGTTTTTTATTTTGAAGCCCTTCTCTTCTAAAACCTTTTTATCTCACTTGGGTCTACGCATGAATCAATGCCCTTTATCACTACCTGGAGACCTTTACTGCTCTTCAGTTGGTATGTATAAAAGTTTTTTTTTAGTGCCTCTAATTTCGTAATTACCTTACGAAAGTCATCTTCACGATTAACTTGTATTTTTGTCTCATTTATACTACCCCGCTTAATTGCAACTACATAAAAAGAATTTTCACCTATTACCGAGATCAAATTCTTTATTAGTTCATTTGAGTTTTGCTCTCTAAGATATATCGGCGGTGGCTTAGAAGATTTGATAACGTTTTGTGCTTCCGGAGATTCCTCATCCAGAATTGCAAAACGATTTTGAGAACTTGTTTTATCAGCTGTACCATCTTTTAAGACTTTTGAGACCGAAGCAACTGCTGAAGAGGTTGGGCTGCGACCCCGTTTAAGCACTGTTATGTACCTATCAATACCTACTTGTACTGGAGGCTTTTGACCACTTTTTACTTGTGGAGCTGAGTTTTCCATCATGCCTGATTTGGGGGTAATATTTTCATCACTTATTACAATCGTTTTTGCCGCTGAGGCACCGCTTGCAGGTTTTATATTTTTTATTGTATTAATATCAACCGTATTATTAGACACCGAAGGTGATACTGAGTTTTCTATTATGCCTGATTGGGGGTTAATATTTACATCACTTATTAAAATTGTTTTTGTTGTTGAGGCAACGCTAGCAGGTTTTATATTTGTTATTGTATCAACCGTGTTACCAAATACAGACGGCGAGAGGGATCGCGTGCGAGTAATAGGTTTAGCCGTTAGGTATTTGCTATCATCGATTCTTTTTTTTATTTCTGCATTTGTTTCATTAACACTCACTGTGATATATGCATTTCTACTGTTTGCACTCATAAGAGTATTTTTTTTTTTTTTTTACTGTTTACAGTTGTGCTCTTATTAATATGTTGTTATTGTTTATCAACACCGAGAATAAAAAAATGTGTGTTTATGTATGTATGTACATACATGTATTTTTTTTTTCTTTTTCTTGTATTTACTTTTTAAATACACAAATCAATAATCACGTTTTAAAAATTAAAAATAAACCGTATGCCGAGCTTACACCCAGTTTACATGATGAATTTTATGACGTCCAATTTTGGACGTCATTTTTTGTTTGGAAGCAAGCGGTGTAGAGAAGAAAGAGGGGTAGAAAAATAGACATGGTTTCTGTTCTCATGTTTTTTTTTTGACACTTCGCTTTACACTTTTTTCTGTTCTTTCTGTTACGTTTTATTTTTATATTGTCATCAACTGGATTGAATGAAAATGAAAAAAATAGACGTCCAAAAAAAACCATCGTATGAATTTGAGAAGTTTTTGGTAGCAACTTCAAAAGGGAATTAAGAAAATTGGACGTCATAAAATTCATCATGTAAATTGGGTGTTAGAAAACACGTCTATCTTCAACGAGCGCGAGAGACAGAATTGTAAAGTTAAAAGATTTATTGAAAATTATAAAAATGTTAAGATTTCAAGATATTGAAAGAGATTTTACAATAATTGGTGATTGTGAGGATGATTTTTGTGTAAGGAAGCCAAAAAATTACAAAAATAGATTTAATCAATTCGACCTAAACGATGAGGATTTTTGTGCCTTTAGTTGCTTCATTTGCAATTTAAAAATTTCATCGGCATTTTCTATTTCTTTGGAAACGATGCATTGGGAAGACTTCTTAATTCCTTGATTGCCGACGAACATTTTTTATCTTCTTTTATTCCCTTAGCGGTATTTTTTGGTGGGGTGTTAAAGGATGCCAAATCTTCTTCTTCAATTAAATCAATATGTGAAATTTCTTCATGTGAAATTTCATTAAAGCAGGAGTTGCTGTCAATTAAAATTGTGTTCTCTTCTAGCTCATGCGCAATCATTCCTTCAATGAGCATTTCTTCCGCACTTAGTTCGGGAATCGTGACAGAATTACCCGTCGCAATAGTAGCTCTTTTAATGTTAACAACAGATTTTTTGGTACTTACTTTCATCCGTACCCATTGATCCTTTAGCTTACAAATCTCGCGGTCATAACCTGATGAAAGCATCGTCTCCCTTATAACTTTCCACGCATTCTTTTTTTTCTGTATTAATGAAATATCATTTCCTCTGTTTTCTACACATCCAAGTGTACGTTTACACACTCCCAGAGGCATTCTTTCTCAGAGGCACTCCGATTTGCCTCTCTTGGCTTCTTCAGTTTCTGACAGCAAAACATTTATTAAATGCAAAACCAAAAATATATCACACACATGTATGTACATAAATATGTTCTGGAAACTTACCATTTCTGCTTTTTCCATTATTTTTAATAATTTTGATTTAATCGACGCAAAAAGTTTAACAAATTTTTATTTTTTTTTTATTAGTTGTTTCAACAAAAGTAAACAACAGAAAAGCAGCTGATCAAGTTGCCACTTTTTATTTTTTAAATAGAAATTGTATGCCAGAGTTAAGCAAATAAGAGTGGACACCCATTTAAAGCCAGCTCAACTTAAAGTATACTTTTTTTTTGACTATGAATACCAAAAAGATAGTAAGAGCTTTTAACTTAAAGATTAACTTTAGTAAGAGTCGACTTTAGTGTGCGACTATGAATACAAGCCATTATCTTTAGGAAATAAAAAAACTTTTTCTAAATCTGTTGAAAATAAACACAGAACAAATATTGCGAAAGCCATAATTTCATTAATACTAAATGATAACCCAGACAAAAAGTATGTATAATCACTAAAATGTATTAAGATAACAATCCCTTTATTAATATCAAATTCTTTTAGGATAATAAGAGAAGATTTTCTTCAGTTAGCAAAAGCTATTGTTGATATTTTTCCTTCTGAAGCAAAGGAAACGTATTATGTACCATTTATTAAAGGCCATTTGGCAAAAGCAAAGTTGTATGATGCATATAATAATAAAAGATCACGATTAAGTGCTGCTGGCGTAATACGGCGACGTCCCAACGCAAAACCAGAAGAGAGCTTAGGTAAGTCACCTCTGATATATAATTATTATTATTCTTATTTTTCTTCTCCTTTATTAAAGCAACGAAAAGGCGTATTTTTGAAGATAATTTAGGCGATAGTTTTGAGTCAGATTTTGAGGTTTTGAAAATAGAAAACCACAGTGATTGGGATTTAATTTTAACCCAATGGAAAAAAAGTCATCTCTATAGGCAGCAAGAACTAGAAGCTGATGGCTTTACCACAGCAGAGTATTTTTTTAAACACAAAATACTTACTAATATAAAGAGTTTTGACCTTGTAAGTAATATAAATTCAAAAAAGTATTAACTATTTAAATAACAACTATATTTAACATTTCAGTTTAAAATAGATTTCGACAGATTATACCCTAATGCCAAGAATATTTCAGAATGGAAAAATGTTTATAAGAAATTAATAAATAAGTCTTATAAGTCAAAAGATGCAAGAGTACTGGAAATTTTACAACTAATTAGTGTTGCGAAAGATGAGGGTATTTTTTTAATATTAAAAATCATTTAAAAACAAATATTTTCTAAAAATTTATTTTAAGTTTCTATGGTTGCTTTATCATTGCTATTGATACCGTACAACTTACCGAATTGTCGACAGCAAACAAAAGGAGAAATCCAACAATCGTTTATATACTACTGTAAGGTATAAATAACTATGTTTTTGATTATGTATACATTAGAAATTATAAGTTTTTTTTTATATTTCCTTAGAATATATTTACTGCAGATGAAGAAATAAGAGACCGGGTAAAGCGAATTAAAATAGAAGGGCAACCTAAGATTTATTTTATTGGCGATTCCAGCAAAGTAATTTGTATGTCATATGTTGAAATCTGTGGGAAAAGACTCAAATTTGAAAATCCTCTGCAGGCAGTAGAGGTATGCTTTCATTGCTTTATGGCAATCAACATTAAATATCCAAAATACAGCAATCACGTTTGGTTATTTGTCCAACTGTTTATTTTTCAAGTAAACATACCTTGAGATGTAATAATTCCATCTGTAAATACACTAATAAAAGACCTACGAATGGAAGCAATGCAGCAAATAGTATAAGTACAAATATTATAAATATTCATATTCATAAATAACTACAGACTTACAGCCTGTTTTTGTAAAACACAAATGTTCTCACTTGAAGCTTTCGTATTAAAACGAAAACGTTTAAAATTTGGTTTTTAAAAAACATTTAAAAGCTTTCGTCTATTCTTGTTTGACATAAATAGAGCTTTTTTCTATCGTTAAATAACATTATTGCCAATACGTTTATTTTCTTACCTTTTCATGCGTTTTGCATATAAAGATTTTGTAGTTACGGTTAACCCTGGCTTTTATTTACAAAAATAAATTATAAATTTAAAAAACAAAAACTTCTATAAAAAATGGTAGTAAATGTTAAAACTAAAAATGTTGAATTAAAATGTTTACAAAAATTTCAATAAATAAACGCAATATATGAAGACGATTTTTTGCTACACATCAACATATAGAAATGGTGAAGGTATTTGCGTGATAGCCCTAATTTTTTTAAACATATGGAAGAACTTACATACCCACATACAAGCTTATGTACATACTTGTTTCTAGAATTTTTTGAACCTGTAAATACATATTTATGTAATTAGTAGCATTTAACCCGCTACTTTATTAACGTCTCCTCTTCTTTCGTAGGCATATTTTTATGCCAATGTTTATTTTTCTAGGTTTTAACTTGTTTAAACGCTAACATTTAATTCGCTGCTTTGTCCGGCCCTTGTTTATGATCATATTTGTGTGCCTAAGGTTATAGTTCTGCTACTAACATTTTTTATCTTATGGAATGATAATCAATCACGACCTTGCAGCTTAATTTTGAGTCTCTTCAAAGTACCAAAAAAGAAATTACCAATTTCGCCCCTTAAACGTTTGAATTTCAAAAAAGTGCCAAATATGGCTTTGCATTTTTTAGATAAGTTTCGTATGTGATATAACTTTCATTTCTATGTTTATTGGCTTAAAAGATAGGGGGATGACAAAAAAGTACCAAAATACTCCCTGAAAGAGCAACATTTCAAAAAAGTACCAGACACTCGTCCACTTATTTTTTTTAAAGACAACGATAGGTATTACATTTCATTGTATCTCTCTAAGTTTTGGAAATATAAGGTTACCGAATTTACCCTTGTTACCCCCTAAACATTCAACTTTACAAAAATCCCGTTTTAGTGGATATATTTGGGAAGAGTCCAGCCACCGGTACAAATTTCAAGTTTTTAGGTTCAGGCGCTTAGGCTGTACGATCATAAAGCAATCAGTCAATAATGTAACAATTCTATATAAATATACATATATATAGATACACAAACCTTTAATAATATTGTAAATAATTTAGGGTTCTTTTAGTAAAATATCCTTTTTAATTTCTATTTATTTTATTTATTTTTTTAAACGAATGCCTTTTACTTATCGTCTTATTTTGGCATTTGTGTTCATTTATTACGAAGATGTTCATTTTATAAGAACCAAACGTGTGTAGAAAAAATTAAAGCTTTTTCAGTCACTCACCTAAAATGTGTTTTAATTTTATGAAAACCTAAATAAGTTATCGTTCGTTTTTTTACGAACGAACAAATATTTTCATTTTCTAAAAACAGGCTGTTAATCATTCCTAGTCGATTAATTTTTAGTACAAAAGTATTGTATTTAACATTATTAATTATTTATTTCTAATATTTAATTTTGTTTTCTTTTTAATTGGTTTTAAAAAATTTACTTGTAAGCATTTTTAAAATAATACCAAAAGGTCTCAGTTGAATTTTAATAAAAATGAATGCATTTAACTGTTTTATATGTTATAAATCCTTCATTGATGTCAATGAATTAGTTAGACATATAAGAATTCGTCATCCAAAAACATCTTCATTACCATGTAGCTTCGGTTATTGCAATCGTACATTTAGTATTTTACAATCTTATAGACGTCATTTAATAAGCTATTTGAAAAAATTGTACAAGAATTACCTTCAGTAAGAGATACAGAACATATAAGTAATTAAAATACTAATCATAATTCTGTAGTTAAAAATAATGAAATGCAACCATTAGATATGAAGACAGATTTTTCAAAACAAGTCGTTAAAGTTTTGTTTAATGATGACTCATTATAAACACAGCACCCTGTAAAATAGTAACGGTCCTTAAATTGTTATTTACTTTTTCACATTTGTCATTGCACTATTTTTCTATGTACTGAAACTTAGCTTGTAAGATCATTTTTAAAACATTAAAAACTCACTCTAGTTGCGACCTTTGTACAAAGAACATTAAAACAAATAAAACCTTGTGAACAAACATAAAAATAAAAAGAAACATTTAAAGTATAGAAAAAAATTGTGAACCAAAAAACTCTAAAATTTACATTATTAAAATACCTACAAACAAAAGTGAATTTAAAATAAATAAAATACAAAAACAACAAACCAACAAACAAAAAAAGTGTTTTATTTAACAACAAAAAAAAAAGAAGAACCAGCACAAAAACAACCCCCAAACATTTGGTCACTTCGAACCGAAGCAAAAAGTGTAGTGAACAATAATTTAAAAAAAAACAAAAAGTAAAGTTTTTATTAAAAAAATCAAAAATAAAAATTAATTAAATTAAAAGTGGTTCAAAAAACAAATTTGCAAAGTTTAATAGTGAACAAGCTAACGGGACCCAAATTCTTTGGCGCAGTAGCAGCAAGTTCAACAGCAGTACTAGCAGACTCAGCAACAACAAAAACAACAGAAGAAGTAATCAACAAGCAGTGACACAGAAAAGAAAAAAAAGACCCAACAACAACAAGTAAGTCAAAGTATACAAGACAACAAACAACAAGAAATAAATTCTCTTGCTTGTTGTGTTACTCTTAATATTTTTTACGCTGCATTTTTTAAGAACGAAGAAAACCAGCAGGGTCACCACCCCCATCACATTTTAAACAAATACCGGGGAAACAAATCGCTTTGTGGGACTCTTTAATTATTTTAAAAATATTATAATTTTTTCGATACTTGTTGTTGTTTAATCGCTAGCAGGTACTATTTTGACCCATTTTAAAATAGTTTTTTCACGATTCTGGTTAATTCAAAAAATTAATAATGGCACTCGATAAATTTGTTAATTGTACAAATGACCTTTTAGATTTTGAAAGTGAGTATTCAGAATCAAAGGCAGGTGAGGACATTCATAGCTTAGAAGTTCTTCGTGTAGAACTAGACTCACTTTGGCAGCAAATCAAAAGGGCTTATGAAGAGTGAAGGGACAAGAAACCGGAATCGGGCGAACAGCCGATAGACAGGCAGAAACTTCGCGATCGGTACAAAAAGGCCCTGGGTGCATACAAAACTTGTTTGGCCTCACTTAACGCGGAAATTCTGGCGCTTTCTGCCCCAACTGATGACACGAATAAGCACGAGCGTTTTTCGTCTGCCGAAACCCCAATTTTAGGAAACAACGACGTTTCGTCTATTCGGCTGCCACCTTGCGACATAGATACGTTTTCAGGTGATTTTGTGACATGGCCAACCTTCCGCGACCTTTTTACTGCCCTATATTTAAATAATTCGCGACTTAGTAAAATAGAAAAATTATTTCATTTGCTTCAAAAAACTGGAGGAGACGCTAGGAACATAGTTTCAAATGCCCCATTAACCAACGAAGGCTTCGATATAGCCTGGAAAAATCTTGTTCTTCAATACGAGAACAATCGGATTCAGGTCAACGAACAGTTGAAAATTTTATTTGACCTTCCGAAAGTTACCGAAGATTCAGGCCAATCTATTCAGACACTACAACGAACCGTTAATGGCTGCATTCAAGCTTTAAATGCTTTAAGGGTAGAAACTGGCACTTGGGACCCTTTTCTTGTATATCTTTGCTCGACCAAGCTCCCCCGAACACTTTTGAAGGAATTCGAAAACTCTCTTCAAGAAATAACAAAGGTTCCGTCGTGGGAACAATTTAACACTTTTTTGACTCACCACTCTAAGACTTTAGAGTCAATAGCGGCCATCACCAAACCCAAACCCTGTCAACAAAAAAGGGAATGTTCTAAGCCGTTCACAGTTTTCAAACAAACGCGACTCAAACCAATAACGAGTCGAAAACTCAGAAACGTTTTCCATCAAAGGGGGGACAAAAAGACTCTACACACAATTGCCAACATTGTAAAGAGCCGCACCCATTACGATCCTGCCCTAACTTTTTGGAAAAGAATGTGAATGGCCGAATTCACATAGTAAAAGTCACAAATTCATGTTTTAATTGTTTGTCAATAAATCATGGTGTCAAGGACTGCTCAAGCAAATATAGTTGTAGGCTGTGCAAACAAAAACATAACACTTTGTTGCACAAGGCAACGGTGACCCAGCCTATAAGTTTACCACCAAATAACGCTGACGAGCAAGCTAGTACAAGTGCTGCAGCGCAAGCCCAATATATACAGTCCACTTCCAGATCAGGTATTCCTAACCTGACTTCCTTGACCCTGCGGGGAAACAATCAGTCCTCGACACAACTAGTAGACAAAGAAACTTTGTTATTTACTGCAATAGTACAAATCGAAACTAGAGGCGCAAGATACCAGGCAAGAGCAATCATCGACCCTGGATCCCAATCCACGTTTATATCGGACAAGTTGAAAAACCGATTAAACTTACCAACAAAACGTAATATAGTACACGTTTCCGGCTTGAGTCAGACAGTTTCTGAAACTTCGACCAAAGCCTGTTTGTTTAACCTTTGCTCCAGGGTGGACACATCGTTTAAGTTAGAGGTATGGGCACCAGTTTTGAAGACCCTTCCATCCAATTTACCGCCCCAAACGTTAAACGCAGAACAATTCGCAGAGGCTGCAAAACTAGAACTTGCAGACCCACACTTTCATCAAAGTCGACCCATCGACCTACTAATAGGCCTCGACTTAGGCCCCTCAATATATAGTATGGAAACACCGATGCGGTCCATTGGATCCCTTTTGGCACAAAAAACAGTATTTGGCTGGATTGTGGGGGGACCAATTTGTACAAAAACTTCACCTAGAAAAACGATATCGTTACTAAACACATCGTCCCTGGACCGAATCCTCTCACGCTTTTGGGAGGTGGAGGAGACCCCAAAAAAGGTTTTGAGGTCAGAAGAGGACACGCACTGTGAAAATCACTACAAGTCTACAACCCGTAGAAGTGATTCGGGTAGATATATTGTTACCCCACCCTTTAAAAATGGCGAAGAAATAGGCGTATCTAGAAATATTGCCATGGCCCAATTTTTGAGAATGGAGCGCATGCTTAGCCAAAAGCCAGAACTTAAGACACAATACGACCAAGTTATTGTAGAATACCTCGAGCTAGGACATATGAGGAAAATATCTCCCCTGGAAATTAATAAATACCCAAATTATTACCTGCCGCATCACGCAGTAATAAAACCCGAAAAGTTGACTTCGAAGATTAGAGTAGTTTTCAACGCATCGAGCCCGTCTTCAAATAAGAGAAGTTTGAATGACATTTTGTATCCAGGACCCATACTTCAACAAGACTTAGTGCTCATAATATTGAAGTGGAGATTCTTCCGTTTTGTGTACAACGCAGATGTCACAAAAATGTATCGCCAGATACTCATTGACCCTACGCAAACAAAATATCAAAGGATATTGTTTAGAAAATCCGAGACAGATCCTATTGAGGATTACGAACTCCTCACAGTGACGTTTGGAGTTAATTGCGCGCCCTTTCTTGCCATAAGAACCCTTCTTCAACTAGCCGAAGATATCGGGACAACTCACCCCCTGGCGTCAAACATCTTACAACACAACATGTACGTAGATGACGTCTTAGCTGGTGGCCACACATTAAACGATGCCATCAAATCACGAAAAGAACTTACAACTGTTCTAAAATCTGCCGGTTTCGATCTGATGAAATGGACCTCAAATGATCCACGAGTTATTCAAGATTTGCCAAATGAGACCCTACTACCGCTCGACTGGTTAAACTTATCCGAGAACGCCGGAACCAAGACACTCGGGATAAAATGGAACATTTCCTCAGACTCTTTTACATTCACTGCCCCAGGTGTTGAATTGAAAGAAAACTACACAAAAAGGGAAGTTCTATCTACAATTGCCAAATTCTTTGACCCTTGCGGATGGATAGCTCCAGTAATTGTTGATGCCAAGTTAATCATGCAACAGATTTGGTTAGATAAAGTCGACTGGGATGACAACCTAAAACCCTTGACTTGCCTCAAATGGCAGAAATTCGTCAAAAACTGCCCTGCAATAAATGCCCTGAAAATTCCTCGTTGGATCCAGTACAGCCCTAATCTAAATGTGGAAATACATGGCTTTAGCGACGCCTCAGAAAAGGCTTATTCTGCGACTCTTTTCGTCCGAATACAGTCTGAAAATTCTATATTTACATATTTACTGGCCTCTAAGACTCGTGTTGCTCCCATTAAACAAATATCGCTACCACGTTTGGAGCTTTGTGGATCCGTTTTACTGGCAAATTTAGCCTCAGGAATTCTACCAAATCTTCAAGTTACGCAAATCGACACATATTTTTGGACCGACTCAACAATAGTACTGGCCTGGTTAAAGAAGCCCCCCTGCACGTGGAACACTTTCGTTGGAAATCGTGTCTCAGAAATTGTAGATAAAGTCGGCAATAGCCATTGGCAACATGTCGAATCAAAAGAAAACCCCGCAGATATAGCCAGCCGGGGATGTACGCCCCAAGAATTAGAAACCCACAACTTGTGGTGGCTTGGACCTTCATGGCTAAAATTACCCAAAGATAAATGGCCAAAATCCAGAAGTCCAGATGACACCAACTTAGAAGCAAAAACTGTAAGGACGTTAACTACTACGACTCAAGAGGATCCATTGAACCGTTTCTCCAATTTGTCACGCGCTTATAGAGTATTAGCTTATGTTCTACGATTCTGGAGGAATACTGGTGTAAACAGAAACAGCTTTCGGACATCTTCAAACGAAGTTACACCAGAAGAAATAGTAGATGTCAAAACACGACTCATTATTTTGACGCAAGAACAACACTTCCCTGAAGAATATAAGCAGTTAAAGCTCAAACAAAGGATATCGTCCTCCAGCAATATTTTAACTCTCAACGCGTTCATGGACCAACTAGGCGTCATCCGAGCCAACGGACGTCTGGTTCAATCACCAGCGCTCACATATAACGAACGACATCCAATTTTGTTGCCGTACAACTCTAAGTTCACCAGATTGCTGACCGAGTTCACTCATAAAATAACTATTCATGGTGGAAACCAACTTATGATCCGAGTACTTCGGACGGAATTTTGGATTTTTCGTTTAAGGCCCTTAGTAAAAATGGTGATTAATAATTGTAAAACTTGTGTTTTGTACAAAAAACACACACTGAGTCAAATCATGGCTTCCTTACCACCAGAGCGCACAACACTTTCTCGCCCTTTCACCACAACTGGAGTCGATTACGCTGGACCCTTTACCATTCGAAACTTTACTGGTCGAGCCTGCCTCATCACAAAAGGGTACGTCTGCATTTTTGTATGCTTTGCTACTAAGGCCGTACATTTAGAACCAGTTAGTGATTTATCGACTCAAGCATTTTTAGCCGCTTTCTCCCGCTTTATTGGAAGGCGTGGATGTCCAGCAATTATATATTCGGACAACGGCACGAACTTTGTCGGAGCAGCAGAACTCATCAAAAAAGATCGTCTAGAATTTCTAAAAACTCTTCAAACCCAAGTTACTCACAACTATAGCCATCAAAATATCATTTGGAAATTTATACCCCCCGGTGCCCCACATATGGGCGGACTCTGGGAAGCCAGTGTAAAATCATTCAAAACCCACCTAAAGAAAATGATACCAGATATGAAATTCACCTTTGAAGAGTTGTCAACAATTCTCACCCGCATAGAATCGTGTTTAAACTCTAGACCCTTAAGTCCTGCTAGCGATGACCCAAATGACCTTAACCCATTGACCCCTGGACACTTCCTAATTGGAACTCCATTATTGACCCCAGCCGAATCTGATGTAAGCAGCGAAAACCTGACCCTCATCAACCGCTGGAAACGCCTAAAGGTCATCTACCACTCATTTTGTAGAAGATGGAAATCCGAATACCTGGCCGAACTGCATCGCAGGTACAAGTGGAAGTATCAAAAGGACAACGTTAAAGTCAATGACTTGGTGGTCATCAAAAACAACAATTTGCCACCCAATGAATGGCAACTGGGTCGCATCACAAAGACTCATATTGAAACTGATAAAAACTGTAGAGTGGTTGACATCCAGACAAAAAATGGGATCGTTACCAGACCCATTTCAAGAATTGTGGTTTTGTTTGAAATATAGTATAAGTTTTTTACAATTTTCCACACTAATTTTATTCTGCATTCCTACTTACAGGTATGGCATCCCACGAAACATTTCGTAGTGTCTCTTCAACAGATTGATTGCCGTCAACATATACAACCTCACACGACCCGCAACCCTGAATCGAATTGAGATCCTAGATGCCATATCTGTCAAATTCATCACAACACCGTGCATTGTTTCCTGTTTTATGGACCATTGGTAAACTGCACCAAGTCATGGGGGCCGGAATGTTTAATGATGACTCATTATAAACACAGCACCCTGTAAAATAGTAAATTGTTATTTACTTTTTCAAATTTGTCATTGCACTATTTTTCTATATACTGAAACTTAGCTTGTAAGATCATTTTTAAAACATTAAAAACTCACTCTAGTTGCGACCTTTGTACAAAGAACATTAAAACAAATAAAACCTTGTGAACAAACATAAAAATAAAAAGAAACATTTAAAGTATAGAAAAAAATTGTGAACCAAAAAACTCTAAAATTTACATTATTAAAATACCTACAAACAAAAGTGAATTTAAAATAAATAAAATACAAAAACAACAAACCAACAAACAAAAAAAGTGTTTTATTTAACAACAAAAAAAAAGAAGAACCAGCACAAAAACAACCCCCAAACAAGTTTATTGTAACGAAAAAATACCTCGAAATAAGACCCTTGAGATAGTTCAATCTATTTCAAATTATTATAAAAAGTATTTATTGACTTTAAAAAACAAAATCAATAGTTGCAATGTTTCACCCGATGTAATAGCAATTATTGAAAACCTTTGTGAGAGTAATATTATAGAATCAGAACATAAATTTATAAAAGCGCTTCAATCCACAAAATTTTTTGTAAACGTCAGATTTTATTCCTTGAATAAGGACGTTGAGGAAGTTATGATTTCAAATGGTCAAACAGTTCTAAGAAATATAGACTTCTCGGTAGCCATGTTGACATTGAGAGAAATGTTTGATATTCTTTTTAACAAAACAACATTTTTAAATGAAGCCTTTTCCTACATTATAAATTTAAGCAATCGAGATAACAATGTCACCTATAACTTTGTACAAAGTCCCTACTGGCGCAATAAAGTAAATGAATTATCAAACAGATCTAATGAAGTTGTGTTCTTTTTGCCATTGCTTATTTACTTTGATGAGTTTGAACCTAATAACTGTTTAGGTTCCCATGCAGGTTTTCAAAAACTTGGTGGAGTTTACGTGAAGATTCCCTGTATATCTGAATTTTTACAATCAAAATTATAACACATTTTTGAAGCTATGTTAATGTTTTCTGATGATAGAAAAAGATTTGGGAATACTTCCACATTTAAGGTATTTATTGAAGCACTTAATAACTTACAAAATATAGGCTTAGAAACTCAAATCAAATTTAAAAGAAGAAGTATAAGTAGGGTAAACATTATACCATCGTTGATTTTAGGTGACAGCCTTGGATTAAATACAATTCTTGGATTCTCAGAAAGTTTCAGTGGAAACTTTTATGGCCGATTATGTAAGCAGCACCGACATAAAATGCAAATATCAACAAATGAAAATGTGGATATGTTAAGAAATATTGAAAATTATTCTCGCGATTTGAAAATAAATAATTTTAAACTTACTGGTGTAAAGGAAAATTCTGTTTGGAATAAACTAAATAATTTTCATGTCACCAAAAACCTTTGTGTTGATGTAATGCATGATCTTTTAGAAGGTGTGTGTCATTATGTGTTGATTTTCATAATTAAACGATTTGTTTTGGATTAACATTTTTTTTCTTTAGATGAACTGAATTACAGAATGCTTACGTTTGATTACGGAGCTATTTATTCCTCAAACAAACCCCCTATTTTTGACAAAGATTTTTTTAAAAAAAAATAACACCAAATTAAAGTTTTCCGCTTCCGAAACTTTTGTTTAGTTTATTGGTAGGTGCTTATGTTTCTGATTGCGAAGAATGGTCCTTGTACTTGCTTTTTCGGCAAATTGTACACATAGTATATGAATTAGATTCAATACAAAATGGTATAGCGGAACATTTACATCAATTGGTCTGCGAGCATGATTTTTTATATATTAAGCTAACAGGTTCAACATTAAAACCAAAGTTTCATAATATGCAACACTTTTCAACTATAATTAAACAAATCGGTCCTTTAAATAGTATATCCTCAAAGAGATTTGAATCAGTTCATAAAATACTAAAAGGTATGTGTAACAGTTCCAATAATAAAGTAAACATATTAAAAACAATTTTTATCAAATATCAGATAAAATTGTTAGATTTTTTAATAAATTACAACGAAATTTTAGAAAAAAAAAATTGAGGAAGAAAATTCAAAGGTAGTAACTCAACATTTTTTAGAAAAGTTTGGAATTGTTTCTGACTTTCCACTGTACACCTTATCATACCTTAATTATGAACATATAGTTTTTAAACCAGGAATGGTTGTTCATATAGGTGAATATGAAGATGAAATTCCACTTTTTGGATTAATAAAGTTTATATGTAATATTAATAATTCATATTTTTTGTGTATTCAAAGGCTTTTAAATCATGGTTTCGATGCTCATAACCATGCATTTCGTATTGAATGGGAAGACGTTTTTTTATCTGTTCCAATAAAATTATTAGATTCGAATTATATTGGCTATATTTGTTCAACAAAAGAAAACATACTGTTTTTAAATTAAATAACAACATATTTAATATGGTTAATTATTTTAGTATGTATTATATATAACTATTATTTACTTAATTACTAATTAATTATACAAAACTGTGTATATACATATGTGTATACATACTTACATATGTATGTCAAT
This sequence comes from Pollenia amentaria, assembly GCA_943735925.1. Lineage (NCBI taxonomy): Eukaryota > Metazoa > Arthropoda > Insecta > Diptera > Polleniidae > Pollenia > Pollenia amentaria. The sequence continues at coordinate 71,947,686 of OX031009.1, forward strand.
AAAATCAAATGAAAATATTAAAAATGTCGTTTTAATTATTAGGATTATACTATAGTACTTAAAATTTAATTGTGACAAACACAATATTATAGATTTTTGGAAAAATTATATGATTGAGCAGATAATTGTGCTGTTAGTTGTAACAATCATATATAATAAATTCTTGGAAAAATAATATGTTTGAGTAGATAATTTTGTAGTTAGTTGTAGCAATCATACTGTGTTCTTAATTTTCAGATATATTAAATGATTGGCACAATAATAAAAACCAATCATTAATGAAAGTTTTCGAATCTGATCCTACCAATCATAATTTTTCTTTGCGTGTGGATAATATTTTGTTGGAAGAAGAAAACGAAGACGTTTAAGTTAGAAAATCTATATTCATATATGCTTTGTAAAATGACAAAGGCATATTAGAATTTGTCTCATATGATTTTTTTTCAGGGATCCGGTTGAGCCAACCTTACTTTTATTCAACTCATCTAATTCAATAACTTAAGCTTTAGAAAAGTTTCTGGAAAATAAAATGTAAGTATAATTAAAATATCTCCGGTCTTTAAAGGTTTAATGGCCAGTTTTATACCTTAATAAAAAGGCTGAAGCCTTGACTATCATCTGAATCTACAAAAAAAATATAAACACATTAAATTAAGTGGTTTTATCCAAAAATTAAGGTTAAGAAATTGCTTTTTTGCGTACTGGCCCCTAATGGGTTAATAAAATAAAATATTATTAGATGCAAACTAAAAGATTCTTGAAACAGCTTCCTAGTGACATATATTTCAAATGACGAAAATAAAAAAGCCGAGGTGCACCCATGTCGAATTTATGCCAAAACCTCACCTAATGTTTTAATGGGGAGGCGGAAGAAGGCGTGGTCCAAATAAAAAAACAGTGTATAGCTTTAAAACTACAGTTAATGCCAAAAATATCGCTTTTTTGCCCATAGTGCATTGCCTGATGTAATGTGCATGTTGATATCGATACAAACATTTTTAAAAAATATTTGATTGATATTAACCCATTAAGGCCCGAGCCATGTTTTCATTGAGCTATAATGATGAAACTTTCAAAATTTGATTGCTTATACCTAAGTAAATATGAAAGAAAACAAATCTTAGGCAAATCGGATCAGTGTGAGCCCAGATAACCTCCGTAGTGAAAACGCAACGTTGGGCCTAAACGATATACAAATTAAACGCATTTGCAAAAATTTTTAATTAAGTTATATTTTATTCACGTCTTTAGCAAAAGTAAAAAATATATACATACATATACAATTTATATTTAATTCAATTATGACATTCTTCAAAGCACTTCAGGTAAACTGCTACGCCAAATTTCTACATTGCCGACATCTCAAACGTTTTGCTTGGCGAATCACTGAATTAGTACCACTACTGGTGGAAGCTATTATTCTCTCATACTTTTCAGTCTGAATTTTAGTTCAGGCATTGGAGCCGTCTTCCCCGTTTTCTCAATAGGCAATGTAATTTCCAGTAGTTTACTAAAGCTGCATATGGAGTATTAGTAAAAAGTCGCCAGTACCATATATTTCCACGGATTTGAATACGGTAATTATTCATAGCGTTGTCAAATAAATCAACCCCACCCATAGTTTTATTGCATTCATATATAGCATTAGGCATGGATATCGTAATGATTTTTTTATTTTTGCGGTCGTATCGCTTAACTTGTTTCAATGGCTCTAAAGAAACAAAATTTGGCAGAGTTGTCATTCCAACGTATAGCGCTTATGTAATTCTTCGGGTCATAACAGTAAACATAACTTCCACTTTTTTTTTTTTTTTTTGGTTTAATATTTTAATATATTTCTTACGTTACCTATTTAAGTAAATAACACACTATGTTCATAACAAAAATAAAGGAATTGACATAGAGCATTTACCTACTGCGAAATATCCTTCATTTTGCAAATTGGCCATTAGTTTGCAAGAGGTGAAAAAGTTATCGAAAATTGATTGATAATAATTAACATACATACATGTTTTTATAATGCTGTCTTTAATAGCAAGTGATTGTATAAATATGTTTGCATTAGAAAATTTTATGTAATTTGTATATCATTTAGGCCCAATCATAAAAATAGTGGCAAATGTCTAAGATAATTAGATTTTTCAGTAGAAATAATAATGTTCGTAGGTAAGCTACCTCCATCAAAAGTTTGAGATATGTGAATTTAATATATTTTTTTTGTTTTCTATTTCCAAAAGTACCCAAAAAACAGGAAAAATCCAAAAATTAAGTAAAAAATTTTTATAAAAAAATTATGTACGATACAAATGCAAAAACAGGTTGATTAGATATTAAGTTAAATTATATTTTACTGTGCTTTATTACAATATCATGTAATCACAAAATACCTAAGTGGAGGTTTAAGTGAACGTTGCGAGAACGCAATAATTGGTTAAACGCCTTAATTGGTTAAAAATAAATACAGTAATTCGCGGATAAATACGTTCATGAAAATGCCTAAAACCAAACGCTTTTAAGTCATGTGAACAGTCGCACAGTGGCGCCATTTGAGTTTTTTCGTTGCAAAAATCATATCTTTTGAACCGAATAAGATAATTGAACAGTTTAAACAGCATATGATAGATAATCATATGTTTTGAACCGAATAAGATAATTGAACAGTTTAAACAGCATATGATAGATAACTGTCCAGCCTATGAAATGAGCGTTTGGAAAGGGTGCTACGCTTTGTAGGGGCCTACTTTTTTTTAAATTTATTTTTTCAATTTTCTGTAAAATATTCATCACAATTCGTAAGAGAAGGTATATCTAAAAGACTAACCATTTCTTAACTATAATTATTTTGTAACTCTATTCGTGACTTCACATGCCGCAGGGAAGAAATAAAAGGATCGGAAGATGCTGCCAACATGTTGAAGGGGTCCTCATTTTGCCTTACCCTTGATGCTTTGAATGTGTTCTGCAATCTATATTTTTTATAAAATTTGTTAAGAGACTCCTGTGCTTCTTCAGAAAGCTCTCCAATTGGCAAAGACTGGTACTCAATTATATCTTTGCCATGCGCCAATATTTTATGGACGGTCGGGGTCAACTTCTTCTGTGGATACATTTCTGCTAAAAGAGATGCAGTTTTCGACGCATATTCTCCATATTTTGTAGAATTTACATTTTCTTTGCAGTTTAAAACATCCAAGATCGTTCCCAATATCTTCACGATTTGATTGTCAATTCCAGTGATTCTAGTTACTGCCTCATCATTTTCAAAAAATCTCCTAGAAGTGTTTCCATCGTTTGAGTTACCGTATCCGTGCTTGGGACAGTCTACTTTTAGTCCAACTTGTTTAAAAAAAGCATCCTGTATTTGCTTCTTTCTGATCTTTTCCATATCCTTTATTGATATATTTTCATCGAAGTTTTCCTCCTTTTGTGGTAGGGTATACGCCAGTTTTAGCAAGAATTCCATACACCTTATCCTTGCGTGCAATGGTGACATTCCATATTCGCAATTCTCCTCATTGGTAGAATCGTTTAAATTACCAAAGTTCTTCTGACTCTTTTTGCAAATCGGGCATGACATTGTTGAGGTTGTTCCTGTCAGTTCGTTTACGACTTTTCCGTCAACCATGGTCAGGTGGAACTCGTAATTGCATTCAATATATTTTCCTTCTCCAATTTGCAGCTTTGTAGGCTTAATCTTGCTTATTTGTTCTTCAATGTCCTTCACCGTGGTCCTTATGAGTTCTGCCGATTCCCTTGCAAACTGAAACATTATTGGTCGGCAATAATATAGGAATAATATATATTATAGCAATAATAAAGGAACAACAGATGCCATAAACATATTTCCGTCCGATATTGTAGCGTCATCGGAAGATATCCTTTGCTTACAAACGCTTTGTCCGGATGATCCATCGCAGCCCCATTTGCTGATCAATGTCAACTTCTCAGGAAGAATTTTCAGCTCATTTTCAGGAAGACTCTCTAACAACCGTTTTGCTGTATGGCCCATGAGATCCTGCAGATTGGCTTTCGCAGAGACTTCCGTAAACTCCGTATGCAGTGATCGTGAATTTATTTTGGCTTGCGTAATATGCTTGTATCCGGGTAAAACGTCAGCGCCGTGGCCAAGGCTTCCTCGGAACCATACTTTTTAATGTGTGCGTTTGTGGGAGTGGGAATGCTTTCCTTAATCCTTTTTAGTCGCAGTGGGCTTGCATCAGCAACAGATTTGGTTATCTGCGACCTTACTCTTTTACTATCCTTTGTATATTTAATAGACAGCGCGTCCGATAAATGCTTCGTGGTCAAGTCATTGGTGGCATCGGCAAGTTTTTTTTTTTTTTTTTTTTTTTTTGGGACCAGCACTCAGGGGATGACCCCTACTAATGCAATGCATTGTGTTGGAACTAGGAAAATAGGTTATGAGAAGGAGGAAAGAGGGAGTAGTGTTTGTGGACATTCGACTTGAACTTTTTCATGTTGTAAGTGAGAGGGAAGACTTCAGCAGAAAGGTTATTCCACATACGAACAGTCCGGCCAAAAAACGAATTTTCCCTGTAATGCGTTGTACGATTCACCGGCCAATCGACCACAAAAGGATGTGCTCTTGAGGAAAAACGTGTATTACGAACAAAGCTATGGGTTTCGGGAACCAAATCCCTAATTTCATCAGAACACATCCCGTTGTAGTAACGATAAAATAGGCAAGTACAACCCACATTGCGACGGCCCACACATGAGAGTTGTATTCCATTCGCGGTCGGATATAGGTGGTATAAATAGTAAGGAGATCAGATGGAGTGAAGTATATCTTACACCGTTTCAAAAAACCGAGGCACTTGAATGCTTCTTTCGACACCTTGAATATATGTTCTGTCCATCGGACATCACATTGTATCCTCATGCCCAGAACATCAAGAGATTCTGTTTCCTCAATATTTATACCACCCATACATACAGATGAGACACCTTGATCCGTCGCGCGTTTATGCGTAAGTACGCAACATTGGGGGAATTTTCGGGCATTAAATTCGACCCTATTCGCACGACCCCATTCTGAGATTATGTCTAGGTCACGGCCAAGCGTATCATTCATGTTCTGTCTCATAGCACAAACATCGGACACGCCTGGTCTGTAACCAAATGAATACGAATGGTAAAGGTTGCTGTCATCTGCAAAAGAATAGATAGGGTTGGAAGTTTGACATAAGAGGTCATTTAGAAAAATAAGAAATAGAGTAGGAGAAAGAACGGAGCCTTGCGGTACCCCTGAATGAATCTTGAACTCGTTTGATGAAACCCCATCTATAACAACCCGTATAGTGCGATCTCTAAGAAAGCTCGATATAAATCGAGAGATATTATCACCGACACCAAATGCAACAAGTTTAGACAAGAGTGCACCATGCCAGACTCTGTCAAATGCCTTGGAAATATCTAAAGCAATTACCTTACTTTCACCAAAATGGTAAATGGAACGACACCATTTTTCTGATAACAGGGCCAGTAGGTCTCCAGTAGAACGAACTCTACGAAAGCCATACATGCGGTCGCTTAGTAGGTAATTTGACTCTAAAAATTTTACAAGATGGTGATTTACCATACTCTCCATAACTTTGGAAAGTGCCGAACAAATTGCAATTGGGCGGTAATTTTCAGGGTTATTAGCCACTCCTTTTTTAGGAATTGGCGTTACATTAGCAACTTTCCAGCAGACGGGAAATTCACCAGCATGGTATAGGGTGCTGAAAAGATTTGCTAAGGGACGAGCTAGCGTCGAAGAGCACTGCTTCAAGACCAGTGCATGTATACCATCCGGGCCAGGAGACTTGTTTATGTCGAGATCCGCAAGAACCTTTTTAACAGCTCGAGCTCGAAAAAATATTTTAGGCATAGTTACGGATACTTTTTCGAGTTCGGGTAGTGGTTGATTGCTATCTGGTAAGTTAGAATTATTTGCAAATAATTCGGCAAACCAATTAGCCTTATCAACCAGGTTCGTGAATGTTTGGCCATCCTTTAAAAGAGTTGGTATTGAAGAACTAGCATAAGCCCTTACTCTTTTAACGAATGACCAGAAGCTTTTACTGCCCCGGGGAGCAGTAAGAACTTCAGCACGAAGACGTTGCTCGTGAAGAGTTTTTTCCCGTCTTAGCAATTTGGCACACGACGACCTTGCCATTTTGCGTAGCAATTCAGTATCAGCGGTTTTATTGACACGCCAATTTCTGAATGCTTCCTCTCTGGATCTGACTGCTGATTTGCACTTCTGATTAAACCAAGATTTTGACCTAGGTTTATTCGAATCATTTTTAACTGGAATGAACATTTTCATTCCTAGCATAATAACATTTTCAACCATTTTCGCCATGGCATTGACGTCATTGTCAAGGCAACAAAGTTTCCAATTAAAATGCCGAAAAAAGTCGTTGAGTTCAACCCAACGTGCTTTTCCGTAAAAAAATTTTGATCGTTTCATAGCCTGTCGTGAAACGTTCCGAAGTTCGGAGAACGGAAAAGTGGCAGAAATGGTGCAATGATCCGAGGAGAGGAAGAGGTCAAGGGTATTGTGTTGGTGCCCATCAACACTTGGAATATGTGTTGGTTCATTTACCAGTTGTACGAGGTGATTATGTGCAGCAAATAGCTCAACATATTGGCCTTCATAGGTTGTACGGCCCGAGTGGTGAAGCCAAGAAGAATTGTGGACATTGAAATCACCAGCAACAACGATTTCACTGTCCGGACAATTCTCAAGAATCTTCGATATTGAGTCGGAAAGGGAGTCGAAGCGCGATAATGCCCAAAGGCAGTTAAATTCCGCATCAAACATGCCTACTGGTTGCTGGCATTGATACACAACTTCATTGCGTATATATATAGCAAGACCCCGATGAAGATCAAATAGGGATAGAAGGTGATACCCAGGAATCTGAAAATCCAGTGGATCAGAATTTTCAGATACCTGTGTTTCACATAAGGCGAAAACATCCGGCCGATGGAGACAAACGTGAGCGTATACAGAAAAAAATTCGTTCTCAGCCCACGTATGTTACAGAAGTCGATTCGAAACCGACCTCTCATCACAACACAAAAAAATTCAAATAAAACGCAAAGTACGGATATCTCTATGCTAATTTCCGTTTAGAAACTGTTTGGTGATCAGTGTTATACCTTCATCACCAAAACAGATCAACAACGATTAACACAAATACATCCGTACTAACACGAATATGGTAGACGGTTATAGGTCAACGCCGAAAAATACCATCACTGGCAGATTGTTATCATTGTTGTTTGTTTATTTTGTTATTTCGTTTGTTGTTTTTTTTTTATATTGTTATTGTTTTTCTTTTCTCTTTCTTGTGAAAATTTAACACTCCTCAATACTTTTTTTGGCCTTCCTTTTGCTCCTCTGGTTGATGTGGTTGGTTTATCTACTGCCAATATATCCAGGATGGTGTCTTCATTAAGCCAGTCCTCGTATTTGGAGTTGAAGTTCTGAATGGTTCGATTAGATTTCACCCGTTTTGCCTTAATATTTGCATATATCAGATAAAAATTATTTTTTATAATTTCGCTTCTCTTAATATTTCCGTATAAGCTATCAAGTTTTTCTAAAGCAGCTTCCGTGAAAAACTTTGGTGTGGTTGACTTTCTAAACGGTTCAAATAATTTTAAATTGTTCAACGCAATGTTTTCAGTACTTAAATTGTTAATGGTTTCAGTAATTGTTGCGCCAACTTTCAGTTGTAGACTAATCCAGGCATTATGCTTATTTTGCAATATATAGGCTTATGCTACCATGCCGAAAAATTTACCTGTTCCCTGCATACATATGGATTTAGGCTGAATAATGCAATTTTGATATTATGCAAGTGTCCAAATAAGATTTGTGCCTACCTGTAGGACCATAAGTTAATATTGTTCTTGACCATTTGTACGCCAAAGTATTGTTTAAGTGAGGTACGTACCTGCTAATTTCAATGAGTAGTTTTTTTCAAACTATTAGATCAAACTACTGTTAGTCAAAACATATAAGGGATGGACGCCATACAATTTCTGCAACCATGTCTTTTTAAACTTTTTTACCTCTAGAAGCCAAACGGGCACGTACGGGCCGATAAAACCTTTTGAATTATGTAAAGAAATAATCAAAGAACAGGTTTTGCAAATATGGCAAATATAGAAAAATATAGATTTTTTTTTTGTCCGTCAAAGTTGAAAAATAGTGAAAAAACGGATAGTTTTTAAATAGTGATTTACCAGGAGAAACACAAAGCAAACAGTTATTTTTTTTATCATTAAACATTTAATAAATACATCAATCAATACAAACAAAAAATTAGGCGATTCGTTACCTATTTTTCGTGATATTAAACCTGAAATCGCAACAAATTGACTAAAAATTGTGTGTTTTTTTGAAAACCGAAAGTCGGTCAACTTTGAACGGTTATATCTTCTAAACTAAAAATGTGATGTTGTTAAGAGTGGCATATTTGAAATCGTTGAAAAGTTTCCTATAACATGGGTTTATTCAAAACTTCGTCAGCGCTCATGCAAATTTTTGCAACCTCGTTTGCTCTACGGGCGCCACTGTGAGTCGGTCGCACAGTGGCTGAAAATCGTTTTTCATTGGCCAAAATTCTGTAACCTTTGAACGTTTCTAGATTTTCAATTTCATTAAAATCGGTTGAGTAGTTATTGGGGAATTTAAGGGCAAAGTGGAACTTTAGATTTTTTTAACTTTAGCGTGAAATATTGTTTTGTTTATTTTTTCTTAATTATTTAAAAATGTCATATTTGAATTTAAATAATAGTCATTAACATTTTTTCTAATAGTGGGACACCAAAAAAAAAACCAGCCAATTGTAGGGGAATGTAAGAAAGAAAAATTTACGGTTTATTGTTGTGTCTTTGTTGAAGCTTTGATACTGTTACATGTAAGACCGGAGTGTTTTAAAATTCTTATTCACTTTATGGTCTTACTTGTATAATATTTTTAGCTTTAATAAAGTATTTGGAAAAAGTTTCCTGACGAGCTGGCCTAAGCAACCAGCGAAATGCGCACAGAAACTAGCTTTCCCACAACAATAAATTTCAGTGTTTTCATTCAAAAATTGGGATTATTAGCACATCATTAATAAATGAATTAATTAATAAAATATTTCATTCCCGAAAATAATTTTTGATAATAAATTTGCATGTGCCCGACAAATAAAAAAACTGAAATGGCAAGCTGCTTTATTTAAGCAACTTGTTTTTTTTTAAATTTTGTTTTCTTCTTTCTATCCTTTTACAACTATAATTCGTGTTGGAAAATACCAGCCAAATGTAGGGGAATGTTAGAAAGAAAAATTGACGGTTTATTGTTGTGTCTTTGTTGAAGCTTTGATATTGTTACATGTAAGACCGGAGTATTTTAAAATTCTTATTCACTTTATGGTCTTACTTCCCAGCAAAAATTTAACTTACAATGCTACTTTTAATGACTCCTTGAATTCATTACTTTGTAGCTTTATTCGCCACTTTTCGCATTATAAGTTATATATATAATAATAACTTTATTATAATATCTTAAATAAGTCATAATTATACTTTACAAAAAAATACTTTGGTATAATGACTTAAATAAGTTATTATTATATGATTTTAAAGAATTATTTGAATCAATTCGCCATATATTCCATTAATATTTGTTAGATATCCGGTAATATTATAAAATTTTAAGAATAACTCGATGTGAAATACATGGAAAATCCAAAAATCAATCAAATGTATGTAAATATATACATAAATATGTTCCAAAATTACCAACACAATATATTTTCGTTATTAGTGATATCAATCTAATGTTAACGAGGTTTTTTTGAAGAACACAATCCCCTGTCACAGCAATTGTTCGGAATTGTTTCGAATCCGTATTTTCATTTCGATCGATTTTTATAATTCTGATAAATTTAAATTTTGTTATTTTTAAGTTAAATGTGGCAATATTGTGCAAACCAAAATAAAAACTTTTTTCGATCGAAAAATTAAAAGTGATTTCATTCCGAAAAAATTTATCGGTTTTCGTATTCTGAAGAAGCTTTCTCGGAATTAAAAAACTTTTGATCAAAATTTATTTCTGTGACAGGCCCGTATATTTACAAATAATAATACACACATTGTTATTACAGTGTTAGAGCTATAAATGATTTAGTGCAGAAAAAGCACTCTTTATTAAATATTTTTTATTTATTCTAAAATCTTGCTATTACTACAGAAGAATCTATTATTTTTTGCTGTAAAATTTGTTAATATTAGCAAAATAAATCCGATTTTTTTTAAATTTTGATACGAAAATATAAGTATTTATTTTTTAAATATTTCTTATTTATTAAAAAATTTCATACATATGTGGATAAAAAAACCTTTTAAAAATAAAAGCAGCAGTAGATTTTAATAGCTTTTGTAACAATGTCAGGTTCTGTTTATTATTATTTTTTACTAATAAAATGTATGTCTCAGATCTAATGAATTATAGCAAGGTGTTACAAAATTTCCTTTTTTGCAAGCACTTTCAAAGTGACCTAATGTATGTTATAGGTCTAGATGAGTGTATTATAAAACCGGTTTTAAAAGTCCCAATATACCTCCAAATTCCCGAGTTATGGACCAAAGAAATGTTTTTGAGGCTGCTACTTTTAAACATTTATAACTTTTTTATTTTTTAACCGATTTTTGAAATTCAAACGGTTTTGGAAAGCAAAAGACTTGTTATTTTTTAAATATATATACTTCTCATACAATATTAGCACAAATATGAATAGATTTTTTCAATTATATGGAACATTTTTAATTTTTTTAAACTTTTAAAATTTCTACGAGACTTTTTCCGAATTTAGTTTAAAGACAACAAATATATTAAAGACAGTATTTTTCTGAGACATCATTTGTTGAAATCGTTTGAGAAATGAGGAAGTTATAACACTTTTTGAGAACAAAAGAGTGGAAAATGATTTAATAAAATATCAAATAGATATTGGGAATTATTTCTTTTTCATAAGCAACTTTATTATTGTTAATTCAAACGTTTATTTTAGAATTATTGAAAAAAGTATACATAAAAAGATTGACATTTCATGTAAATTGAAGTATAAAAAAGAATAAGTAAAATATGCACAGTTGCTAAGATTGTTATAAATGGAAGTACTATTTCCAACACTTCCCCTCAAACTTGCATATTTTTGTACAATATGAATAATATAAAAATTTTAATTAAATTCAATTTCCTGAAGTCCTAGACCTCTTACAAATTTTAAGTGTTTTTGTTTATTTAAATTTTTAGTTAAAACATCGGATATATTTTCATCCGTTAGAGTATAGCGCAGCTCGATCTCATTTGCTTTCACTACATCTCTCACATGTAGGTATTTGACATCAATATGTTTGCTTCTTCCATGTAAAACAGGATTTTTAGCCATACACTGAGCTCCCAAGTTATCACCATAAACTAATATTGGTTGGCTGACGTCATAACATTGGATTTCACTTAACAATCTTTTCAGATAGATAGCTTCTCTCGCCGCCGTAGACAAGGCCACAAATTCTGCTTCAGTGCTGCTGAGGGCAATGTTTGGTTGTTTTTTACTCTCCCAATTAATCACACTCCCAGCCATGATAAACGCAATACCTGTATACGATTTTCGGTCTTCCATACAACTTGCCCAATCGGCATCCACAAATGCCTTTGGTGGTAAACCTGTTTTGGAATAAACCAATTTGAAATGTAATGTTGCAGAAAGATACCTTAAAATATGTTTGGCCGCCTTTAAGTGCTCAACATGTGGGTCCTTATTTCTCTGTGCCAATTTACCCACAGAATGCATTATGTCTGGCCGTGTTGAAATTGCTAAATACATCAGCGCCCCTATTAACGATTGATAATCTTTCGGTTCAACCTTTTGACAGTTGGATGAGCTGCAATGTATTTGAAATCCAGGGTCGAGGGGGGTTGCTACAGATCTGCAGTTTTCCATATCAAAACGTTGCAAAAGATTTTTGATGTATTGTTTATGACCCACAGCAATAGAACCGGTTTCATTTTCTCTTTCTATTTCCATCCCCAAAAAGTGTTTCACCTCACCACCATCAACGATCTTGAACCTTTCACCTATTTTACGCTTTATTAATTCCAAATTCTTCTTATCACTGCAGGCTATCATGATGTCATCAACGTATATCGCTATCAGATTAATTTTGTTACCGTCATTCGCTTGATATAGGCAAGGTTCGTGTTTACAGGGTACAAAACCAATGTCTCGAATGGCTGCATCTAGAGTGACATTCCATGCGCGCCCTGACTGCTTCAGTCCATAAATAGTGCGTTTCAACTTTAGTACCTTGTTCGGCTCTATGGTATCTTCAAATCCATCGGGTGTTCTCATATATACGTCTTCTTCTAATTTACTGTTCAGATAAGCGGTAGAAACATCCACATGGTGTAAATATAAATTATGTTCTGCTGCTAATGCCAGAACCATTCTTATGGTAGAGTACCGGATAACTGGGGAAAATGTTTCACCGAAATTTACACCAAATTCCTGCCCACACCCTTTTGCAACAAGGCGAGCTTTAAATCTTTGAACGTTGCCATGCTCATCTTTTTTCAAATTGAAGACCCATTTGTTGCCTATGACTTTTTGGTTTGGTGGCAACTCTACAGCACACCAGGTGTCGTTCTCCAATAAGGCTTGGTATTCACGTTCCATGGCGTCTTTCCAAAGATCACTAAATTCGCTTCCATAAGCCTCAGCCACTGTTTGAGGAATCTGAACATCTTCCGTTCTAACAAAACATAGTTTTTGGTATACCTTCTTAGGCCTTCCTTTTGCGCCGGATCGAATGAGCTTCGGCCTACCTCTTCCCCGTACTGATGCCATCACGCCGTTTCTTTTCTTTTCGTCATCGCTTTCGGAACTGCATGTTTGAAATTCTTCACCACTTTCATCACAAACTTCTGCTTTAGCATTGACGTCATCATCACATATTTCAGTTTTACTGGGGGCCACATTGTCTGTTTTATCGGTTTGTTGTTCTTCTTTATCAGAATTTCTGCTTTCTTTGCCCATTAAATCAGATATATTATATGAGTCGGTATTGTTTGACATCTCTTCGCAAAATTTTACATCCCTCTTCTCTACAACATTTCTTGTATCAACATCATACAATCTGTATGCTTTGGACGTTGTTGAATAACCGACGAAGATGTAATTTTTGCCTCTTGCAGCAAACTTTTTATTTTGGGTTTTTTCCAAACCAACAGCTGGTGAACCAAAAACTCGAAGATGCTTGACGTTTGGTTTTCTTGAATACCACATTTCATAAGGGGTTTTGTCTTGCAAAATTTTCGTTGTTGTTCTGTTTCGTATATAAACAGCGGTATTGACTGCTTCTGCCCATAGGGAATCGTTTACCTTTGCATGTAACATCATACTTCTCGCCATTTCAATGATCGTACGATTCGCCCGTTCGGCAACGCCGTTTTGCTGTGGCGTATACGGTACAGATAGCTGTCGTTGAATGCCACATTGTTGGAGATAACTATCGAAATTTCTATTTACATATTCTGTACCATTATCACTACGTATGGCCTTTATTTTATAATTGGTTTGGTTTTCGACGAAAGTTTTAAAGATTTTAAACTTTTCGAACACTTCATTTTTGTGCTTTATAAAAAACACAGAAATCCATCTGGACATATCGTCTATAAAAATTACAAAGTAACGAGCACCTCCAACAGACTGGGTGTTCATTGGCCCACAAACATCTGTGTGTATCAACTCCAACAAATTGTTTGATCTGGTTTCACTAGCAGAGAATGGTTGACTGCATATCTTGCTTTGCATACATGTTGTGCACGAAACATCTTTTGGTATGTTGTCAAACATCAAACCATCAACCGATTTGTTGTTTCGGAGATCATTAAGGGTTCTAAAATTTATGTGACCGTAGCGATTATGCCAAAGAACTGCGCCATTGGTCTTCAAACAATAGTTAATAGGTATTTCTTCTGTAAAAATAAACAGATTCGAACAAATATTCGCTTTAAGCAATACTATACCACTATTATTTGTTATAGTTGCATGTTCTTTCTCAAACTTCACCATCAAACCATTGTTTGTTGCCCTTGACACTGCAATAAAATTACCAATCATACTTGGAACAAAGAGTACGTCTCTTAAAATTAAGGTGCCTTCACGAATATTAATTTGTACATCTCCCCGTCCTTCTGCTTCTATAAACTTGTCAGAGGCTAACATTATTTTTTCTTTACATTCGACGAACGATATAAACTTCTGACGGTCGCAGCATATATGCGCGGTTGCGCCGCTGTCAATGCACCAAGATCTTTTACTAAAACCATCATTTTTGCACGCAGCTAATAGAGCAAATGAATGTTGTTTTTGTTGCTGGTTATTTTTTTCTTTTTGCTTTGTACGGCAGTTCTTTGCGTAATGCCCCCGCTTCCCGCATTTGTAACACTTAAAGTTATTGTTGTTATTTTTAATATTTGGTGATGGATTTGACTTTAATACAAATGCCTGTTGTACAGTAACGGTTTCTTCTTTTTCATTTTGCTGGTTACGTCGTTCCCACTCTTCTAAAAGTTTGACCTTCAAAATGTCAAATTTCGGCAATACGTCCCTAGTCTCCATGGCAATGACAAAATTCTCAAAATCTTTAGGTAGACTAGAAAGCAAAATGATTACGAGTAACTCATCACCCAACGAGATTCCAACTTCACCAAGTTTTTCAGAAATCTCAACAAACGAATTTAAATACTGCATCATGGTGGCAGCATCCGACATGCGAAGTGCAAGCAATTTTTTATAAAGACTTACTTTTCTTAATGGTCCACTTGGCTTGTACACTCCAACCAATTTATCCCAAGCGTCAGCAGCTGTTTCGCAATTTTTTAAGTAATTAAGCTGTGACGGTTTCACTGATAGCATGATCGTGGTTAGGGCTTTTTCGTTGAGTTGATCCCATTTTACAGCATTTGCTGCAACATCAGGTCTTAGCATTTTTTTATTTGTTACGCACCATAAATCTGCATGCCTGAGAACACACTGCATCTGGACACACCAAGTGTCGTAGTTGTCTTCACCGAGTTTATCAATTTGATAAAGAGAATTCATTTTTAAAAATTTATCGTGGCAACTCTACAGCACACCAGGTGTCGTTCTCCAATAAGGCTTGGTATTCACGTTCCATGGCGTCTTTCCAAAGATCACTAAATTCGCTTCCATAAGCCTCAGCCACTGTTTGAGGAATCTGAACATCTTCCGTTCTAACAAAACATAGTTTTTGGTATACCTTCTTAGGCCTTCCTTTTGCGCCGGATCGAATGAGCTTCGGCCTACCTCTTCCCCGTACTGATGCCATCACGCCGTTTCTTTTCTTTTCGTCATCGCTTTCGGAACTGCATGTTTGAAATTCTTCACCACTTTCATCACAAACTTCTGCTTTAGCATTGACGTCATCATCACATATTTCAGTTTTACTGGGGGCCACATTGTCTGTTTTATCGGTTTGTTGTTCTTCTTTATCAGAATTTCTGCTTTCTTTGCCCATTAAATCAGATATATTATATGAGTCGGTATTGTTTGACATCTCTTCGCAAAATTTTACATCCCTCTTCTCTACAACATTTCTTGTATCAACATCATACAATCTGTATGCTTTGGACGTTGTTGAATAACCGACGAAGATGTAATTTTTGCCTCTTGCAGCAAACTTTTTATTTTGGGTTTTTTCCAAACCAACAGCTGGTGAACCAAAAACTCGAAGATGCTTGACGTTTGGTTTTCTTGAATACCACATTTCATAAGGGGTTTTGTCTTGCAAAATTTTCGTTGTTGTTCTGTTTCGTATATAAACAGCGGTATTGACTGCTTCTGCCCATAGGGAATCGTTTACCTTTGCATGTAACATCATACTTCTCGCCATTTCAATGATCGTACGATTCGCCCGTTCGGCAACGCCGTTTTGCTGTGGCGTATACGGTACAGATAGCTGTCGTTGAATGCCACATTGTTGGAGATAACTATCGAAATTTCTATTTACATATTCTGTACCATTATCACTACGTATGGCCTTTATTTTATAATTGGTTTGGTTTTCGACGAAAGTTTTAAAGATTTTAAACTTTTCGAACACTTCATTTTTGTGCTTTATAAAAAACACAGAAATCCATCTGGACATATCGTCTATAAAAATTACAAAGTAACGAGCACCTCCAACAGACTGGGTGTTCATTGGCCCACAAACATCTGTGTGTATCAACTCCAACAAATTGTTTGATCTGGTTTCACTAGCAGAGAATGGTTGACTGCATATCTTGCTTTGCATACATGTTGTGCACGAAACATCTTTTGGTATGTTGTCAAACATCAAACCATCAACCGATTTGTTGTTTCGGAGATCATTAAGGGTTCTAAAATTTATGTGACCGTAGCGATTATGCCAAAGAACTGCGCCATTGGTCTTCAAACAATAGTTAATAGGTATTTCTTCTGTAAAAATAAACAGATTCGAACAAATATTCGCTTTAAGCAATACTATACCACTATTATTTGTTATAGTTGCATGTTCTTTCTCAAACTTCACCATCAAACCATTGTTTGTTGCCCTTGACACTGCAATAAAATTACCAATCATACTTGGAACAAAGAGTACGTCTCTTAAAATTAAGGTGCCTTCACGAATATTAATTTGTACATCTCCCCGTCCTTCTGCTTCTATAAACTTGTCAGAGGCTAACATTATTTTTTCTTTACATTCGACGAACGATATAAACTTCTGACGGTCGCAGCATATATGCGCGGTTGCGCCGCTGTCAATGCACCAAGATCTTTTACTAAAACCATCATTTTTGCACGCAGCTAATAGAGCAAATGAATGTTGTTTTTGTTGCTGGTTATTTTTTTCTTTTTGCTTTGTACGGCAGTTCTTTGCGTAATGCCCCCGCTTCCCGCATTTGTAACACTTAAAGTTATTGTTGTTATTTTTAATATTTGGTGATGGATTTGACTTTAATACAAATGCCTGTTGTACAGTAACGGTTTCTTCTTTTTCATTTTGCTGGTTACGTCGTTCCCACTCTTCTAAAAGTTTGACCTTCAAAATGTCAAATTTCGGCAATACGTCCCTAGTCTCCATGGCAATGACAAAATTCTCAAAATCTTTAGGTAGACTAGAAAGCAAAATGATTACGAGTAACTCATCACCCAACGAGATTCCAACTTCACCAAGTTTTTCAGAAATCTCAACAAACGAATTTAAATACTGCATCATGGTGGCAGCATCCGACATGCGAAGTGCAAGCAATTTTTTATAAAGACTTACTTTTCTTAATGGTCCACTTGGCTTGTACACTCCAACCAATTTATCCCAAGCGTCAGCAGCTGTTTCGCAATTTTTTAAGTAATTAAGCTGTGACGGTTTCACTGATAGCATGATCGTGGTTAGGGCTTTTTCGTTGAGTTGATCCCATTTTACAGCATTTGCTGCAACATCAGGTCTTAGCATTTTTTTATTTGTTACGCACCATAAATCTGCATGCCTGAGAACACACTGCATCTGGACACACCAAGTGTCGTAGTTGTCTTCACCGAGTTTATCAATTTGATAAAGAGAATTCATTTTTAAAAATTTATCGCGACAAACGCATACAATTGTGACTAACACAAAACTTTTATATTCCGAAAAACACAGCGAGCTCTGGGCCCATAACCTGTTAATTCAAACGTTTATTTTAGAATTATTGAAAAAAGTATACATAAAAAGATTGACATTTCATGTAAATTGAAGTATAAAAAAGAATAAGTAAAATATGCACAGTTGCTAAGATTGTTATAAATGGAAGTACTATTTCCAACAATTATATTCAACATTTTTTATTTTTTCGAGTTTATTCTATGAGTTAAATTTCAGTTATGTATTTTATAAAGCTTTTGTAATAGCTCTATTCCTTAAATTTTTTAGAAATGACTTTATTCACTACCAGACTATTATATTGTATTATCTTGTTACATTTTACCTTAGCTTTCCGTTGGATAGCAATGAAGTATATTTATGTACAGATAAATTTACAATTATTAGACACCAGCAGAATGTAATGCATTTTCTGGCCCGCTACGGCCTTCGTCAGCATTCTTTGTGTCACACTGGATAGTGATACTTTATAAATTGAATGTATTTAACTCAACTATTTTAACAAATAGATATTGGGAATTATTTCTTTTTCATAAGCAACTTTATTATATTCAACATTTTTTATTTTTTCGAGTTTATTCTATGAGTTAAATTTCAGTTATGTATTTTATAAAGCTTTTTGTAATAGCTCTATTCCTTAAATTTTTTAGAAATGACTTTATTCACTACCAGACTATTATATTGTATTATCTTGTTACATTTTACCTTAGCTTTCCGTTGGATAGCAATGAAGTATATTTATGTACAGAAAAATTTACAATTATTAGACACCAGCAGAATGTAATGCATTTTCTGGCCCGCTACGGCCTTCGTCCGCATTCTTTGTGTCACACTGGATAGTGATACTTTATAAATTGAATGTATTTAACTCAACTATTTTAACAAATAGATATTGGGAATTATTTCTTTTTCATAAGCAACTTTATTATATTCAACATTTTTTATTTTTTCGAGTTTATTCTATGAGTTAAATTTCAGTTATGTATTTTATAAAGCTTTTTGTAATAGCTCTATTCCTTAAATTTTTTAGAAATGACTTTATTCACTACCAGACTATTATATTGTATTATCTTGTTACATTTTACCTTAGCTTTCCGTTGGATAGCAATGAAGTATATTTATGTACAGATAAATTTACAATTATTAGACACCAGCAGAATGTAATGCATTTTCTGGCCCGCTACGGCCTTCGTCAGCATTCTTTGTGACACACTGGATAGTGATACTTTATAAATTGAATGTATTTAACTCAACTATTTTAACAAATAGATATTGGGAATTATTTCTTTTTCATAAGCAACTTTATTATATTCAACATTTTTTATTTTTACGAATTTATTCTATGAGTTAAATTTCAGTTATGTATTTTATAAAGCTTTTTGTAATAGCTCTATTCCTTAAATTTTTTAGAAATGACTTTATTCACTACCAGACTATTATATTGTATTTCTTGTTACATTTTACCTTAGCTTTCCGTTGGATAGCAATGAAGTATATTTATGTACAGAAAAATTTACAATTATTAGACACCAGCAGAATGTAATGCATTTTCTGGCCCGCTACGGCCTTCGTCAGCATTCTTTGTGTCACACTGGATAGTGATACTTTATAAATTGAATGTATTTAACTCAACTATTTTAACAAATAGATATTGGGAATTATTTCTTATTCATAAGCAACTTTATTATATTCAACATTTTTTATTTTTTCGAGTTTATTCTATGAGTTAAATTTCAGTTATGTATTTTATAAAGCTTTTTGTAATAGCTCTATTCCTTAAATTTTTTAGAAATGAGTTTATTCACTACCAGACTATTATATTGTATTATCTTGTTACATTTTACCTTAGCTTTCGGTTGGATAGCAATGAAGTATATTTATGTACAGATAAATTTACAATTATTAGACACCAGCAGAATGTAATGCATTTTCTGGCCCGCTACGGCCTTCGTCAGCATTCTTTGTGTCACACTGGATAGTGATACTTTATAAATTGAATGTATTTAACTCAACTATTTTAACAAATAGATATTGGGAATTATTTCTTTTTCATAAGCAACTTTATTATATTCAACATTTTTTATTTTTTCGAATTTATTCTATGAGTTAAATTTCAGTTATGTATTTTATAAAGCTTTTTGTAATAGCTCTATTCCTTATATTTTTTAGAAATGACTTTATTCACTACCAGACTATTATATTGTATTTTCTTGTTACATTTTACCTTAGCTTTCCGTTGGATAGCAATGAAGTATATTTATGTACAGAAAAATTTACAATTATTAGACACCAGCAGAATGTAATGCATTTTCTGGCCTGCTACGGCCTTCGTCAGCATTCTTTGTGTCACACTGGATAGTGATACTTTATGAATTGAATGTATTTAACTCAACTATTTTAACAAATAGATATTGGGAATTATTTCTTTTTCATAAGCAACTTTATTATATTCAACATTTTTTATTTTTTCGAATTTATTCTATGAGTTAAATATCAGTTATGTATTTTATAAAGCTTTTTGTAATAGCTCTATTCCTTAAATTTTTTAGAAATGACTTTATTCACTACCAGACTATTATATTGTATTTTCTTGTTACATTTTACCTTAGCTTTCCGTTGGATAGCAATGAAGTATATTTATGTACAGAAAAATTTACAATTATTAGACACCAGCAGAATGTAATGCATTTTCTGGCCCGCTACGGCCTTCGTCAGCATTCTTTGTGTCACACTGGATAGTGCTACTTTATAAATTGAATGTATTTAACTCAACTATTTTAACAAATAGATATTGGGAATTATTTTCTTTTCATAAGCAACTTTATTATATTCAACATTTTTTTATTTTTTCGAATTTATTCTATGAGTTAAATTTCAGTTATGTATTTTATAAAGCTTTTTGTAATAGCTCTATTCCTTAAATTTTTTAGAAATGACTTTATTCACTACCAGACTATTATATTGTATTTTCTTGTTACATTTTACCTTAGCTTTCCGTTGGATAGCAATGAAGTATATTTATGTACAGAAAAATTTACAATTATTAGACACCAGCAGAATGTAATGCATTTTCTGACCCGCTACGGCCTTCGTCAGCATTCTTTGTGTCACACTGGATAGTGATACTTTATAAATTGCATGTATTTAACTCAACTATTTTAACAAATAGATATTGGGAATTATTTCTTTTTCATAAGCAACTTTATTATATTCAACATTTTTTATTTTTTCGAATTTATTCTATGAGTTAAATTTCAGTTATGTATTTTATAAAGCTTTTTGTAATAGCTCTATTCCTTAATTTTTTTAGAAATGACTTTATTCACTACCAGACTATTATATTGTATTTTCTTGTTACATTTTACCTTAGCTTTCCGTTGGATAGCAATGCAGTATATTTATGTACAGACAAATTTACAATTATTAGACAGTAGCAGAATGTAATTTTATTTTATAAAAAATGTTGAATATAATAAAGTTGCTTATGAAAAAGAAATAATTCCCAATATCTATTTGTTAAAATAGTTGAGTTAAATACATTCAATTTATAAAGTATCACTATCCAGTGTGACACAAAGAATGCTGACGAAGGCCGTAGCGGGCCAGAAAATGCATTACATTCTGCTGGAGTCTAATAATTGTAAATTTTTCTGTACATAAATATACTTCATTGCTATCCAACGGAAAGCTAAGGTAAAATGTAACAAGAAAATACAATATAATAGTCTGGTAGTGAATAAAGTCATTTCTAAAAAATTTAAGGAATAGAGCTATTACAAAAAGCTTTATAAAATACATAACTGAAATTTAACTCATAGAATAAATTCGAAAAAATAAAAAATGTTGAATATAATAAAGTTGCTTATGAAAAAGAAATAATTCCCAATATCTATTTGTTAAAATAGTTGAGTTAAATACATTCAATTTATAAAGTATCACTATCCAGTGTGACACAAATAATGCTGACGAAGGCCGTAGCGGGCCAGAAAATGCATTACAATCTGCTGGTGTCTAATAATTGTAAATTTTTCTGTACATAAATATACTTCATTGCTATCCAACGGAAAGCTAAGGTAAAATGTAACAAGAAAATACAATATAATAGGCTGGTAGTGAATAAAGTCATTTCTAAAAAATTTAAGGAATAGAGCTATTACAAAAAGCTTTATAAAATACATAACTGAAATTTAACTCATAGAATAAATTCGAAAAAATAAAAAATGTTGAATATAATAAAGTTGCTTATGAAAAAGAAATAATTCCCAATATCTATTTGTTAAAATAGTTGAGTTAAAAACATTCAATTTATAAGGTATCACTATCAAGTGTGACACAAAGAATGCTGACAAAGGCCGTAGCGGGCCAGAAAATGCATTACATTCTGCTGGTGTCTAATAATTGTAAATTTTTCTGTACATAAATATACTTCATTGCTATCCAACGGAAAGCTAAGGTAAAATGTAACAAGAAAATACAATATAATAGTCTGGTAGTGAATAAAGTCATTTCTAAAAAATTTAAGGAATAGAGCTATTACAAAAAGCTTTATAAAATACATAACTGAAATTTAACTCATAGAATAAATTCGAAAAAATAAAAAATGTTGAATATAATAAAGTTGCTTATGAAAAAGAAATAATTCCCAATATCTATTTGTTAAAATAGTTGAGTTAAATACATTCAATTTATAAAGTATCACTATCCAGTGTGACACAAATAATGCTGACGAAGGCCGTAGCGGGCCAGAAAATGCATTACAATCTGCTGGTGTCTAATAATTGTAAATTTTTCTGTACATAAATATACTTCATTGCTATCCAACGGAAAGCTAAGGTAAAATGTAACAAGAAAATACAATATAATAGGCTGGTAGTGAATAAAGTCATTTCTAAAAAATTTAAGGAATAGAGCTATTACAAAAAGCTTTATAAAATACATAACTGAAATTTAACTCATAGAATAAATTCGAAAAAATAAAAAATGTTGAATATAATAAAGTTGCTTATGAAAAAGAAATAATTCCCAATATCTATTTGTTAAAATAGTTGAGTTAAAAACATTCAATTTATAAGGTATCACTATCAAGTGTGACACAAAGAATGCTGACAAAGGCCGTAGCGGGCCAGAAAATGCATTACATTCTGCTGGTGTCTAATAATTGTAAATTTTTCTGTACATAAATATACTTCATTGCTATCCAACGGAAAGCTAAGGTAAAATGTAACAAGAAAATACAATATAATAGTCTGGTAGTGAATAAAGTCATTTCTAAAAAATTTAAGGAATAGAGCTATTACAAAAAGCTTTATAAAATACATAACTGAAATTTAACTCATAGAATAAATTCGAAAAAATAAAAAATGTTGAATATAATAAAGTGGCTTATGAAAAAGAAATAATTCCCAATATCTATTTGTTAAAATAGTTGAGTTAAATACATTCAATTTATAAAGTATCACTATCCAGTGTGACACAAATAATGCTGACGAAGGCCGTAGCGGGCCAGAAAATGCATTACAATCTGCTGGTGTCTAATAATTGTAAATTTTTCTGTACATAAATATACTTCATTGCTATCCAACGGAAAGCTAAGGTAAAATGTAACAAGAAAATACAATATAATAGGCTGGTAGTGAATAAAGTCATTTCTAAAAAATTTAAGGAATAGAGCTATTACAAAAAGCTTTATAAAATACATAACTGAAATTTAACTCATAGAATAAATTCGAAAAAATAAAAAATGTTGAATATAATAAAGTTGCTTATGAAAAAGAAATAATTCCCAATATCTATTTGTTAAAATAGTTGAGTTAAAAACATTCAATTTATAATGTATCACTATCAAGTGTGACACAAAGAATGCTGACAAAGGCCGTAGCGGGCCAGAAAATGCATTACATTCTGCTGGTGTCTAATAATTGTAAATTTTTCTGTACATAAATATACTTCATTGCTATCCAACGGAAAGCTAAGGTAAAATGTAACAAGAAAATACAATATAATAGTCTGGTAGTGAATAAAGTCATTTCTAAAAAATTCAAGGAATAGAGCTATTACAAAAAGCTTTATAAAATACATAACTGAAATTTAACTCATAGAATAAATTCGAAAAAATAAAAAATGTTGAATAAAATAAAGTTGCTTATGAAAAAGAAATAATTCCCAATATCTATTTGTTAAAATAGTTGAGTTAAATACATTCAATTTATAAAGTATCACTATCCAGTGTGACACAAAGAATGCTGACGAAGGCCGTAGCGGGCCAGAAAATGCATTACATTCTGCTGGTGTCTAATAATTGTAAGTTTTTCTGTACATAAATATACTTCATTGCTATCCAACGGAAAGCTAAGGTAAAATGTAACAAGAAAATACAATATAATAGTCTGGTAGTGAATAAAGTCATTGTTAAAAAATTTAAGGAATAGAGCTATTACAAAAAGCTTTATAAAATACATAACTGAAATTTAACTCATAGAATAAATTCGAAAAAATAAAAAATGTTGAATATAATAAAGTTGCTTATGAAAAAGAAATAATTCCCAATATCTATTTGTTAAAATAGTTGAGTTAAATACATTCAATTCATAAAGTATCACTATCCAGTGTGACACAAAGAATGCTGACGAAGGCCGTAGCGGGCCAGAAAATGCATTACATTCTGCTGGTGTCTAATAATTGTAAATTTTTCTGTACATAAATATACTTCATTGCTATCCAACGGAAAGCTAAGGTAAAATGTAACAAGAAAATACAATATAATAGTCTGGTAGTGAATAAAGTCATTTCTAAAAAATTTAAGGAATAGAGCTATTACAAAAAGCTTTATAAAATACATAACTGAAATTTAACTCATAGAATAAATTCGAAAAAATAAAAAATGTTGAATTTAATAAAATATCTTTAATCTAATAAAACTTAACGAATTTTATATTTGTATCACCAATTTATACATGAGCATTTTGAACAAACATATTGGGCTTCATTCCAAGCACTCCTTACGTACGACCCATCAAAATATTATAAGCTTCTACCACAGACTTATTTTTTACTGCGATGTTTTTTGTCAACAAATAAGCCACAAATGTAACAAAAAAGATTACGCTTATTACACATTGTAAAGGTGGGCAAACTTCGTATTGGATTGTAATATAATATTAAAAATACACTTTACTTAAGCACAATATCATTGTAAAAAGATATCTTAATTTAAAAAAACATTTTTTTTCTAATTCGACTTTAAAAACACTAACTAAAAAACAGAAGTTTTGCAATTATCAAAAAAAATAACAGTATTTTAAAAAAGTACTTTCAATAATGTTTATTTTAGTGATGGGTTCGTGTGGGGATATTGACTCACACTCACTCATACAAGAGAAAAAATTTCTAGTCACGCACTGACATCGTGGCTCATTTTAGTTCTATACACATTCACAATCTCGTGATTAAACTCAAAATATCGCGTGATTCACGTGAATAATGTTTAAGCACTCTGCGTCAGTGTTTTTCAAGTGAATCACGCAAGATCGGCTCACGTACTCATCTCTGGTTCAACTATCTTTTTTAATGCTTTCTAACACTATCATGCTCTTTCTCTCATACTCTCTATACTTTAGTGAACTCCTACAGTCAGCATACCCAGGGGCGAATTTGTCGATTACAGAAGCGATGATGTGATAGACACGAGTAAGATAGTAATGCACACCATCTCAATTACAACCTAGTACACTTTTTCGAATGCATTGCCGCATTTATGGAGTGAACGCCTACCACTTGCACACAAAGTAAGCGGAAAAGTGAAGTGTTCATTTAATAAATATAAACTCTGTACTGCTTCGCACACATTGTAAGCAGGCGGTAGACAGTCTATACACAATCTCGCTTACTTCGTGGGCAAGTGGAAAGCGTCTTGCACACAACTTCGCACACATTGTAAGCAGGCAGTAGACAGTCTGTACACAATCTCGCTTACTTCGTGGTCAAGTGAAAAACGTCTTGCACACAACTTCGCACACATTGTAAGCAGGCAGTAGACAGTCTTTACACATTGTGGCTTACTTCGTGGGCAAGTAGTAGGCGTATTGCACACTACTTCTCACACATTGTAATCAGGTAGCTTTTTTAGATTGTCGGGCTATTTCAGAATTTTTGATTTTGTAACTATTTTCAGAACATTCAAACCAGACTTTCGTTATAAAATAAAAAATATATAGGTAACTTGCGATAATTTGAATATATATTGATGCTTATTATACAACAGCCGGCAAACGTTTGAATATCAATTAACAAACAAAAAACTTTACAAAGTAGCAAATGAAAAATAAAGGGACAAAACAAAAACCTGCATATAGGTATACATGCATACATACATACATATGAATGTATGCAACTATAAGTATTTTAATATGTACAGAATATTTCAGCACATTTTAAAAGATGAACGAAATTCATTTTTGTAAATTCCATACACTGCATTCATACACTTTGTAAGCTAGAATTCATTGAACACAAAGTGTAACAAACTTCATTGAAGAGATGTGTTCTGGTATGCAAAGTTCGCCGCTGGGATACTACACTCATATAAAAAAGAACAAAAATTGAGCTATTTACAAGTACAATTGACTTGATTCTCTTAAATTTCGTTTGTCATTAGCAAAAATTCGAGTTCTTATTATTTTAGTTTTTTTGTACCTATATATTCAAATTTACTTGTTTAAAATAAGCGATTTGTATTGTATTACCAAAAGAAAAAAAATAGTATTTTTTAAGGAATTTTAATTGTTTTTTTGTTATAATAGCTCCTCATAAAAAGTACTATAACTTCCTCATTTCTCAACTGATTGCAACAAATGTCGTCTCATTTTACTCAGAAAAATACTGTCTTTAATATATTTGTTATCTTTAAACTAAATTCGGAAAACAGTCTCGTAGAAATTTTAAAAGCTTAAAAAAAATTAAAAATTTTCCAAATAATTGAAAAAATCTATTCATATTTGTGCTAATATTGTATGAGAAGTACATATTTAAAAATAACAATTATTTTGCTTTTCAAACCCTTTTCGAGTGTAGTACACTGTAATTATTGTTCAGTTAATTGAAAGATTGATTGCAAATATTCCATATTCTGTTCTGTGTTATTTCTGTTCTTTAGTAGTTTTTTGACTTCATCATCTAAATCCCGATATTCCACTTTCCATTGATTTCGAATACTGAAGATAAACGGATCTGACGTTGCCAATAATATATTAAATAGATCGTCATTTGTTGAATTTCGTGAACATTTTCAAGTATTTGGCTCTCTATAAAATCTGTAATCAACTTTCCTGTATTGCTGTTTTAAATTTTTGATGAAAACAGATAATTTATTTTCTAAGTCCAATTGTATTTCACTGCTATAGGATTTTAAGTTTCCTTTTTTCGAATGTTATTTTTAACATCTTCCTCGTTTTTGTTTCTAAAATACTCTCCGGCCAATTCTTTATAGCTGAAGCTCTCAATGTTTTTATGAAAAACGTTGTTAATGCTCAAATATATTATATCCACTGAGTTTGCATCCGAATGTCACTTGCTTCTAAACCTTTTCATACTTTTTTTCATACCAAATACAGGTAGAATAAAAAGGTATAAAAAACTTAAATCCTTTTATTTATAGGCTATAAAATACCTGACACAAATTTAACAACGCAATGCATAGTTATAGCAGATGTGGGCTAGACTTTCTTCCTAGCCGCTGAGTATTGTTAAAAAATAAAAAACACGGTTGGTCTTTATTTTAAATTCTTTCAAAAAAGGTTTTTATTGAGCTTCTTGCTCCTTCTGTTGTGAGATTAATACTAATACTAAAAAACTTTAACAATTGTAGGTTCGTAGTTACCAAATAAGACTCAAATAAAAAACAATGTCAAGAGACAATTATAGCAAAAAAAAAGTAAAAGAGTAAAAGAAACCTGGAGAATTACTCTACACTTAGAGAAAAGGAAATACAAATTAAAAAAAAAAAATTCAAAATTAAAGAAAATTACAAAATTAAAGATTTAAGATTTAAGAAATAAAATAAGAAAAAAATAAATAAATAAATAAAAATTAAAGCAGAATAAAGAAAATTAGAAAAATAAAATAAAGTCTGAAGTCGCTTCAACATGCTCCCCCCGACGCATGGCAAGAGCACCCCCTTCACACACCAGATATGATCCAGCCAATACTGCCGAGGGGTCCTCGTGGTGAGGCTTAGCGAGAACATTCTTTCCCACTTCTGGCTGCAACAGAGTGTGGTGAAGGGCGTTGCAGGGCTGCCCGTTGACCGTCACTGAACATCGATTGGCCGAGGTACACTCGTCTCGGGCATGGTCATAGGCGCTGCAATATAGGCAGAAGCCTTTTCCGCTGGCCAGCGTAGCTCAACCCTGCGCTCTTTAAGCCCCTTACAGTATTGCAGAGGGTGGTTGAGGTAGCAAATGTGGGAGCGTGGCCGCTTCTTCATCTGTATTAGTAGTAAAAGAAAAGAAAGAAGTATATACAGTGTTAAAAAATACCTAGTGCGACTGAGTTTTCTAATTTTCTATTTTTGTTTAGGAATTTGGTAGATTATTTGGTATGTTGTGGTGGGAGTTTACTTCAGTATTGTTTATCGGTAGCAAACATAGTTTTACAACTGGGCGTAAAATTTTACCCTTCTTTGTGATTACTTCAGCAACTCGTACTTTGCTGTCTCGACCAGAGATGGCGCTGTTAACGCGACCCAGGAGCCACTCGGTAGGTGGGAGTAAGTCTTCTTTGACTATAACAATATCGTTTGGTTTTAAGTTGTCGCGTTCCTTCTGCCATTTAAAACGTCGTTGAAGCTCGGTTATATATTCAGACTTCCACCGTCGAGCAAAAATATGTTGTAGCGCTTTTAATCTTTCCCAGCGTTTTAGGAATGGCACGTCTTCGAGCGGTGGTTCTGCGGGTGCTTCTGGTAGTGCTGTAATTGGAGCTCCTCGAAGTAAATGTCCTGGGGTCAGTGGCAGAACTTCATTCGGATTATCAGTAAGAGGCGATAGAGGTCGCGAATTCAAAATGGCTTCGATACGAACTAAAAGCGTACTGAATTCTTCGAAGGTGAAGGATAGGTTATTGGTAACTTTCTTCAGGTGAGACTTCATGCTCTTTACTGCGGCCTCCCAGAGGCCACCCATATGAGGTGCATATGGCGGTATAAAAGACCAGGTAACGCCCTAGGTGGAGTACTTTTCGATTAAAGTCTTTTCAATAGATTTCAAGAACTCGTTGTGGCCTTTAAGAAGAGCATAGCTTGCGCCGACGAAATTTCGACCGTTGTCGGAAAACATGGTCTTGGGGAGTCCTCTACGCCCGGTAAAGCGGTGAAAGCAGGCTAGAAAGGCATCAGCTGAAAGGTCTGAACAGACTTCTAAATGGACGGCTCGGGTAGAGAAGCAGACGAACACCGCTGCGTACCCTTTCAGAATCTTCGCATTTCTCAACGTCGAGGACTTAACATTAAAGGGACCAGCGAAATCGACTCCGGTATATGTGAAAGGCAGGGAAAAGTTCACGCGTTCTGGGGGGAGTGCGGCCATGATTTGGTGCTGGACCTTATGCTTGTAAATCGTACAGGCCTTGCATTCTCTGATGCATTTTCGGACAAGATTCTTTAATCTGGGGATATAGAATCCCTGTCGAATCGCACGTAGCATTATATGATGCTCAGAGTGGAACATAATGCGATGGGTAAAATTAACTAGGAGCCTCGCAAATTGAGACCCTTCTGGCACAATAACTGGATGACGTTCCTTTTAACTTAAGCCTACATTAATAAGCCTGCCGCCAACTCGTAAAAGGTCGTCCTTATCCATAAAAGGATTCAAGTTAAGCAATCTACTTTTGCGGCTTAACGGTCTCTTTTCTTTCAGGCAATCATATTCACGGTAAAAATATCTCTTTTGAGCGAGCGCGATAAGTCGAGTTTTCATTGAGCTAATTTCTTGAGCTGTAATAAACTTTTCGGTGGAAAATGGTTTCTTGAGAACTCGGTTGACAAATCTAAGTCGATAACAAAGAATTCGCAACGCCCTTTCAAAAGATGAAAATTCATCTAGGACATCTGTGCAGTTTATGTCAAGATGAAAGTTGATGATGGACTTTTTCGTCTCCAAGTCGACTGGGTCAAACGTACGAGGTATTGGCCACAATGTTGTTGGAAGGTGTAGCCAGGTGGGCCCATGCCACCAGAGTTGATTGTCTACAAGTTCCTGCGGGGAGCAGTCTCGAGTGCCCATGTCTGCAGGATTTTCCTCAGTTTTGGCATGTCTCCAGTGTTGAGCGCTGGCGATGCTGATGATCTGAGTCACACGATTTGCGACAAAAGTTTTTAACGTGTATGGAGGTTTTAGCAAACACCCCAGGACCATGGACGAGTCTTTCCACAAAAATAGCTCATAGGTGAACTGACAATTCGTGACTACACTACGGACGAGCTTAGCCAACAATAAAGCTCCACACAATTCGAGTTTCGGAACGGTATTCCGCTTGATCGGAGCAACTTTCGTTTTCTCTACCAGCAAATGACTATTTATATGGCCGTCTGCGTTTTCTGTTCGAATATACACTGAACCACAATATGCCTTCTCTGAGGCGTCACAGAAGCCATGTAGTTGGATTTTATATCCTGGGGAGAAATCTACCCATCTAGGTATCTTAATGGTTGAAATAAATGGCAAGTTTTTTAAGAATAAACTCCATTTTACAAGTATGTGTGAAGGTACCCCTTCGTCCCAATCAGACTTTGCTTCCCATAATTCTTGCATCAAAGTCTTAGCAACAATAACGACTGGGCCTAACCAACCTAGAGGGTCAAATAATCTCGCTATTACCGACAAGATTTTTCGTTTCGTAGCGGATGGGGTAATTTCAATTGGCTCGACAGCATAGTAAAATATATCCGCTAACGCATTCCAGCGAACTCCAAAAGTTTTTATTGTGCTGGAGTCATCTAACTTCAAAAAATCTTCGTCTAGAAGATCCTCCCGGGGCAAACTTTCTAGTAGTAATTGGTCGTTTGCTGCCATCTTCTTAAGGGGAAAGCCAGCAGATTTCAAAGCTTAAATAAGCTCCCCTTGCTTTAGCTTGGCTTCCTCCAGTGTGTGTCCCCCGGACAGTATGTCATCAACGTAGACCTCGTTTTTCAAAACAATCGATGCTTTGGGATACAAGTATCTGCAATCATGACCTACCTCGCCAAAAAGGGGGCGCAATTTACGCCGAACGTAACAGTTTTAAGCTGAAATTAATTCACATATCCCTCAGCTTGGTTGCGGAATAAGATCTGTTGATAAGGGCGATCTGCTTCATGTATCAAAACCTGCCTATACATCTTCTGTATGTCTCCAGTGAATACGTATTTGTAATTCCGCCATCGTAAAACGAGCTGCATCAGATCCGTTTGAAGAGTAGGACCCTGGTAGAGCACTTCCTTTAATGAAAATCCACTTCCTGTCTTCTTTGAGGCATTAAAGACAACTCGAACTTTTGTTGTTTTGCTTTCGGGCTTGATGACCGCGTGGTGGGGTAGATAGAACGACGCGACTTTTTCTGCTTTGGGTTCAAAATGTACAACTGGGTCCATGTGGTCCAAGTCGAGGTATTCTTGGAGAACTTCAGTGTACTGCGCTTTCAAATCTGGAGTTTTATCGAGCATTTTCTCCATTCTGTGGTACTGCGCAAGAGCCATATTTCGGGAGGGGCCTAGAAAAATCTCTTTCGTAAATTGTTCCTTAAACGGTAGTCGCACCACGTAACGTCCATCAGATTGTCGCGTTGTGGTACGTTTGAAATAGTTTTCGCAATAAATGTCGCTTTCAGACTGAAAA
The DNA here is from genome assembly GCA_943735925.1 of Pollenia amentaria. Classification (NCBI taxonomy): domain Eukaryota; kingdom Metazoa; phylum Arthropoda; class Insecta; order Diptera; family Polleniidae; genus Pollenia; species Pollenia amentaria. The sequence continues at coordinate 71,979,314 of OX031009.1, forward strand.
TCTTGTTTTTCCGCCTATTCTATCTCCCAAAACTTCTTAAGTTGTTCATGAAGGGCCAGCTCGCTGCAAGGCGAAACAAAAGTATGAAAATATTGAACTTTAGTCTCTGGCTCAGGGCCTAGCAAATACCATTCGAAGTGGGACTCTCGAGCTTCAAGATTATTGCGAATATTCATTTTTACGCCGCTCAAATTTATAAAAGGCAAGTAATCACTACCAATAATCATTTCGATGGCCGCCGGTTTGTAGAACTAGGGGTCTGCCATCTTTAAACCTCTTATATCTTCTAAATTTTGGATTGGAATCGGCCGTGAAGGCATAAAATGTGCTAACGTTGGTACCACAATCGCTCGAATTTTAATTTTAAATTCGAGATTTAACTGTGACATAGCACTTTCCCTTCGAACTTCCTACCACTGTTTCACCGAACCCTGATATTTCGCTATGATGGCGCTCTAGGGGGATAGCTAAATTCTGTTGAACACGCCTTATGAGAAAACTTCTGGATAACTATCTTGCCGCGATGTGGTGGCTTAAATGCCGGCGGTAGTGTATGTCTTGGAACTTGATTCGGTACATTTTAACCGGAACAAGTTCGAAGGCATAAGCTTTAAAGCCGGCATGACCAAGGGTTATCCATCCCATATCCCATCCTCTTTACCTATAATCCTACCTACTTCTCCCTTTGATTCCCTACATCCCCCACTTTTAAGGTCAAGGTGGTTGATAGCAGTGCCGAGGACCTGAATGGCTAGTTAGTGGTAAAAGAAACTGGTCGTGAACAGCTTCCCTCTGACGCCGATGGCAAGGGTCAGTTGTAATTCTAGCCTAGTCCGCGTAAGCCGTCACTGCGCGCGATGGTCGCTTTGTTTACGTGCATACTCGTGGGACCAAAAACTGGATAAATTAAACTTTAAAAAACGAAATGAAGAAGTTGGCGCAGGGAATGTCTCTGTCAGCTCAGCAGGTTCGGGGTCAGATTTGGACTCCGACTTGCTGGGTATTCACAGAGATATTCTGCTGCAAGAGAGTCAGTTAATGACAGAACTGACAGTCATGACAGAGACGGACAGGATAGACTCGCCAATCGGCTCTCCGTCTCGTACAGGGGCATCGGAAAGACTCGGTGACCTAACTCTGGGCTCTGATGATGAGCACGAAATAACACTGATTTCGGCTCATTATGAGGGCCATAGGGTTGGGCCATCGACCTCCGGAGTCACACTCGGGTTGGAGAGAGGATTGGCGAGTGTATCAAAACTCGTTGTTCGGCAAGATGCGACAGAACAGGTCACGTCAGATAGCCGAACGAGCTACGATAAAGCCAAGAGTGGTGTGAGAGCCTCCTTAGCCTTTCTGGAAAAGATAGCTAAGAAAGACTCCTCACTGCACGATGGGCGGGATAGGCATCTGCTGAGGAACTACCGAAAGAACGTTGCTAGATTCGAACGAATCCACGGCTCTAACGGTGCCATCCTAGGGCTTCCCTATCCTGCGGGATACACAGCAAGGGCTGCTGTGGATACACATGTTGTCAGTAAAGACAACAAATCCCCAGCACCCCCTGTTGATGAATCCTCGAATAAAGCAGAAGATAAGAAAAAGGAGGGTAAAGGTTCAACGACTGGCCCTCTTAATCGTGACAGTATGGTCACAGTTAAGGGAGCTAGGCCTGAGAACGTTTTACCCACTACTAGTCGCGCGATGAGGGCTGGAAATGTCTCGGTAATTTCCGATAGTCACTCCTAAAAAGGAGTCACTAAAGGAAGGGTTGCTGGGACAGACCAGTCAACATCTGCAGGGAAATCGGGTGATCATCGACAGAGCTCTGCTAAGGGCCCCAAAAAGGGGGTAGTTAAGCGAGTGAGGTCTGGTGATGACCAGAAATCCCCTGCGGCTAAGAGGACTGGTCAGACTGTGGTCAGTTCTCTTAAAGATCCCCATAAGGAGATCAATAAGAGGACTGGCTCCAGAAAGGACCAACCATCCACGTCAAAAAAACTAAAGGAGTCGTCGAGTAAGGACGGTATTCTAGCGGCTGTCATTGATCGTAAGGATCCCGATGGAAGGATCAGTTTCGAGAGATGGCAGGTGCTAGAGAACAAACTACTCGACGAAATCTTTACTGCCAAAGGAAGGCCGGACGAAGTATCGTTCAAACTGACTGGGCGGCATTCCTGGATATAGAGGGCGCCTTTAACAATTTGAAGATAGAGGCTATCAGGCAGGCATTGGTGGATCTAGGCGTTCCACTGTTCCTGGTCGAATGGATAACTCTGATGCTCAGCAGCAGAGTTATTCACTCGGACTGGGGAAACGAGCGCTTAAAGAAACTGGTGACTAGGGGAACCCCACAGGGGGGAGTTCTCTCTCCTTTATTATGGCTCTTAGCTGTCAACGTCGTTCTGGGACTTTTTGACAGAATGGGTCGGAAAGTTGTGGCCTACGCGGATGATGTAGTGATATTGGTATCGGGCAAGTTTCTGCCGACAATAAGCGAAGTCATGCAAGGGGCGCTGGGCGAACTGTCAGCATGGGCGAGTGATAAGGGATTGGGAGTTAATCCGGAGAAGACCGAGTTGGTTCTTTTTACTAGGAGGTACAGGGTAGAGAATTTTAGGCTGCCGGTACTAGGAGGAGTAGAGCTTAGACTATCTGATAGCGCTAAGTATCTAGGAGTTTTTCTGGACAGCAAGCTGTCGTGGGGAAGGAATACTCAGGAGAGACTTAAGAGAGGCCTCAATGCCTACTATGCTTGCAGATCATCGATAGGTAGGAGCTGGGGACTCCGGCCGTCAGTAGTAGGATGGCTGTACACTTCGGTGGTTAGACCCATTCTTACGTATGGATGCTGTGTTTGGTGGGAGTCATTGAGAGTGGCTTGTCGAAGGAACCTTCTGTCTAAGGCTCAGAGGTGTGCTTCAATCGGCATGACAGGTGCCATGAGAAGTACACCTCAAGCGGCACTGGATGTCATTCTACATCTTCTGCCCATTGGGAATGGCAGCCAGAAGCATTCTTAGACTGAGGGAACTAGGATTGATTAGGAATTTCACGCAGGGTCACTCACGGATCTTGGGTGAGATCGAAGCTGGAGGTTACTGCCTGGGATCACCCGGCTCCACGGATTTCGTGGGCACCAGGGTGGATTTCGGACGGTTGCCGGAGGTGGTAACGCCTTCTAGGGAGAGTTGGTCAGGTAGGAGCAGATTATTTAGTGGATTTGCTATTTTCACTGACGGCTCGAAGATGAGAGGCACGGGTGCGGGGGTCTACATTGAGGATCTGGACATCAGAATATCATATAGGCTTCCGGACGACTGCAGTGTTTTTCAGGCGGAGGTTCTGGGAGTCTTGAGGACCGTGGAACTGATGAGGGACAACATTGATAGGGGCTCGGAGGTCACTATATATGTAGACAGCCAGGCGGCCCTTATGGCCGTAAGGGGCTGTTACGTGAACTCCAAGCTAGTTGACGGTTGCAGGAGGGCTCTGGAGGGAGCCTTAGGAGAGTATATGTTGAGATTGTGCTGGGTGCCTGGTCACTGCAACATAAACGGCAACGAGATTGCTGATGAGTTGGCGAGACAGGGCTCAGAGATGGAGGATCCTAATCACATAGAGGCGGTTAGGCCTCCAATAGGATTCTACTTTGGGAAGATTAGGGAATGGATTCTGGACGCGACGAATAGGGCCTGGGGGAACCGAACGGACTGCCGGGTATCACGGACGATGTGGCCGGTGCTTAGGAAGTCCGACTCGGAGTTGTTGCTGGGCAGAAGCAGGGTCTGCGTGAGGACCATAATAGGAATCATCACGGGTCATTGCATGATAGGCAGGATGGCGATGTGGTTGGGATCCGACGTGTCGGATATGTGCGGGTTGTGTGAGGACCCGGAGGAACTGGAGACGGTTGAACACATTTTTTGCCGCTGTCCCAGGCTACAGTGCAGCAGGCTGAGGTGGCTGGGCAGCAGATTCCTAGGCGAATTAGGGGACGTCCCGGGCTGTGGGCTCGAGAGTCTGATAGGATTCGTAATGGGGATGGCCTGGCTGCGCAGCAGGAGACTGGGAGCTAACCGCACATAGGGCGGATTGGTGTTGTGTTGAGTGAGGCTTTTCTCTCGGGTTTGGTCGGAACTTCCTATTCTCATCTATTCTTATCTATTCTTATCTTTTCTAATGCTTTTGCTGTTTCTCTTCACCTTCTTTTTTTTCAGCTTCTTAACTATAAACAAGGCATCACAATGGACCGTATTGGTCTCTGGGTGAGGGTGTGAAGGAGACTTCACACCAGCCTTTCTACCTACCTACCTATGAGAAAACTTCTAGTCGACCCGGTATCAATTAATGCGTGAACAGTGAATTTTTCGCCTAAATGCTCGACATGAACCAAAGCGGTGGGTAAAATGGTAGTTCCGCTGTGTTGAGAAAAATTACCCTGAGCCGACTCTCCATTTGCACCAGAAGTGGCAGATCGTCCCGAATGAGATTTGGAAGACCTCGTGTTACTCTGAGTACCCGACCCTGATGGCCTTTCGTCGTCGTGAAAATGCTGTTGCCTTGATGCCCTTGGAGTTGGACCTTTTTTCGACTTCTCTTCATCGATGTGTAGCATGGTGTGATGCCTTTTGCTGCATATGGCGCAGCTGCTCGTACTGACATTTCGTTTTGAAATGAGTTGGTGAAAAACAATTCGCACAAAATTTGTTCGCATAAACATACTTTATTCTATCATTGACTGACAATCCCTTAAAATATTTGCAGAACCGTATAGATGGTTCTGCTGGCATTTCTTGCAGCTGAATTTACTCTTATCGGGTTCAGTATTAGAATAAAAAAACTTGAGATTTGGAAGTATTGTTGTCTCTGCTGGACGGCTTCCTCAAATTTATGAAAGTTTCCAGAGTTTCAATTCGTTCAGACAGAAATCGATTAAGTTGCGGCAATTCTTTGTGGTTAATTAAGGAATCTTCCCACGCACGCGAAGTTTCTTCTGGGAGCTTTGAAGTGCAAATGTGCATAAGGAAGGGGTCGTTATCCGCTACTTCAACTAGAAACGAGCTAATAATCGACAAACCATCGCTGACCGTGTTTTGAAATTGCCTTAAAAATTTTAAAGTTTCATTCTGAGAGGCCTGAATGCCATAAATCTTCCTAATTTGGTTATTAATTAAATTTCGCTTATTTTCGTAGCGATTTTTTAAAGCCTGCCACGCTAACTCGAAATTACAATCTACCAACTCATAATATTTTATGAGCTGGTAGGCCTCCCCCCTCTTTTTGCCTAGCAAATAATATGATTTATGAGCTGGAGCTACCGATGGCTCCTTTCCAACCACTGCCATAAACATATCCCTAAATGCTGGCCATTTTTTGAAACCCCCTTCAAACGTTTGGATTTCGACCGCAGGTAACTTAAGCGACGACTGACGCACGGCTGGTCCTTGCTGTTCTGGAGCATATTCGTATTTCACAGTAATTTCATCTGTAAAATCTTCTTCCTTTACTTTTTCATAGCCTGTGATGAATTCTTCAAAGGTTGCCACCATTTTCAGCCATCTTCTCTCCAATTCAGACTGCTTTACCTCTAAAAGTAAAGTCGTCAATGCTTCTGGAGAGATCTTCTCAAAAGTAGAACAGAAAAGCACCACTTGGCGAATGTCGTATTGACATGGTCTTTCAGAGACCATTTTAAAAATTTTAGATCACCGAATTTTCTCGAGCAGCAATTAGACTTTCAAGTCCAAATCGTGTAGATATTCAACCTCTTATTGTATGTTCTAATATTCGCGAAGAATGTGAGCGTGTCGAATGGAAAAACCCGCCTTAGAATTTCGCCCAAATTTTCCAAATAAATAATCGTATAAAACTACCAAAATTTTATTAGGTGCTTAGCAGCAGAGCAGTATAATTCTAATATGTAAATAAATTTATTAAAACCTTTTATTTAATAACTTCGTTCTCTACCACCATAAATTCATTTTCAAAAATTTATAAACAAAAACTAATTTTACTCAGACTTCGTAAAATTTATTAAAACCTCTACTCATAAAATTCCCATTATTGTATTATTTTAATTGTGCTTTAAATTTAATTTTCCAAAAATTACCCACTCTTTTCTTCAAACAATTTTTCCAAAGTAATTCGAACTCACTTCACCAAAACTTTTGAACAGTTAGTTTATGAGCATTCAATTATTCCCCTTGGCGATGCCTTAAATCGTGTACCACATGAGGGGCCACCGTGTAAATTTTTCTTAAAAAGTAACCTCTTTTCGGTTCACTCTTTTCCTTCCAAAAGTTTGTAAACATTGATGTAACTGTGCATTCAATAGTAATGCTATTTTTAAAAATTTGTGCACCACATGAAAGGCCACCGTGTAAAATATTTTTACTACAAATTTACCCCTTTATCATAATTTTTTTTATAAATATGTAATATGCAATTGTAACCGCTTATGCCAAATCACTGTGTTTTTTTTTTTTTTTAATTTAAATTTCCCGTACCAAATTCTTCACAAAAATATATACATAATTATTTGAATTCCACACACTCACCCTTATTCAGCTTTTTATTTGCAATGTTGTTGTTGTTCTTCTTCTTCTGTGGTTTTTTTCTTTGATTGTTTTTAAACACCCTTTATATTTTATTATTTTTTCCCTGGGTTTTTTTTTTAAGTCACTGTCTTATTTTCTGTTTGTTTTATTTTTATTATTTAATTTTTATTTATTTTAATATTTGTCACAATATGCTTTTTACTTTAACTTGCTCAGCACGCGTTTAACTTGTGAAGTTGTCGGCAAAAAATCAATTGTACATAACAAAGTTAGGGAAACTGGTGGAATTGAACCACTTGTTAATGATCGTGACGAGTATGGCAATTATATTTAACGGCAGTGCGCATGTCTTAAAAAAACTCCGTTGTTTTTTCTTATTTACCAGTGTTGGTACTTTTTATTAGTGTTGGCACGCTATGGATTTTTTATATCAGTGATAGCTTTTTATTAAATTTGAAGGTTATGTTCGATACCTTGTTTGAATATGATTATGCAGTAATTTTAATAAATTTTTTAAGCACTTTTCACGAAAATCATACAATCGCATTAAATATAATTAAAACACTGCACTTACCCGATCTAATCCTTTTGTTGATTCTTAGCGTTTACCTTTTTGAAAGGTCTTGTAGACCTTTCTTCCTTCTTGGAATATTTAGCGCAATTTTTTCCTTTTGTTGGAACGGGATACACCAAAGATTTTTCTGCACACAGCCCTCTTGACTGTTGTTGATGTCGTCGTTGTTGCGGTAGAACAATTATTGACGACAGTTCAAATGTGCCTTAGTTGTTACGATAGAACAACTGTTGAAGACACTTTGTGGACAGATTTTTCACTGGTTCATTCAATCCTAGCTCTTCTAGGATTTTTACGAAGGACCAAAATGTGGGCTAGACTTTCTTCCTAGCCGCTGATTATTGTTAAAAAATAAAAAACACGGTTGGTCTTTATTTTAAATTCTTTCAAAAAAGGTTATTATTGAGCTTCTTGCTCCTTCTGTTGTGAGATTAATACGAATACTAAAACACTTTAACAATTGTAGGTTCGTAATAACCAAATAAAGCACGATGGCCACGGTCAAACTGATTTGACAAATAATATGTATGTATTGGTAATATTTTGTTTTACTTAACACAGCAACGTATCAAACTGAAACCATCAAATTTCATTTCAAAGCTGTTTTTAAAAGGTAAGAACGTGTGATTAATTTGGTCGCAAAATATTTTTAATGTTTACAATTTATTTTTTTTTTTAGAAATATGACTGACATCGAAAATTGTTGCATAGCTATTGCTCTGGCATATGCAGGAAAAAAGAAAGAAGAAAAAAAGGCGTAAAGCGACTTTGGATGAAAAACTGGCACAAAAAAAGAAATGAATTTACTCACGAAAATTTACTTAATGAGCTTAAATTGAGTTCTCCAAGCGATTTTCGAAATTTTTTGCGCATGAGTGAAGACACGTATGAAGAACTTTTAACTTTGGTTGGCCCGAAAATTAAAAAGCAGTATACTGCAATGCATGAATCAATTTCTCCGAACCAACGCCTTTCCACAACCTTGCGTTTTCTGGCTACGGGTAATTCATTTGCTGATTTAAAATTTACCAGCGCTATTTCGGAACGAGCAATTGGTCGCATTGTTATGGAAACTTGTATAGAAATAAATAAGGCATTAAAAAATTACAATAAGGTAAATAAAATGCAATTTTTGTTTTATTTATTAATTAATTTATTTAATACTAAAAAAGAAAAAAGTATAACTCAAGTAAATCATTGAAAAGACGAAAAATATCGTGTCAGTGACCTTTCCGACGTCTCACTTTGTAAGGTATAGTTAATTTCCGGGTTTATTTGTGGCGATACGAGTGGTACTGGAACTTTCATAATAGGTGTGCTACTTCGAGTTAAAGTGACATTGCTGTAATTAGAAGCTGGAGTGTGGGACGAACTGCATTCACTGAAATAAGCGGGTGGTGAAGGGGTTGCAATGTTTATATGCATAGCATTTCTATGCAATGTGCCCATTTGGCCTTCAAAAAAAATTTCGTTAATAAATTTTTCAGCGTATGCTCTTTGTGTGACAGTCATTTTTTTTAGCTTCAATGCCCAACCCTCTGCAACTTTGTCGCATTCGTCCGGAGCCTGATTGAGGCGTTTAGCTGCCAAAATCATTAATTCTTCCGCCGCATCTGACTTCTTACGCTTCTTTTCGAAAATCTGCAAACAAAAATTAAAAAATTGATTGATATATGTATTTTTATTTACAGATTCCTTCAAACGAAGATGAGTGGAAAAAAATGCAACAGACTTCTATCGCCGTTGGAATTTTCCTAACTGCTTAGGAGCCATCGATGGCAAACACATTGCAATAAAAAAACCACCGAACTCTGGGTCGTTCTACTATAATTATAAAAAGTTTTTTAGCATTGTTTTATTGGCAGTAGTAGATGCGAACTACGAGTTTATTATGGTGGATGTTGGCACAAACGGAAGAGTATCGGATGGCGGAGTACTAAACAACACCAAATTTGGAGAAGCATTTTGTGAAGGTGCATTGAATCTGCCGAAACCATGCACATTGCCATCAACAAATACTAAATTGCCTTTTGTTTTTGTGGGAGATGATGCGTTTCAGCTGTCACCTAATTTAATGAAACCGTATTCCCAAACGGGGCTTACCGAAGAGCAACGCATTTTTAATTATCGCTTGAGCCGCGCCCGACGCATCGTAGAAAATGCTTTTGGCATATTAGTATCCCGATTTAGGGTGTTGCAAGGAGCAATTGGGCTTTCGCCAGAAAAAGTGGAAACAATTGTATTGACGTGCTGCTATTTGCACAATTTTTTGAGGAAAAAAAAGGCGAATGAATACATATCTGAAGGCACAGTTGATAGTGAAAATTTGCTGGTTGGAAGAATAGTTGATGGTTTATGGAGGGAAGATTCGCATTCAACACCATTACAAAGCAGTCACTCAAGAAATTCATCAAACGCTGCTAAATTAATTAGGGACCAATTTTGTAGCTATTTTAATAACGAAGGTCAAGTTTCTTGGCAAAAAAATTTGTAAGCACCAAAGTAAATAAATAAATATAAATTATATCTAAAAAGCACTTACCATTGTATCATTTTCATCTATCATGGACGTTTGCGATGCACACGGTTTCTCATTGTCTCTGAGAAAATCTATAGCTTCAAAATAGTACAAGCTAGGTTCGCACTCCTCTTCTACTCCGGCGCCACTTTTCTCCAGCTTCTCAATTCTTCTTAGTTCTTTTCTATAAGCGGTTCTTAATATATTAATTTTTTGTGTTACATCTTTTTTTCCGCGTTCGGATACTTTTCTTTGTATTTTTGAAGAAGAACTTCATACTGAGAATTTTTCTCATCTCTGTTGCTGTATTCCTTGGATTTAACCTGCCATAAAGCAGGCAAACCACGGTATACTTCAATAAATTCGAGTATAAAATTTTTTTCGTCCATTTTTTAATCATCCACAAAATTTGTATTGTACGTTGTTGTCGCTGCGAAAACTGAATAAAAATGCCATTTGGCGTTTTTCGCAGCAACACATCAAATTCGCTTCAAATCTTAGCAGCGGCGGCAGTGAAAATCTAAATTGTTTTGATTTTCGTCAAACTCACATCAACATATACGTGTGAGATTTTTTTCACTAACACAATCAAAAAACACTGAGTTTGACAAATCAATTTGATACGTGGCCATCGTGCTTAAGACTCAAATAAAAAACAATCTCAAGAGACAATTATAGCAAAAAAAAAAAAAAGTAAAAGAGTAAAAGAAACCTGGAGAATTACTCTACACTTAGAGAAAAGGAAATACAAATTCAACTATAAAATACGCTAGTATGAACGTAGTGTAACGGATTAAGATGAATCAGGGCAGCTATACGTTTTTCTGATTGTGTAACAATAATAAAAATTTTTATGAGTACTACCTGTATTGTGTTCGATCACGATCAATATTCCCTATATCATAAAATTTTTTTGAAGGCAATAGCACATGATTTCTGTTACTTCTGCAAACATTTTTGCAAAATAAAAAAGTTTCAAACAAAAAAATTTTTTTTTGGAGTAATTTCATTAAAATTAAAAAAAGGGTTAAACAGACGGGTCCAGACGGGTACAAGAGTATATACAGGATTAAAGAAAACACGTTCACCTTTCCCTCAGTGGCTTAACCTTCTTAATCCCTTTTGATCCGCAAAAGTTCTATTCTACTAAAGTTGAAATTTAACAAAAATTTAGTAGTTAAGAAAATATATTTTAACATCTCAAATATAAATAACACAATAGTCGCACATATTACTTTTTTAAAGATTACAAGACTAGCAGGTCATTATCGATGATAGTTTTTAAGCAGTGATAATTTCTTTCAAATTAAATGTAAAAAAATCACTTTTTTCTGAATTTAAAAAAAAGTTGTGCTCAACAACATGGCACGACCACAATTACCAATATTTTGACCTAATTTTTTGGCTACCTTAATTTTAATATGTTAACTATTAAATAAAATTTAAATTTTGGAAATCGGTGACAAACCAAAATTGGACTTTTGGCCAATGAAATAAAATATTCAGCCACTGTGGGTCGTGCTCGTTGACGATAGACGTGTTTTCTTAACTCAACATACGGCTTATTTTTATACCCCTCACCGAAAGTAAAAGGGTATATATAACTTTGTCAATCAGTTTGTAATTTCTACAATATTAATCTTAGACCCTATAAAGTATATATATATATATTTATTCTGGGTCCTTACGAGGAGTGAAGTTGATTTACGTTTGATATGTGTTGGGCTAGGTTGTTTAACATTTATGTCACATATAGTCCACCATTACTTGATATTGAAATTCAGCCAGATAGCTCCAAGGATGACTGAGATATGAGCAAAAACCGCGACTACCTCTAATTTTTCCCATATATCCCATGTTGTTGTTTTCTAAGTCTTTTTTCTGAATCTGGAGAGCAGCAAGAGCCAGGGCTTTCAAATTTTGTACACACATCTTGGTTACGAATACACCAACTCTCTAAAAAAAATGGGCGGGATTAGAGAAGTGGGTGTGGCACTTCCCATACAAAGACATTATACATTTCTGTATACCTAGAGAACGAAACGAGCTAAGGTTCCCAAATAAGGTTATCAATACACAGCATCCCACAAAATATGGGCGGGATTGGAAAAGTGGGCGTGGTACTTCCCGTACAAAGACATTATTAAAGAGTTACCGAAAATTCGAACAAGGTGAAGTTTGAAATCAGAGGTTTATAAGTTAAAGAATATACATACTATTTCAAATTTGAATTTTCCGCTTCAAGATTTTGATAAGTTAAAATATAATGTGCTATGTGCTTTGCCTATCGAAAGCTATTTCAACGCATCTCCAGTACTACTTATTGGATAAGATTACTCTTACCATGCTGTTACCTCTCATGTTATTGAACGTGAAGACGTCAACTTAATTGCAGCAAAGACTAAGCATGGTTGGATAATCTATACCCCAACGCATCCGGATACGCCTCATACAGCAACTGTAATGTACGTACTGGACAACGAAATTCATGATATGGTTAAAGAGTTTATTTAAAATGAGAATTTCGTATCCAATCCGAATTGTTACTTTCAGATGAAAATCAACATATGTTTGAAACTGGCCTTTTGTAGAAAAGTTATCCCCGCATTTTTCAAGTTTTTGAAATGGCAAAGAAACGAATATTAACTGTAGAAAAAAAGATGAGTCAAGACCTTCAATATGCGGCAATTTATATATGGAGGAGTTCATGTCAAGTGACCCTACTTTTGAAATCGATGTCTTCCGATTTGGATGAAATTTGCACCAAGGTTAGTCCTATTGGATAGTAGTTTAGACACAAATTTTTAACTAGATCGGTCAAAAAGTTTATGAGTTAGAGGGGGTCAAAATTTAATATTTTGGCGAAGCAGGTGTTCTTTCTCACCCATGTAACTTATTATCTATTGGTGTTAGCAAAATTTGTCCCAAACAAATGAGATAGCTATTTCTTCAATCTTTCGAAACAAATTTTTTTTATATATTCTAAAATTTTTTTTAAATTTAAAATTTTTTTTTTTTATTTTTTTTATGCGGGTATTTTTTTGCTCAAAATAAAGCTTAGGTCTTTTCCTTTAAGGTAGTTCTGGTCGCTTTTTGGGCCGCGAGTGGGTTATGTATAAAAAAAATAATTTCTAAGTCAAGACTAGGATTTTTTAATTTTTAGCATATTCACTATTTTGAATTTTTTCCTATTTGTGTGTAAGTGTTTTTAAATTCTTTAAAATAAAACTTGTTCTGAGAAACTTGACAAATTAACCTTTCCGACGGTATATAACATACCTAACTAGCATTTCATACCCTAGATACTGTAATACCCACCATATGTTAATCCCAGGAATAAAATCACTTATTTTCTATAGAGATGTTGACAAATTAATTATTTTTTATTTATTTGTAGTAATAATTAAATTAATATAAAATAATAATTAAAAGATTTTGTTTGTTGTGCTTAATTCGCTTTTTTAATAATTGATAAAAAATACTGAAATTTATTGTTGGAGGATAAGCTGTTCCTATGCGCATTTCACTGGTTGCTTAGGCCAGATCATCAGGAAACGTTCTCCTAAATAATTTTAGAAAAGCCAAAGCTATCAGCAAACGAAACTACAGAGGGAATGAGAATTACCTACAAACACTCAGAAAGTCTTGTTTGCAACGATATCAAAGCTTAAACAAAATACCAAACAATAAATCAGTGATGAGTTTTATCTTTTCTTACATTTCCCGCTACAATTATTTGGAATTCTCCCAACATTAATTGTAGTTGTAAGTGGGGTAAAGAAAAAACATATTAAAAACAAAAACAAAGTGCTTTTATTGTTTTCGCAAGAAATCAAAATAAAAACAATTTGCCAGTTCAGTTTTTATGCACGTGCACTTGCTAAAATTTATTATCAAAGTTGTTTTTGGGAATACTATTATTTATTAAAAGATTTTGTTTGTTGTGCTTAATTCCCTTTTTTAATAATTGATAAAAAATACTGAAATTTATTGTTGGAGGATAAGCTGTTCCTATGCGCATTTCACTGGTTGCTTAGGCCAGATCATCAGGAAACGTTCTCCTAAATAATTTTAGAAAAGCCAAAGCTATCAGCAAACGAAACTACAGAGGGAATGAGAATTACCTACAAACACTCAGAAAGTCTTGTTTGCAACGATATCAAAGCTTAAACAAAATACCAAACAATAAATCAGTGATGAGTTTTATCTTTTCTTACATTTCCCGCTACAATTATTTGGAATTCTCCCAACATTAATTGTAGTTGTAAGTGGGGTAAAGAAAAAACATATTAAAAACAAAAACAAAGTGCTTTTATTGTTTTCGCAAGAAATCAAAATAAAAACAATTTGCCAGTTCAGTTTTTATGCACGTGCACTTGCTAAAATTTATTATCAAAGTTGTTTTTGGGAATACTATTATTTATTAAAAGATTTTGTTTGTTGTGCTTAATTCCCTTTTTTAATAATTGATAAAAAATACTGAAATTTATTGTTGGAGGATAAGCTGTTCCTATGCGCATTTCACTGGTTGCTTAGGCCAGATCATCAGGAAACGTTCTCCTAAATAATTTTAGAAAAGCCAAAGCTATCAGCAAACGAAACTACAGAGGGAATGAGAATTACCTACAAACACTCAGAAAGTCTTGTTTGCAACGATATCAAAGCTTAAACAAAATACCAAACAATAAATCAGTGATGAGTTTTATCTTTTCTTACATTTCCCGCTACAATTATTTGGAATTCTCCCAACATTAATTGTAGTTGTAAGTGGGGTAAAGAAAAAACATATTAAAAACAAAAACAAAGTGCTTTTATTGTTTTCGCAAGAAATCAAAATAAAAACAATTTGCCAGTTCAGTTTTTATGCACGTGCACTTGCTAAAATTTATTATCAAAGTTGTTTGTGGGAATACTATTATGTGGAATACTATATAAAATTCTCATTCCCTCTGTAGTTTCGTTTGCTGATAGCTTTGGCTTTTCTAAAATTATTTAGGCGAACGTTTCCTGATGATCTGGCCTAAGCAACTAGTGAAATGCGCATAGGAACAGCTTATCCTCCAACAATAAATTTTAGTATTTTTTATCAATTATTAAAAAAGGGAATTAAGCACAACAAACAAAATCTTTTAATAAATAATAGTATTCCCACAAACAACTTTGATAATAAATTTTAGCAAGTGCACGTGCATAAAAACTGAACTGGCAAATTGTTTTTATTTTGATTTCTTGCGAAAACAATAAAAGCACTTTGTTTTTGTTTTTAATATGTTTTTTGTTTACCCCACTTACAACTACAATTAATATTGGGAGAATTCCAAATAATTGTAGCGGGAAATGTAAGAAAAGATAAAACTCATCACTGATTTATTGTTTGGTATTTTGTTTAAGCTTTGATATCGTTGCAAACAAGACTTTCTGAGTGTTTGTAGGTAATTCTCATTCCCTCTGTAGTTTCGTTTCCTGATAGCTTTGGCTTTTCTAAAATTGTTTAGGAGAACGTTTCCTGATGATCTGGCCTAAGCAACCAGTGAAATGCGCATAGGAACAGCTTATCCTCCAACAATAAATTTCAGTATTTTTTATCAATTATTAAAAAAAGGGAATTAAGCACAACAAACAAAATCTTTTAATAAATAATAGTATTCCCACAAACAACTTTGATAATATAAAATAATAATAATAAAAACAAAAAGATAAATAATCTAAAAAAAATTTTATCTTAATCACCAAAGATCCTGCCAATCGTTCACCGACAAATATGTGTAAAGAAAAATAATATTTGAGCAGCTTATGCTTAAAAAATGCCCTAGAAAATGTAGTAAAGCTTGACACTATATATATTACTTTGTTTAATACCTTTTGTACAATACAAAAACAATTTTGAAAAAATATGAGTTTTTTTCAGAGTGTAAGAATTTATATCTCTGTAGAAAACATTTAGCAAAAAGAAAACAAAATCAGTTTTCTGCTCGGCTTCATTTTATTTGAATCACTTAAAACTTAGCATTCGTACTGAACAACAAAATAGTTTTAAGGGCGGGCCTAACTCACTTGGAACGTCAGAATGTAATTTGGGTTCACTTTGCTGTCCATTAGTTTTTTTTCATTCATAAAATGATCGTCAAAAGTTTAACAATCGTCATTGAATTAATTTTATTTTCGTCGGTCAATTTGTGCTGGTATATCTTTTTAAATTAGTTCACAATTAACATAATTTATATATACAAAACAAAATTTAAAAAAAATAGAAGGCAAAAAAAATATTAAATCAACTATAGGGGGTTTGTATAGATATTATGTTTAACATTTTAGTAAATATTATAATCGTTTTTGGAACTTTATATTTTTGTTTAAATGGGCTTTATCATCGAACAATAAACACAAAGTAAGTGCATTAGAATTTTCGTTCTCAATTATAAAAACCAAAGAGTCTACAAATGACACCAACGTAAAAAAAATTTTGCAACTTTGGTGGTAATAACACTGTATGGTCGTTCGTTATGCTTTCGGTAAAACCGAAACCTAATCCTACTCAAATGCAGGTAACAAATCAAGAAAACGCTAATAACATTCAGGTCCTGCAGCCTTGTTATAACCGAACCTTCTACGCCAACGTCTTAAAATCGAACCATATGCCAACACAAGGTGCTTTGCAAAATAATAATGATACTCCCGTTTCTAATTTAAATCCACTTCAAAACTCAATGGAAACATTAGTGCAAGCAGTAAACAATTTTATGAACACAATGGGTAACATGATCCAGGAAATGTTGAGAATTCAATCGATATTATTGCAAACTGTACTTAATAAGACATGAACTGTTTATTTTTTTGAAACGCAAACGGCATCCGCCAACATAAAAATGAATTAGAGTAAAAATAAACAAATTTATATTATGATGGCCTCTGAAACTCATTTGAATTCAAGAAATATGCTTAAAATCAATGGATATCAAGGGCCTTCGAGACATAGCTTATGGACGTTCTGTCATTCTGATAAAGGTCCGTATCTAACACTCCTTAACGTGTTATCGTTATGAAGATTTTCTACAAGCAACGAACACTTGCGTTGAAGAGTTAAATAGAAACCTTGTTATTTCATCTTTGTACTCTCCACCTAGAATATCAATATCAGAAAGTTAATATTAGAAATATTTTAAATCACTAGGACCCTGTTTTTTTTTTGGCTCCTGACGGTTATAAAGCTTAAGATACTTTCTGGGGGTAATGACTTAAAATATCTCCAAAATGGATTTAAATGTATTCGCGAGTGGACAGCCAACATATTGGCCTAAGGATCAGCAAAAAAAACCAGATGTCATCGATTTTGGCGTTTTTAAAACTTCCTAATAGAAAAGATTCATATCGACGCACAGTGGCGCCATTTGAGTTTTTTCGTTGCAAAAATCATATCTTTTGAACCGAATAAGATAATTGAACAGTTTAAACAGCATATGATAGATAACTGTTCAGCCTATGAAATGAGCGTTTGGAAAGGGTGCTACGCTTTGTAGTGGCCTACTTATGGGTTATCAAAGTTAAAATTAGTAGAAAAATCAATTTTATGGTAACTAAAAAAAATTTTTTTTACATTTTTAGATTGTTTTTATTTTTTTTCTTAAGGGTTTTATGTTTTAAATTATTACCCAACAAATTAAAAAAAAAATTATTTTTTTTTTTAAATTTATTTTTTCAATTTTCTGTAAAATATTCATCACAATTCGTAAGAGAAGGTATATCTAAAAGACTAACCATTTCTAAACTATAATTATTTTGTAACTCTATTCGTGACTTCACATGCCGCAGGGAAGAAATAAGTGGATCGGAAGATGCTGCCAACATGTTGAAGAGGTCCTCATTTTGCCTCACCCTTGATGCTTTGAATGTGTTCTGCAATCTATATTTTTTATAAAATTTGTTAAGAGACTCCTGTGCTTCTTCAGAAAGCTCTCCAATTGGCAAAGACTGGTACTCAATTATATCTTTACCATGCGCCAATATTTTATGGACGGTCGGGGTCAACTTCTTCTGTGGATACATTTCTGCTAAAAGAGATGCAGTTTTCGACGCATATTCTCCATATTTTGTAGAATTGACATTTTCTTTGCAGTTTAAAACATCCAAGATCGTTCCCAATCTTTTCACGATTTGATTGTCAATTCCAATGATTCTAGTTACTGCCTCATCATTTTCAAAAAATCTCCTAGAAGTGTTTCCATCGTTTGAGTTACCGTATTCGTGCTTGGGACAGTCTACTTTTAGTCCAACTTGTTTAAAAAAAGCATCCTGTATTTGCTTCTTTCTGATCTTTTCCTTATCCTTTATTGATGTATTTTCATCGAAGTTTTCTTCCTCTTGTGGTAGGGTATATGCCAGTTTTAGCAAGAATTCCATACACCTTATCCTTGCGTGCAATGGTGACATTCCATATTCGTAATTCTCCTCATTTGTAGAATCGTTTAAATTACCAAAGTTCTTCTGACAAATAATAATATAAAATCGATAAAAAAAATATAAAAATAAAACGAAAAAAGGGGTTTAAATAGGTTTTTGCTAAATTTTTACCTCCAATATAATTCTGTCTATATATATGTATATGATAACTAATTGAAATATGTTATAATTAAGCAGAAAAAGATACTAATCTTAAACTCTTTACAACTAATTATATAAAATTGAGATGTAACATATTATATATGAAATAAATTGAATTGAATTGAAAAAAGTTCTTCTGACTCTTTTTGCAAATCGGGCATGACATTGTTGAGGTTGTTCCTGTCAGTTCGTTTACGACTTTTCCGTCAACCATGGTCAGGTGGAACTCGTAATTGCATTCAATATATTTTCCTTCTCCAATTTGCAGCTTTGTAGGCTTAATCTTGCTTATTTGTTCTTTAATGTCCTTCACCGTAGTCCTTATGAGTTCTGCCGATTCCCTTGCAAACTGAAACATTATTGGTCGGCAATAATGCACTGATGACGGACGTGGATTTTTCCAGTGTAGGGAATCATCCGATTTTAGCCGCAAAGGAACAACAGATGCCATAAACATATTTCCGTCCGATATTGTAGCGTCATCGGGAGATATCCTTTGCTTATAAACGCTTTGTCCGGATGATCCATCGCAGCCTCATTTGCTGATCAATGTCAACTTCTCAGGTAGAATTTTCACTTCCGTGAAAAACTTTGGTGTGGTTGACTTTCTAAACAGTTCAAATAATTTTAAATTGTACAACGCCATGTTTTCAGTACTTAAATTGTTAAATGGTTTCAGTAATTGTTGCGCCAACTTTCAGGCGTAGACTAATCCAGGCATTATGCTTATTTTGCAATATATAGGCTTATGCAACCATGCCTAAAAATTTACCTGTTCCCTGCATACATATGGATTTATGCTGAATAATGCAATTTTGATATTATGCACGTGTCCAAATAAGATTTGTGCCTACCTGTAGGGACCATAAGTCAATATTGTTCCTGACCATTTGTACGCCAAAGTATTGTTTATGTGAGGTACGTACCTGCTAATATAATAACTATTAGATCAAACTACTGTCAGTCAAAACATATAAGGGATGGACGCCATACAATTTCTGCAACCATGTCTTTTTAAACTTTTTTACCTCTAGAAGCCAAACGGGCACGTACGGGCAGATAAAACCTTTTGAATTATGTAAAGAAATAATCAAAGAACAGGTTTTGCAAATATGGCAAATATAGAAAAATATAGTTTTTTTTTATTTTCCGTCAAAGTTGAAAAATAGTGAAAAAACGGATAGTTTTTAAATAGTGATTTACCAGGAGAAACACAAAGCAAACAGTTAATTTTTTTTTATCATTATACATTTAATAAATACATCAATCAATACAAACAAAAAATAAGGCGATTCGTTACCTATTTTTCGTGATATTACACCTGAAATCGCAACAAATTGACTAAAAATTGTGTGTTTTTTTGAAAACCGAAAGTCGGTCAACTTTGAACGGTTATATCTTCTAAACAAAAAATGTGATATTATTAAGAGTGGCATATTTGAAATCGTTGAAAAGTTTCCTATAACATGGGTTTATTCAAAACTTCGTCGGCATTCATGAAAATTTTGATTTTTGCAACCTCGCTTGCTCTACGGGCGCCACTGTGCGACGCTTACTTAGAAATTTTATATAATTGTTACTATAATGATAATAATGTGGTAACCCGTCTGGTTAGCACACATATAAATTGGTTAAAATATAAAAATATCCCAGTTCCCATTGCAAAAAAACATTCCGCTTAGTACATCGGAGAATGTGGTTCTCTCTGCTGTTAATTTTGCCAGTTTTCTTAAACAAGCTGTTCAACATTCCAGCATAACCCCAAAATATCAAAGTTATAATATATATTCTACAGATGTCGAGCGGCTCTTGATTGAAAAAGAGAGTTCGAATAGAGTGGCAATTGCACAGATCACGAAAGGTTAAACAATTTACTGCAGTCTCAGAAAACAGCATCCATAGAAAATTTTCTTAAGTAACTTGATGAAAATTCACAATCAGACAAGCCATTATGGGGTGCAGCTAGAAATCTTAAAACACCAGATATCTCAAAACTTCCATTAAAAAACATGAATGGAAGTTAGACAAGAAATGATATTGAGAAAGAAATCTATTTGCTAAGCATTTGAAAAACGTATTAACTCCAAATATATTTCACGATTAACGATACTTGCCTTAAGAATGGAAGGTTTCCTTAGTTACCATGATACCAAAGCCGGCAAAAGATCATAAAAAAGTCGAGTTGTATATGCCTATAAGCTTATTATTGAATATACTGGGTTTAAAAATTGGTAAACAGTTATTTTTTTCACAGCGAACTGCACAGTATTGGAAAATAAAGTTTTGCAAAGTATTCGTAATATACTAGCAAATTCGTAGTAGTTTTCAAAAATATTTAACCAGTGCAACTTTTTAATAGTACAATTTGTAAAATATTAACTGCCGTATTCATAAAAAATAAAATAGATTTCAAACGTATTTTAAAACTAAATTTCCATACAAATTTTTCTTAAAACAGATTTCATATCCATTTTAGTTTTTTATGAATACGGCAGTAAATATTTAGACGTATACATAAATCTATTTTATATCGAAATATTCAAATATTATGTTGCTTCAATATCAAAAATTACTAACACATATTATAAACTGCTGAAGTAAATGCGAAATGTACGATTATTAATAACATAACAACACACAATATGCCGTCGTGTTGATCATCAACCGCCAAAATTTGCGACAAAATATGCAAATATTATACATGAAATATTTAAATATTTCGATTTTATTATTAGACTTATAATAGTAAAAATACGAACAACAAAATATTTTTGTGTGTACATTCTAAAAGGTTAAAAACAGGAAAACTTGAAATAAGAAATTGTATGATGTATTGAAAAAAGCCAAAATATGATTTGAATGTGAGTTTTATAATTTTAGTGTAAATATATAAAACAAATTCAGAAAAAGAGTCGTAATGTTTTAAGAAAACATAGAGATAGTAGGGGGTTTCACCCTTGATAGTAAAGTTCCTTGTAGAACTTGTTAATCTTATTAGTTTAGTTAAAATACTAACATTTACAACACTGCAACAACAAAATCTTTTAGAGTATTTGCTACGCTGTGGTTGAAAAATCCAACAAAAAGCTGTAGTAAACACGTAATTTAGCATAATAAAACAGTTAACGAAACTTTATCTGTCTCTTTCTATCACTAAGTAAATTTATTAATTTAGAATACATACGTAAAAGAGACTCACGCTTTGTTGTATAAAAACGTATTAAATAAAGTAGAACTGTACACCTTATACAAAAGTTGTGCGGGTGTGTAAATCATAGGCTTATAACGTACATATGTATTTATACCCGCACCATAATAGTGAAGAAGGTACTATGCACTTGTGTTGATGTTTGTAACACCAATACATATTGGTGCTATACCCACCTTTTAATAAACCGAGAAAGTGATTCTGAGGCGATCTAACTATACCCACCTTTTAATAAACCGAGAAAGTGATTCTGAGGCGATCTAACTATGCCCATCCGGCTGGCGGCTGGAAAATGGGGACGAATCTGTCCATAATTTCACATACCCCCATTAAAAGCTTCTTTCCGGAATAAGGTATGTGTCCATAAATCATGTTAAGACATATTAAGATAACATTTGGTCCAAACTAATTTTATTGCAATCGAAATCATCTTACATAATTTAATTGGAATCAGTCCATATTTGACCATAGCTTCCATACAAATACTATTCCCGAAAAAAGCTGTGAATGTCATAATTGTCTTATAAATGTTAGTATTTATGTACAAATTTGCGACAATGACTTTTATGATAACACTAGATCAACCCAGTGCGCCTCGCTACCCTCATTAAAGTAATATGTTTCTTAAACACAGACCTCGTGTATTTTTTACTAAGCTATTTTTAACAAATTTTGAATACTCTTACTGTTGGCATGCACCAGTTGCACAGAAATCTTCATATGTAATATTTGTATTAGAGGGGCCCCGCCTATGTCTATAATAAGGCCTACTTTTTTACAAAATGTTTTTATATTATCAAAATACCAAACAATAAATCAGTGATGAGTTTATCTTTTCTTACATTCCACACTACAATTATTTGGAATTCTCCCAACATTAATTGTAGTTGTAAGTGGGTAAAGAAAAAACATATTAAAAACAAAAACAAAGTGCTTTTATTGTTTTCACAAGAAATCAAAATAAAAACACTGCAAATCGTTTTTATTGATAAAAAAAATACTGAAATTTATTGTTGAAGGATATGCTGTTCCTATACGCATTTCACTGGTTGCAACAAGATCGGTCAAAAAGTTTCTGAGTTAGAGGGGATCAAAATTTAACATTTTGGCCAAACAGGTGTTCCTTCTCATTCATGTAACTTATTATCTATTGCTGTTAGCAAATTTCGTCCAAACAAATTAGATAGCTAATTCTTCAATCTTTCGAAAAAAAATTTTTTTTGTATATTTAAAATTTTTTTTTTATTTTTTTAAGCGGGTGTTTTTTTTTTTTTTTTTTTTGCTCAAAAAAAAGCTTAGGCCTTTTCCTTTAAGGTAGTTCTGGTCGCTTTTTGGGCCGCGAGTGGGTTATGTATAAAAAAAATAATTTCTAAGACAAGACGAGGATTTTTCAATTTTTGGCATATGCACTATTTTGAATTTTTTCCTATTTGTGTGTAAGTGTTTTTAAAATCTTAAAAATCCAATTCCATATGGTATTTACCACATTTTGGAGTAGTGTCTCCACATGAGCCAATTAAGTTGCGTATTATATTTGATGCAGCAAAGATGTATCATTAAATTCAAGATTAGTCAAAGACCCAGAACAAACAAAACCGCTGCTTTTAATGAAAGGAACGGTGCCAGTTGCCGCTGATATAAGAGAAATATTTTCTCCAATAAGGATACAACCCAAAGATCAACACTCTCAAAGATTTCTTTGGAGAAATAGAAATTCAAATGAACCAATACAATATTTTATGATGGAATCAATGAGTTTTGGAGCAATTTGCTCTCCGTGTTGTGCTGAATACATAAAAAAATTTAAATGCATTGGAATTCGCTGAAAACTTTCCAGAATCTAGTGGGCTGTAATGGAAAAAATTATGTAGACGATTTCGTAGGAAGTTTTCATAATGAAAAACATGCTATAAGAATTTGTCAAGAAGTCGTTTATATACATTTCCAAGGCGGATTCGAGTTAAGGAGATTTTCTCCAAACAGTATGCGTGTTGAATACGTTACGAATGGTAGCCAAAGAGATATTGTTACTGCAGTTAAAGTGGAAAAGCAGGCGTCTACATAAAAAGATTCTTGGAATGTACTGGAAAAAGATGAAGATGTGTTTTGTTTTGAGACAAAATTTCAATGTATCCCTTTAGATGTTCTAAATGAATTTCGAGCATCTACAAAAGGAGAGGATAGGATAACCATGTAAATCTTTGACCCTTTTGGTATGATCGCTGATTTTATGTGATATTCAAAAACGTTAATACAAAAAACTTGGAAGGTGAATATGAATTGGGATGATTTTATTCCCCAAGAACTTCAAAAAAAATTGGAATGGTGGGATGAATTTGAACAAGTTGAAGAACTTGAAATTCCTCGTTGTCTGTCACCTAATTTGCTACAAAGTATAAACATACAGCTTCATGTATTTTTAGACGCTAGCCAAGAAGCATTTGCTGCCGTTTGTTTTCTTAGAGTAGTTTTTAATAAAAAAGTTAATGTCTCTTTTGTTATTGGGAAAGTTCGATGTGCACCGAAGAAGTTATTGAGTATACCTCGATTAGAATTATAGTCAATTTTATCATGAGGTAAAGATATCGTCTATTCATTTTTGGACTGATTCTCAAATGGGGTTGCGGTGGATTTATTCCAAAGAACGGCGATCCAAGGCATATGTGAGCCAAAGAGTGGCTGAAGTTCTACAATGAACACGGCTCAACAATGGGTTCCAACGCAACTCAATACGGCTCCGGTAGGCTAGCTGGTAGTGAGCTAGTCTATCAGTCGCGGTATTAGCTTAGGAATAATAAAAAAAAAAAGATTGGAATTTGTTAAAAAAAAAATGCAGGAACACGAGCAGTATACCCACTAAAGTTGAATTGAAAAAGCAAATGTATAATGGGTCCTGCTTTGTTAAAAAGCAATGAAAAGGATTGTCCTAAATCTGAAATTGTTATAACAAAGCAAAACATAGAAGAAGAAATAAGAGTCAACTTAGTAATTAAAGTGAGAAGCTGTACAGTTTTTGAATACAAAAGTTTTTCGTCATATGTAAAACTTAAAAGTACTTCTGCGTGCTTAAATCGGTTTGTAAGTCAAAAATATCAAAGCTAGACAACTATCAATAGCAGAATTAGAAAAAGATTGTTTGGAAAAACTGAAGACTGATAGAATATACAAGTTTTAATTTTCGTAAGACAAGTATATTTTACACAAGTGTATGTGAGATGCCACGCTCAATTATCCACTCCAACCTTCATTTTGAAAGATGTTGTGTATTGATAACATAGCTATGTGCACCAATTTTTCCACGTACACTATAACAATAATTAAGTAACTAAATTATAATACTTCTTTAAAAACAACATTTTTTGAAAATACTGAGGAGCAACCCTTTTTTAAGATACCCTGTTTTCCATCTACATGCATCACTTTTACCTTAACATCATCTTTTTTTCTCACTCTTGAGAAAGCAACGTACAATTGTCCATGACTAAAAACTGGTTTGGTAAATATATCCCCACCCTCTCTACCGTTTGACCTTGAGCTTTATTGATGGTGATGGAAAACGCCAACCTTATAGGAAACTGTCTCCTACGCAAAACAAATGGTAGGTCGGGATTTATGGGAGCCAAATCAATCCTCGGAATAAATGCAGGATTGCCTTTTGCAGTGCCGGTTAATATAGTTGCGCATATTAGATTCTGTGACAATTTTGTAAATTGCAGTCTTGTGCCATTGCATAGCCCTCTTTTAGTGTTTAAATTCCGCAGAGAGCATGATAATGGCTCCCACCTTGACTTGCAACTTATGAGGAGGCATCCAGATGGCGATAGACTGTTTAAAAACTCCACCGGATTATTTTCCCGTTCAGCTATGCTATTGCTCTCCACCATGTCAACGCTCAAAAATGTAAAACATTTACCCTCTAAAAGACTTAGTACTTCTTCATTAATTTGGCATACTTCATCATTCTAAGGGCATAAAATGGCAAATTTACAATACTGTTCTACATCAGACGGCTTTAAACATTCACCGAAGATATTTTTAACGATTGAGTTTTCAGCCAGCATTTCGTTTGGTTATGCAATAATGTCCTCTCCAAATTCCGAAGTGAGTTCACCATTCCCCATTTTTAAAAGCCAATCTCTGTAAATATTATTGACTTTAAGTTGTAAAATTTTAAAGTTGGACGAAAGATTAGAAAACCTAATACATGATTCGATAATGGCCGTCCTGTGAGCATGTGGTACCACTGGTAAACATTGGCGAAAATCTCCTCCAAGAAGCACAACTTTACCTCCAAAAGGCTTGTTATTTTTCATCAATGTTTTAAAAACTTATCAATAGCATTTAATGCATAGGTAGGTGTCATTGTTGCCTCATCCCAAATGATTAACCTAGCCTTTCTTATCTGCTTTGCATCCACCGAATTTGGCTTTCCATGACATTGTTTGATTGCCGGAAATTTTTTAGTTTTAAGCACGAAGGTATCCTTGAACTACTTAAAAGTTTTGAGTGCCTTAACGAGCATTCCATCTTCGGTAACACAACGGGCTAATATTTTACCTAGGGATTGCTGTTCGGTTTTAACCGAAATCGAAACCGCGGTTTTTATAATGCCTAAAAACCGAAAACCGACAAAAAACCTTTGTTTTCTGCTTTTACTTTAAAAATAAATTAATGCTTAAAGAAATTGCAAATGAAATATACTCGTACGTCTTATAAAAAAAGTTTATTACATTACAGCTGGCAACAATGGAAATTGTGGGAATTGTTTCAGTTGTGAATAGAAGGACCTTTTGTTAAAATCTTGAAAATTCGTATAGATTAAGCAGAGCTCCAAAATAATTTATTTATAGGTTTATGTGCTGTTTTCAAATGATAAGCAAGTGATTGTGTAGTCAATCACTTGCCACACAAGTGCTTGCCTGTTATTTAGTAACGAGCATTTATTTATTTTTCTTGTTTTGGAAATTTTTTTGTGTATTATAAATTTCTCGAAGAACTTTTTTTATAGTATGGGTATGAAAAAAATCACTAAAAAATGTCAATTTATGCAAAAAAAAATATGCATTGAAAACCAAAATACGAGTATGCATAAAAAAATCGATGTAATTTTAACGCAAATTTAATGATTCGGAAAGATAATTGGTTGACATTAATAATTGGGAGTACATTAATGTTAAGCATGTGGACTAATTAAAGGTTATTAATAAGTCGTGGCGGGGGAAACCTTTTGCAACTTATCATTTCTGGGCACTTCAGGCACCTAACTTTGTCCTTTTAATCCCGTTCGTAATATAATAATATTTAGAATACTCTAGCACAAATAACTATTTACTTTTTAACAACACTTTTTTGTTATGTTTTGAATTGTTTTTGGTTTTTTCTTACAAGAACACACGCTCTTATAAGCGTGTTCATAATGTTTCTAATGACTTTTGTAGCATTTTGCTTTGACATTATTCATAAAAAGCTTAAGGTTTCCCAATATTCAATTAGAAAAATCTTTTTTTGCGGGTACATTTTCAACAAGAGTATGGAAAACGCGTTGAGTTTTTTTCAGTATTTATAAATTGAATCTTCATATCCTAATATTTGCTTTATGTCTTGCCAGTGCCAGACAAAAGAGATTTCGTCATCACGGTTTCTGTCACATATGTAAGTGTTTATCGCTCATCTGATTGGGTGAGTGCTGCAGTGTCTCTTCTTCTTAACCGAGTGTGGCCGCCATATTTTAAAATATTTCGAACTAATGGATTTGGGTGCAGTTCCAGCCTTTTTAAATATTTTACTGCATATTTGAATTTTTTCGATGTTAGAATCCGAGGCAGTGCCCCATAACTGAATACCGTAGCACCAAGTTGGCTTTAAGACAGAGTTGTAAAGTAGAAGTTTGCAATCGAGACTAAGAACAGAAATTCTTCCAATAAGAAAATTTATTTGAATTGCTTTAAGTTTCATTTGAGTTAATTTAGCTTCTATATGCCATTTCCACGTTAAACGCCGCAAAGTGGCTGAACATTTTATTTCATTGGCCAAAAGTCCAATTTTTGTTTGTCACCGAATTCCAAAATTTTAATTTTATTTAAAAGCAAACATATTAAAACTAAGTGCAGTTCTGTGCCTAAGGGAGCCACACAGAACTTTAACCAATCTTCACTTTTATTGCAGAGATGCAGGGTACCTTTATTTTTGGGAAACCTTTAAGTGCTGATTGGAATTACAATCACTCATAAGAGTGATTATAATTGTAGGGTGAGGGAAACGAAATAAATGACAACTAGATAAGTATGTAATTGTTATCAATTTAGGTGGGTATAAATCTGGTTGAGCAAAGAGTTGTCTAAGGATAGGAATTTAGATTGTTACCTTAGGTTTCCAATTTTACCGAGTTGGTCGCACTAGTAAGTAGGTGAGGGTTTATTTTCCCTCGATAGGTATAAGTTTAATTTTAGGTGTAAGGGTAATTTATTTTTTCCTTTTTAGGTTAAGGTTACAAGTGGGAGTTATTCATTTTAGGCTAAAGAAAAATTAAACTTTTTTCGCTGTTGCTAAGGGCCAACTGAACGATACATAATGTTTCATCTAGAATTAACCAATATCTTTGGTTTACGGATAACCGAAGAAGGTTGGAATAATTCTGTAATTACGAATGTTCATAATTAATTATATTTACATCCTTTTCTATTTAAAACTAGCGCTTAGATATCAACGCCCTCTATACTTCAATATTCTTAACTTTTTTTGATAATTCATTAGGGAAGTTCAATTTCAAATACTACAAATAATTTAACAAAATACAATCAAATTTTAAGTAATACTTAACATAACGATTAATTCAATTTCAAAATTCATATAGCTCATAATAATTCATTCATAAGTAAAACATAATAATAGTGTCTAAACTTGTTTAGATATGGCGCCGGCCCAGGCCTTTGCCTGTAGATTATTGGTTGTATTTGACACACAAAACGTTGGCCAGTGACTTAATGGCCTCGGCCAATAGTTGCCCATCTAAACTGGGTTCTGGCCTACTGGCTGGTTGCGCTGCTAGCTGTTGAGGTTGCCGCTGATGTTGATGCTGTTGTTGGCGACGCTGTCGTTGTTGGCGACGCTGTTGTTGTTGGCGATGCTGTTGTTGCTGGCGAAGCTGTTGTTGTTGGCGACACTGTTGTTGCTGGCGACGCTGTCGTTGGTGCTGGTTACGTTGTCGAATCCTCATTATGTCGGTGGATCTGCTAGGGGTTCTGCTGGGGATTCTGCTTGAGGCAATTGGTCTGTCAGGGGGGTTCTCGTGACTACCGTGGCTTCTTGCTGCCACTGTTGGTGAGTTGACATATGCAGCATCGTGTGATGCTGTTGGTTGCACCGTCGGCACGCTTCCTCTGAGGTACACGAGTTTAGCGAATGGCTTCTGGCCAAGCAGTTAAAGCAATAGCGCAAGCTGCTGACCACTTCACGCCGTCTTTCTACTGACATCCTTTGAAACCTCCGGCAATATTTTAATCCGTAATACCCCCGGCAGATCACACAGTAATATACCTCTAAGTCCCTAGGCTGACTCCGCTCTCCACTAGGGTTCCGTCTTGGGCTTGGCACTCGTGTGGAGGTTAATCTGCTGTTAGATCTGCTACTAAAGAGAAGACACAGAAAAGAAACATAACATTGAGTTAGTTAATGATGCAAATTTCGGATGGAATGGGAAATGGTTGTGTTGTATTAATAAATACGGGGAATTTAGAGGCTGGATAAGAGGAATGGAGAATTAGGGTAGTTTTAGTAAATGTTATTAATATCTATATATATAAAAATTAAAAATGTTCGTCTGTTTGCTTGTTTGTTTGTTGGCTTATAGACTCCTAAACTACGAAACCGATTTTCCTGATTTTTACAGTAACATCACGTGATCCCTAAAAATAAAATAGGCTACTTCTCTCAATATTTCCGTATATGCTATCAAGTTCTTCTAAAGCAGCTTCCGTGAAAAACTTTGGTGTGGTTGACTTTCTAAACAGTTCAAATAATTTTAAATTGTTCAACGCCATGTTTTCAGTACTTAAATTGTTTAATGGTTTCAGTAATTGTTGCGCCAACTTTCAGTCTTAGACTAATCCAGGCATTATGCTTATTTTGCAATATATAGGCTTATGCTACCATGCCGAAAAATTTACCTGTTCCCTGCATACATATGGATTTAGGCTGAATAATGCAATTTTGATATTATGCAAGTGTCCAAATAAAATTTGTGCCTACCTGTAGGACCATAAGTCAATATTGTTCTTGATCATTTGTACGCCAAAGTATTGTTTAAGTGAGGTACGTACCTGCTAATTTCAATGAGTAGTTTTTTTCAAACTATTAGATCAAACTACTCTCAGTCAAAACGGCACGTACGGGCAGATAAAACCTTTTGAATTATGTAAAGAAATAATCAAAGAACAGGTTTTGCATATATGGAAATATAGAAAAATATAGTTTTTTTTTATTTTCCGTCAAAGTTGAAAAATAGTGAAAAAACGGATAGTTTTTAAATAGTGACTTACCAGGAGAAACACAAAGCAAACAGTTAATTTTTTTTTATCATTATACATTTAATAAATACATCAATCAATGCAAGCAAAAAATAAGGCGATTCGTTACCTATTTTGCGTTGCGATAATATAATAATATCACCTGAAATCGCAACAAATTGACTAAAAATTGTGTGTTTTTTTGAAAACCGAAAGTCGGTCAACTTTGGTTATATCTTCTAAACTAAAAATGTGATATTGTTAAGAGTGGCATATTTGAATTCGTTGAAAAGTTTCCTATAACATGGGTTTATTCAAAACTTCGTCGGCGCTCATGAAAATTTTGATTTTTGCAACCTCGTTTGCTCTACGGGCGCCACTGTGAGACGGTCGCACAGAGGCTGAAAATCGTTTTTCATTGGCCAAAATTCTACTTTTGAACCGAAGGAGATATTTCAGTGAAATTTTTTAAGTCGACAGATAGATTCTTGAACTTTTCTAGATTTTCAATTTCATTAAAATCGGTTGAGTAGTTATTGGGGAATTTAAGGGGAAAGTGGAACTTAAGATTTTTTTAACTTTAGCGTGAAATATGGTTTTGTTTATTTTTTCTTAATTAGTTAAAAATGTCATATTTGAATTTAAATAATAGTCATTAACATTTTTGCTAATAATGGGACACCAAAAAAAAAAACCAGCCAATTGCAGGGGAATGTAAGAAAGAAAAATTGACGGTTTATTGTTGTGTCTTTGTTGAAGCTTTAATATTGTTACATGTAAGACTGGAGTGTTTTAAAATTCTTATTCACTTTATGGTCTTACTTGTATAATATTTTTAGCTTTTCTAAAGTATTTGGAAAAAGTTTGCTGACGAGCTGGCCTAAGCAACCAGCGAAATGCGCATAGAAACTAGCTTTCCCACAACAATAAATTTCAGTGTTTTCATTAAAAAATTGGGATTATTAGCACATCATTAATAAATGAATTAATTAATAAAATATTTCATTCCCGAAAATAATTTTTGATAATAAATTTGCAAATAAAAAAACTGAAATGGCAAGCTGCTTTATTTAAGCAACTTGGTTTTTTTTTTTAAATTGTGTTTTCTTCTTTCTATCCTCTTACAACTACAATTCGTGTTGGAAAAAACCAGCCAATTGTAGGGGAATGTAAGAAAGAAAAATTGACGGTTTATTGTTGTGTCTTTGTTGAAGCTTTGATATTGTTACATGTAAGACCGGAGTGTTTTAAAATTCTTATTCAATTTATGGTCTTACTTCCCAGCAAAAATTTAACTTACAATGCTACTTTTAATGACTCCTTGAATTCATTAATTTGTAGCTTTATTCGCCACTTTTCGCATTATAAGTTATATATATAATAATAACTTTATTATAATATCTTAAATAAGTCATAATTATACATTACAAAAAAATACTTTGGTATAATGACTTAAATAAGTTATTATTATATGATTTTAAAGAATTATTTGAATCAATTCGCCATATATTCCATTAATATTTGTTAGATATCCGGTAATATTATAAAATTTTAAGAATAACTCGATGTGAAATACATGGAAAATCCAAAAATCAATCAAATGTATGTAAATATATACATAAATATGTTCCAAAATTACCAACACAATATATTTTCGTTATTAGTGATATCAATCTAATGTTAACGAGGTTTTTTTGAAGAACACAATCCGCTGTCACAGCAATTGTTCGGAATTGTTTCGAATCCGTATTTTCATTTCGATCGATTTTTATAATTCTGATAAATTTAAATTTTGTTATTTTTAAGTTAAATGTGGCAATATTGTGCAAACCAAAATAAAAACTTTTTTCGATCGAAAAATTAAAAGTGATTTCATTCCGAAAAAATTTATCGGTTTTCGTTTTCTGAAGAAGCTTTCTCGGAATTAAAAAACTTTTGATCAAAATTTATTTCTGTGACAGGCCCGTATATTTACAAATAATAATACACACATTGTTATTACAGTGTTAGAGCTATAAATGATTTAGTGCAGAAAAAGCACTCTTTATTAAATATTTTTTATTTATTCTAAAATCTTGCTATTACTACAGAAGAATCTATTATTTTTTGCTGTAAAATTTGTTAATATTAGCAAAATAAATCCGATTTTTTTTAAATTTTGATACGAAAATATAAGTATTTATTTTTTAAATATTTCTTATTTATTAAAACATTTCATACATATGTGGATAAAAAAACCTTTTAAAAATAAAAGCAGCAGTAGATTTTAATAGCTTTTGTAACAATGTCAGGTTCTGTTTATTATTATTTTTTACTAATACAATGTCTCTCTTAGATCTAATGAATTATAGCAAGGTGTTACAAAATTTCCTTTTTTGCAAGCACTTTCAAAGTGACCTAATGTATGTTATAGGTCTAGATGAGTGTATTATAAAACCGGTTTTAAAAGTTTCAATATACCTCCAAATTCCCGAGTTATAGACCAAAGAAATTTTTTTGAAGCTGCTACTTTGAAACATTTATAACTTTTTTATTTTTTAACCGATTTTTGAAATTGAAACGGTTTTGCAAAATTATTGTTATTTTTTAAATATATATACTTCTCATACAATATTAGCACAAATATGAATAGATTTTTTCAATTATATGGAAAATATTTAATTATTTTTAAACTTTTAAAATTTCTACGAGACTTTTTCCGAATTTAGTTTAAAGACATCAAATATATTAAAGACAGTATTTTTCTGAGTAAAATGAGACATCATTTGTTGAAATCGGTTGAGAAATGAGGAAGTTATAATACTTTTTGAGAACAAAAGAGTGGAAACCTGTTTTGATTAGATTAGCATGATTTAATAAAATATCTTTAATCTAATAAAACTTAACGAATTTTATATTTGTATCACCAATTTATACATGAGCATTTTGCTTCATTCCAAGCACTCCTTACGTACGACCGATCAAAATATTATAAGCTTCTACCACAGACTTATTTTTTACTGCGATGTTTTTTGTCAACAAATAAGCCACAAATGTAACAAAAAAGATTACGCTTATTACACATTGTAAAGGTGGGCAAACTTCGTATTGGATTGTAATATAATATTAAAAATACACTTTACTTAAGCACAATATCATTGTAAAAAGATATCTTAATTTAAAAAAACAATTTTTTTCTAATTCGACTTTAAAAACACTAACTAAAAAACAGAAGTTTTGCAATTATCAAAAAAATATAACAGTATTTTTAAAAAGTACTTTCAATAATGTTCCGTGAGGGGATATTGACTCACACTCACTCAAAAAAGAGAAAAATTTTCTAATCACGCACTGACATCGTGGCTCATTTTAGTTCTATGCACATTCACAATCTCGTGATTAAACTCAAAATATCGCGTGATTCACGTGAATAATGTTTAAACACTCTGCGTCAGTGTTTTTCAAGTGAATCACGCAAAATCGGCTCACGTACTCATCTCTGGTTCAACGATCTTTTTATTGCTTTCTTACACTATCATGCTCTTTCTCTCATACTCTCTATACTTTAGTGAACTCCTACAGTCCGCATACTACACTCATATAAAAAAGAACAAAAATTGAGCTATTTACAAGTACAATTGACTTGATTCTCTTAAATTTCGTTTGTCATTAGCAAAAATTCGAGTTCTTATTATTTTAGTTTTTTTGTACCTATATATTCAAATTTACTTGTTTAAAATAAGCGATTTGTATTGCATTACCAAAAGAAAAAAAATAGTATTTTTTAAGGAATTTTAATTGTTTTTTTGTTATAATAGCTCCCCATAAAAAGTACTATTACTTCCTCATTTCTCAACTGATTTCAACAAATGACGTCTCATTTTACTCAGAAAAATACTGTCTTTAATATATTTGTTATCTTTAAACTTAATTCGGAAAACAGTCTCGTAGAAATTTTAAAAGCTTAAAAAAAAATTAAAAATTTTCCATATAATTGAAAAAATCTATTCATATTTGTGCTAATATTGTATGAGAAGTATATATATTTAAAAATAACAATTATTTTGCTTTCCAAAACCGTTTGAATTTCAAAAATCGGTTATTAAATAAAAAAGTTATAAATGTTTAAAAGTAGCAGCCTCAAAAAAATTTCATTGGTCCATAACTCGGGAATTTGGAGGTATATTGAAACTTTTAAGCCCGGATTCGCAACATGCTCACCAACACCTTTAACGCACACTAGGTCATTTCAGAAGTACTTTTCGAGTGTAGCACAGTGTAATTATTGTTCAATATATTGAAAGATTGATTGCAAATATTCCATATTCTGTTCTGTGTTATTTATGTTCTTTAGTAGTTTTTTGACTTCATCATCTAAATCCCGATATTCCACTTTCCATTGATTTCGAATACTGAAGATAAACGGATCTGACGTTGCCAATAATATATTGTTACGAAAGTAACTTTAGTTAAGAATAAGTTTAGTTTATTAGTAATTTTATTAGTTTAAAATGTTATTGTATAAGTTTCGCATATTTTTAATGTAAACCCACTGTACAGAATTTTCTAGTACAAATGTAATGTTATGATCAGAGAAGACAAAAAAAAGCAAAAAACAAAGTGTTTACAGCAAAAAAAATATATAAAAAAAGCACAAAAATTTAGAAAAAAAAGCCGCAAAAAAGCATTTTTATTTTTTTTAATATACATTTAAATATAAAAAATTACAGTTATTCTATTTCTTCAGATTCGTGAAAACAGATACAATAACCAATCATGTGGGCTTTTATATTTGTAAACGTCATTTTTCTTCGTCTTTCTGTTAAAAGTGAATTGTATAAGTAGAAACTTCTTTCCACGTCAACGGATGTTCTTGGAGCAAATTTATATTTCGAAATTTCATTTCGTCATCAGGTTTAGCACCAGTTTGAAGAATGCTGTTTATTTGTAAAATTTGTTTGAACCCCGGATTTCTTTGAAATACATACTGCATTAAATTTCTTCATATATATTTTTTCATGTAGATTCTCAAGAGCTTTTCGTACATTTGACACAATATTTACACTTTCGTGAATAGCTAACCCAACTGTTTGTAGCTTTTTTTATAGAAGACATAATAATTGAAAAATTGTTTTTGATAAACGCAAGTTGGGAACTTAATCCGGGCAAGTTATATATTTCCTTGGCGTGCGCGATCGAATCTGAGTCTTCACTTTTCAGTTAAGAAATAACAGCCTTTACTTTAACAAGGTATTCTGCATATGCATTGTGGCTTCTATCCAAGTACCCCAACGTGTAGGGCATGAGAATGTTGGAAGAGCCAAATTGGGATTCATTTGTAAAAATAACTGCTTTCTACGAGGAGCCTATGGAAATTAAAATTTTAGTTTGTATGTGTGTAAATACGACTTATTGAAAAATTAACTTAACAAAAACGGATTTGGAACAAGATATTAATTTATTTACATGCTGAAACTCTAAGCGCTGCATCAGTTACCATTAGCAATATTTTGTCATATTGAATGCCTAGATTAAATTAAAAAAAAAAAACATAAAAAATAAAAAAAAATTATGAATCAAATATTCACTTACCATCAGGCCATAAAATTTGTAATGAATCGTTGAAGAAAGATGCAATAGAAGCCCCATTTGCATTTTCGAGAACACCCATGTTCAATAAAAAAGGTTTATTTCCAACATCGTCATTTAAAATACCAAATATAAAGTTGGCCACATATATTTGTACACTGTCTGTTGTTTCATCAACAGAAATCCATATACATATATTTACCTTTAGCCTTTTCACGCATTTTTCCCAAAGCTTCCGTATACATTTGAGGTATGTATTTACCTCGAATAGATCTTTCGCTTGGAACTGAAAAATTGGCGTACTTTTGAAAGATGTTTTTGAAACTGGGATGGCTTATTTTTTTTACTGGTATATTGGTCTCCAACAAAAATTTATTTATATCTTCGTGAAATGTATTAGCAGTAATAGTAACAGGAAATTCCGTTATAAGTTTTTGTGGACGATTTTCTTGGCAAGCAGCTAATTTGTGTTTTTTGTACTAAAATGTTGCTCCACATTGCACTTCTTTTCGCTATTAATTTTATTCGAACACACATTACAAAAAAGCCAATATTTTTCAACTTTAAAAACTTCAGGATACAATTTGAAAATTTTTAGCAAAAATAACATATTTGACTTTTCTTTCGGCATTTTTTTTTATTATTTTTTCGTTCACAACGGCCGGTTTACTTATTTTGTTTTAAACTCAAATAAGTAACATGGCTGTGTTTTTTTGGGATGGTAAGTTTATTTATTTTAGTTGTAATAAAGCGCCCAAAAACGTTGAGTCCACAACTAACATATTTATGTTTTAACCCAGAAAAAAGTTGTCAATTATTTTTTTTCTCATGTTTTCTCAAAAAAATATTTTTTACGTAAAAATTATGTTAAAAAAGCTATTTTACAGCAAAAACATACACAGTACAACATTTTTCAGTTAATTGATTGCCAACTCAATTCTGTGAACTGTATGTGAAATTAGACCCAAAAAGAAGAATTTCTGCATCATTCGTTTTGTCTTCTTACCTGCGATTTGAAGTTAGTATCGATTTGAAGTTAGTACTATCGTATAGGGGAATTTATCACGTTTTAGGCCCTGTTGTTTGACATAGCTCGACAACCCCTAGCCCAATTTAGTTGAAATAAATTTTAAAAAATTAAGAATTACAATTCCCTTAATCTGTTCATATATTGTTTTCCTATACAAGTAACACTTTCGAAGTTAAAAATGAATGTATGAAGGGAAAAAATTATTTTTTGCCTAAAATTTTAAATTTTTTTTTTTAAAAATACATAAAAAATGCAAAATGGAAAAAAGTTTCAAGTCTAGTTATTTTTTCGCAAAGTCACATAACCTATGAGCAAAATGAGACAAAGATCATAAAAATCGATGCACGCGTTTCGCTTTTATTCGCAATTGAGTAAATGTATGAATTTCAAAAATTTGCTCGAGATATGCACAACATTATTTGGAGAAAACATTGACACCTTTTTCATGATTCTGAGAATTAAAAAAAAAGGAATAAACAAAAGGTTATTTGATTTTTATGATTGCGGTAATAAATGTACGTGGACAATTAAACGGAAAGTGGACCTTTTTATTATTTGGGTTTTTCCGGTGGCTACCTATATGATTTTTTTACAGAAATTGCACCCACATTTAAGGGTGGTCATTATTTGGAAAGTTTTGCACAGTTTGAAACGTACAAGTGCTGAATCAGGTATATAGCCAGCCGCCCTTAAAATATGCGCCCATTTATAAGTACCTGGCAGTAAAATATTCAAAAATACGTAGTATTTATAGGTGTGCATTGATCGATTTTTGGCATTCAGCCAGTGCCGACGAACGCGAACAGTAAAAGTGATTTTTCTCCAGTTTTTTTAAAGTGAATAACAACAAAACATAAAATATATCAATATGGAAAACAACAAGTGCCCATATTTGGATGAATATTGTTACGTTTGTGGTCATATCGTCCGAAAAATACAGAAAAAAGATCGAAAAAATTTGTTTACTGAGCAATTCAAAACCGCGTATTGTAATTATTTCGATGAAGCAGATTTAAGTGGTGCAAATTTTACGCCGAACACAGTATGCAACAGTTGTTATACTACCCTTCTAAAATGGATTCACGGAAAAAGTAGAAAGTTATCTTTTATGAAGCCAGTAATTTGGGTGGAAGACACAACTGGACATGATGAATCCAGGTGCTATGCATGCATAAATTTTCGTCCTGGATTAAACAGACAACAATTGAAAACAAAAGTATACACTGCTGCATTTACTGCCACACTTCCAGTGCAACGCCCTGCTGATACCGATGCACCTAAACCTCCGAGTGCGGATACTGTGTCCCTGCTAGCCGAAACCGTTTTCACCAATCCGACCGATTTGGATGATGCTGATTGGATACCCGATATTGAAAATAGTGCACCACAACCGCTACCACAAATCGAAATGGATTACATTGTGGCCAAGCTGGGACTATCACAACACGACTCCGAATGGCTGACATCATTTTTGAAGAGAAGAAAACTCACACAGCAAAATGTCAGCGCAACATCATACCGACAACGCCAAGCTGATTTTCAGAAATTTTATTCCGTTGACGAAGCAAATACGTTCACGTACTGCCATGATATCCCAGGTTTAGTGAAAAAATTGGGAATGGATTATATCGCTGGCGACTGGCGTTTATTCATCGATGGTTCAGTTACTAGTTTGAAGGCTGTGCTGCTGCACAAAAAAAATAAAAAACCATGCATTCCATTGGGATTCAGCACAACTATGAAGGAAACGTATGAAGCATTGGGCGAAATTTTGAAGAAAATCAAATACGATGAACACAAATGGAACATTTGTTGCGATCTGAAGGTGGTCAACATACTACAAGGGATTATAGAAAAGGGCGGATATCCAAAATACTTCTGCTTCCTTTGTAATTGGGATTCACGATACAAAGGAAATCAATATCAATGTAAAGATTGGAAAGGAAGAACTCCCGAGCTCAACAAACAATTAAAATTACGCAATGAACCTATGATAAAGGACCTGGATGATATTTTGTTGCCACCGCTCCACATGAAACTGGGAATAGCTGGGAAATTCGTTGAAGTGGTGGTCAAAAAAGTTAACGGCGCCTTTGACTGTTTGAAATCCATCTTTCCGAAACTCAGTGATGAGAAAATTAAAAACGGTACGTATCGTACTCTGTATTTCAATATTGTCATATCTTAATTTGTTAATTTCTATACATTCGCATTACCAATAATTTTTTCGTTTTTCTTATGTATTTAAAACAGGTATTCTCAATGGACCTGATATTCGGAAATTGATCAAAAGTGATTCTTTCACACATTTGCTTTCAGAGCATCACGACCACCAACATGCATGGAACGCATTGAAAGAAGTAATAGAAGGCGTTCTAGGAAAGAACCGTGTCCAGCGAGAAGAGATACAGCAACGAGTGGACAGGTTGCTGTTTTATTTCGAAAAAATCGGTGCATCCATGACGCTGAAATTGCATTTCTTGCACCACCACCTCGATACTTTTTTGGCACAATCACCTCAGGAATCAGACGAATAAGGAGAGAGGTTCCACCAGGTGACCATGCCATTTGAAAAGCGGTTCAAAAGCAAAAAATTGGATGCATTGCTTGCGGAGGTTTGTTGGTGGAGTTCCACAATTATGCAGTTTGAAGAAAGCACCGAAGATGAAGACATTGAAATTGGTGGACACAGTGAAAGAAACACGCCCTTGAATAGTATGTGTATCTCGGATGACGATACAGACTCAGACCATGAATATGAACAACCTACGAAGAAAACAAGATCATCAGAACCACAAGCGTCAACTTCTACAAGGATGGATATTGCCAATAATTGAAAAAATGTTCTAAATTTTGTTTTTATGCATATTATAATTGCGTATTAATTGCATATTATTTTATTTTCATTAAGTTTTTATAAATAAAGTTTTTTTTTGCATGATAATTTTTTAATTTTTATTTTAAGGGTGGTGGCTATAACTGATTTTTGAAATTCATACCTTTACTCAATTGCGAATAAAAGCGAAACGCGTGCATCGATTTTTATGATCTTTGTCTCATTTTGCTCATAGGTTATGTGACTTTGCGAAAAAATAACTAGACTTGAAACTTTTTTCCATTTTGGATTTTTTATGTATTTTTAAAAAAAAATTTAAATTTTTAGGCAAAAAATAATTTTTTCCCTTCATACATTCATTTTTAACTTCGAAAGTGTTACTTGTATAGGAAAACAATATATGAACAGATTAAGGCAATTGTAATTCTTAATTTTTTAAAATTTATTTCAACTAAATTGGGCTAGGGGTTGTCGAGCTATGTCAAACAACAGGGCCTAAAACGTGATAAATTCCCCTATACGATAGTACTAACTTCAAATCGATACTAACTTCAAATCGCAGGTAAGAAGACAAAACGAATGATGCAGAAATTCTTCTTTTTGGGTCTAATTTCACATACAGTTCACAGAATTGAGTTGGCAAATCATGTGTTGTACTGTGATAGGAAAGAAGCAAAATAAGCACCATAATAACAAAAACAGCAAATATGGGCAAAAACAGCAAAAAAGAAGCAAAAAAAGCAAATTTTTCTTCTCTGGTTATGATTGTTATAGATAAATGTATAACATAATAGTGTTGAGATTATCTTTAAGTTTATTATTATCTTTTAGTTTATTGATGTATAAATCAATTTAAATTCAGCCACAGTGTAAATGCATAATGATATTCGCTGTAAGATAATTGTAGTGTATGTTAGGGTGGCAGGATCGCCATGTATTGTGCAAGGTGTGTTGGTGTATAGTCCCTATAACCCTTATTTATTTTAAATAGCTGTTAGGGTACCAGCTGATTCACAAGGCGTTCAAAGGAACTGCCGAATTATGAGCCTTTCAATTAAAACTAGGCAAGTTACTGCCGGATTAAGTAGTTAATTTCAAGTCTAATTTATTTTCAATTTACTGGTGCTTATATACTATACATGAGATTTTAACTTAACCGTTCTAACTTAGTTTAATTATTTACATTTCTCTATTTGTCTTTGTCGGTCATATGGAGATATCAATAGATTGTATCAATAACAAGCCCTCATGACCAGTCTCGCCAATCGGAATGTTGGACGTTGGAATGCACTCAATTTACACTCAATTTTAATGTCATTCACTTACATTCCGATTGTCGTCATTTGTTTATACCGTTATTTGATATTTAAAATACCCTACTCTATATAAGTTGGTAGTGTTGGTTTTAGAGTAGTTTAAGGGTATGCGGTGGCGACTTATGAGGTACACTACACCCTCACCGCTAAGAGAAAAATTAGGGGATTGATTTTTCTTGATATATTCATAATACCGACAATGTTTATAAAATAGTTCTTAGTTTCTATTTACATATATTATAATTTTACAAAGTAGTTCTTATATAGTATTTAATATTTTAATAGTTTTATAATTTGTATTTACATGAGTTATAGTTTTTAAAGTAGTTCTTAATGTAATTAATATTTAATTTATAATTATTTAATTATTTAAAAATAGTAGTAAAAATAGTATTCTTATAGTACTTAATTATTGTCTCTTAGGCCTATATATGGTTTTAGTTGATTGTTATGGAATTCTTTTTCAATTCCGTGGTAGTCTATTATAGTATTTACACCGTTATTTCTAATTATTCTATATGGGCCTTTGTACGGGCTTTGATTCTTTTTCCTATTCTCTACTTTTATTAAAACTAAATCTCCTATTTTTAGATTTAAACTACTGCTATATCTATTTTCCATGTTTCTTTTTTCTTTTATTTTATCTGTGAAATCTTTAGCTCTAATCAAAGAATATTTTAATCTTTGTTTCAGCTCTTTTGCATAGTCATCATAATTGTATATTTTGTTATTATCAGTTTCATAAAATTCTGATGGTAGGCATGGCAATCTACCATATACCAATTCAAATGGTGTGTAACCAGTGTCTATTTGTGGAGCCGTGTTGTAGGCAAAAGTAAAATAGTTTATCCACTTATCCCATTCGTAATCATTTGCTGTTGTCAGCAAGAATTCATTGAGAACCCTGTGATTTCTTTCTACCGCACCCATTGTTTCATGGTGGTAAGGGGTTGAAAATGTTTGCTTGATATCGAGTAGTGAACATATGCTATGCATGAGTTCGTTTTTGAATTCTGTCCCGTTGTCTGATTTGAGCACTTTAAATTTACCGAATTTTAAAATTAATTGTTCTACTATTGTTTTGGCAGTTGTAAGTGCGTCTTTTGTTGACATTGGGTGAGCAATAATGAATTTTGTTAGCTCGCATTGCATTGTCAATATGTATCGGTATCCGTTTGAAATACGAAGAGGTCCTACAGTGTCAATTGATATTGTTTCAAAACTGTTGCTCGGTGTGTCCGTTATTGTAAGTGGTTCTTTAATGTGTTTGGTTTGTTTGTTTATAGTACACTTGTCACAGTATTTTACGAATTGCTTTACCATCTTATTCATGTTTTTCCAAATGTATCGCTGTTTTAATTTAATAATTGTTTTTCTTATTCCTAAGTGGCCTGCGTGTGTGGCATTGTGGAATTCATCGATGAGTTTATATTTCAGTATGTCATCTGTTATTCTTGTT
Organism: Pollenia amentaria; assembly: GCA_943735925.1. Lineage (NCBI taxonomy): Eukaryota > Metazoa > Arthropoda > Insecta > Diptera > Polleniidae > Pollenia > Pollenia amentaria. Next base: position 72,021,485 of record OX031009.1, read on the forward strand.
GGGGCATTGTAAATTAATATTTTTAGTTGAGGACTTTTGTTGTTTATTCTTATCTTTGTATAGGCTTCTTTAAAATCTTTCATTGTATATACTTTAAATATTTTATCATTCTTTGCTAGCGCTAATTCTTTTATATTTTCTTTATTCATTTTAGATATCAGTTTCCTCAGAATCGAATCTAGTTTCGCTGAGTTATCGCTGAATCTTGTATGCATACTATTTTGTATATTATTGGCATGTAACTTCTTCATAACCGAATCTTGTTTCGATGAATTATCGTTACATCCTTTATTTGTATTATTATTTTGGGTACGTGATTTCTTCATAATCGAATCTTGTTTCGATGAATTATCATCACGTCCTATGTGCACAATGTTATCTTTTACATATATATCTATATTCTCTATATTCTCAATACTATCAAATTGCAATTTCTTCATTTCTTTAATATCATTTATGGATGTGCATTCCCATATTAGAAGTTGATCAGACTCCTGAGAGATGCATTTTTCCACATTATTTCTATTCGCGTTGCTTCTATCCGGATTATTTCTATACGCGCGCGCTTTATTCATATCTATTTCTTCATTTGCCTCATTATTTGTAACTTTATTTGCCTCTTTTTCATTTCTCTTTGTCATTGCCCTCGTAGTTATTAGTATTCTTTTTTCTTTCTCATCATTTTCCAACGGTATCAGTTGTTTTAGTACGTCTGAGTTTATTTCTATCCTTGATAATGCGTCCGCATTAGTGTTAATTTTTCCTTTTTTATAAACTATCGTAAAGTCATAATCGCTTAAATCTTGTCTAATTCTTGTCATTTTTGATGAAGGATTCTTATGTGAAAATAGTGATATCAATGGTCTATGGTCTGTTACCACTATGAATTTTTGACCGTATAAATATGGTTTGAAAAAATTTATTCCCCAGTGAATTGCGAGCAATTCTTTTTCAATGATGGGTTTGTTCATATCATGCTTTTGAAGTGATTTACTTGCGTAAGAAATAGGTAAATCTTTTCCAATTTCACCTTGTGATAAGACTGCTCCTAAGGCGTAGTTTGAGGCGTCAGTCGTCAAAATAAAAGGTTTGTCAAAATTTGGGTACTGTAAAATTGGTGGGTTCATTAATTTGTCTTTTAGTGTGTCAAAAGCATTTTGGCATTCATTTGTCCATAAGAATTTTACTGATTTTCTTAATAGCATGTTTAACTGTTTTGCAATGTCCGCAAAATTCGGTATGAATTTTCTATAATAGTTACAGAATGCAACGAAACGTCTAACTTCATCTGTGTTTTTAGGTATTGGGTAATTCTTTATAACTTCATATTTAGCTGGATCTGTTTTCACACCGTCTTTTGTTATTAAATGTCCTAAGTAAACTACTTCTGGTCTTAAAAAACAACATTTCTTTGGATTCAGTTTTAAATTGTATCGCTGAAGTCTATCCAAAACTTTCACAAGATTTTCATTGTGATGGTTCAAACTACATCCATAAACAATTATGTCATCGACATAAAGAAAAGCTTCTGAATCAAGTCCCGAAAGTGCTATCGTAAGCATTCTCTGAAAACTGTTTGATGAAATTTTAAGTCCAAATGGTAGTCTTTTGAATTGGTAGTGTCCCTGTTGTGTAGAGAAAGCTGTAAGTGGTCTTGAGTCCTTGTCCAACTGAATTTGGTGAAATGAGCTAGTCATGTCAAGAGTCGAAAACCATTTAGCTCTTCCTAGTTTATCCAAAATATCCTCTAATCTAGTTAGTGGAAATTTGTCATTAACTATTTTGTCATTTAACTTTCTGAAATCCACTACAAGTCTCCATTTTCGTTTGTCTTCCGTATTCTTTTTGGGTACCAAAAGAAGTGGAGCATTGTAGGGGCTAATTGATGGTTCTATTATATCGTCATGTAACATTTTATGTACTTGTTCATTTATTATGTCCGTGTGTGAGTGGGGTAGTCTGTAGTTTTTTATGTATACCGGAGTTTTATCTGAAGTTGTAATGTTTTGTTTATAAAAATTGTTTACAGTCAATTTTTCATTCTCTAAATGAAATACATTTTGATATTTTTTGAATATGTTTATTAATTCTGATTTTGCATATTCATCAGTTTCATTTAATTGCAAGTCATTTAGAATTTGTTGAAAACGTTCGTCATTGTTTATATTTGTGTAACTTAATACGTCATAATTCTTAAGTGGGTCAGTGTGCAGTTTAATGCCCTGTAAAATTTGTGTCTCATTTGTTGTGTTTAAAATTTTGACGTGTGTCATTCCGTTTTCTGGTGCTATTGAATTACTTAAAAAAATACCGCTTTTTAATTCATTATTAAGTATTACACAATCTTCAGTAAGGTTTAATTTCAATGGTTGTATTATTTCCGTTCGGGGGGGTATGGTAATTTTTAATGTGTCAAATGCTTTTGATTGCATGGGCAAAATTATGGTTTTATTGTTGGTAAAGAAAGAAATTGTGAATGTCTCATAATCTATTTTATATAAATATTCTCTTAAAAAGTCTCTTCCTATTATGCCGTCTGTCTCTATTGGAAAATTGTCATCTACTAGATGGAATTTGTATTTGCATGTTTGGTCTGCTAGTGAAAGTTCAAGTTCACTTGTCCCCAATGAATATATTTCTTCTTTAGTGATGCCCGTTAATTTGCATCTGTTTTCTACATTTAGTGGTTCATCATCAAAAATTGTTTTATTGCGACATAGTGATATGTCGGCTCCTGTGTCGACAAGAAACGTTAATTCTTTACTTTTGTATTTAGCGATTATGTAGTTTGTGTTATTATTAGAAACTTTAAATACCTTTAATTTTGGCTGTCCGGAATATCCCTGTATTCCGAGCCTTCCCCGTTTCCCTCGTCCTGTACTACATGTATATTTCTTCTATTGTTATTATTTCCGTAGTTGTTGTTGGTTCTATTTCTATTATTATTGTCATTCCTGTAGTCTCTATTACGGTTGTAACTGTTGTATGAGTTATTGCTATTTCTAGCGTAGTTGTCAAAATTTCTGTCGTTTCTATTATTGTTTAAACTGTAGCTATTATTATTTCTATTGTTTGGGAAACTATGGTTCCTATTTTGATGGAAATTATTATTGCTATTTCTGTTGTCAATATTATTACGCTGTTGTTTTTGTATGTACAGCATCGAGTTAGTAGTCAGTTTATTTTCATTTTCTAGTTCTAATGCAAGTTCAACTGCGTCTTGCAAGGTCTTCGGACGAGCTGCAAAAATGGCCGTCTTTAAATTGTCATTTATACCTCTTTTAAAAGTATCTAGAGAAAGCTTTGAGCTTAATTTGATTATAACATTTTTCTCTGCTTCTGTGGCGTCATTACCAAGTTCTTCTATTCCTAACTTGTTCAGGTTGTCTATTGTCGTCATTATTCTTTCTCTGAATGTATTAACAGACATTTTCCCTTGGTAAATAGTGCTTAATTTTGATTGTAATTGTGGAATGGTCTTTGTACTTTTGTACCTCTGTTGTAATAATGATTTTAATGCATTGAAATTTTCTGGCTTTGCATAACTACCTATTGCCGTTCTTACCCCTGAAGTCAATTTTGCGTGGTATACGTACTGTAAGAAATCTTGTTTTGCTGTTACAGCTAGAGTTTTCTCAATGAGTTCTGCTGTTATCAAGAAACTCTCTAGTTCTTCATAGTTTCCAGCAAAAAGTGGGAGTGCTTTAGACACTGTTTCTAAATTAAATGCTGCCATTTTGATGTCTTTGTTTTCTATTTTAGTATTATTCTGGATTAAATATTCTTTGATTTTCTTTGTTATGTTATTGAATTCTAATTTAAGTGCTGATGCTTTTTCCTCGTCTTTTTCTTCAACTTGTGCTATTTCAAACTCTCTTGATATAGCTGTTATTTCTTCTAACCTAATGTTAATTGTCTTTTCTGTATATGTCCTTCCTGGACTTTTCTTTAAATTTTTCAATATATCTTTTAGTTTTTTGAGGCTCTCCTCCATTACCATAAAATCAGTTATATGGTAATTTTGTTTTTATTTTGTTGTTATAAGTAGTAGCACATTTCTAAATCCTTAATACTATAGGTAATGTTTAATTACATTTTGTTTATTTATATCTTATATTATTTATTATATTTTATATTATTATTTTTATAAAAAAAATTTCTTATTTATACATTGAAAATAGTAAAAATATTCTTAAAAACTAAGGAATTATTTATGTGTGTTTAATCTTTATACTACTGTTATTTTATTCTTATTGTTGTTTTTATATTTACTAATAAGTTTCTGAATCCTGTATATTACGGATAGGACTATAACAATCATTAAAAATATTGTAGTTATTTTGAAAACATTATAAATATTCTTCTATTATTGTCTTCTATTTAAGATTGCATATATTAATCTAATAATGTAAGCAATTACCAATAATGCTAGGATAACTATCATTATAATTTCGAAAATATTTAAGTTCTCATTTTCAACCTCGTGTTGTACTCTCATTGTACTTGTCGTCCTTATATATTCTAATAGCTGATCATTGCTATGTTTGTTTTCGGAATCTTCATGTTTTCCTACTTCATACCCCGCAAAAATTAAAGGGATTGCTTTTAAGATATTTTTCCACCATGTCATTTTGAAATCTTCTTTGCAATGTGGTGTCTATATTTAGAATGCTTGGTCTTAGTTTGGCAGGAATAGTCTAAAATTTTCTTTACCAGTCTGGCATATCTACAAAAGGATCTGGAGTGGACAGGATCTAAAAAGTTTAGCCTGACAGGATAATTAATTAGTTCTGGTCCTAGTGGTCCGAGTGCAGGATCGCCATGTAGTGTATGTTAGGGTGGCAGGATCGCCATGTAGTGTATTGTGCAAGGTGTGTTGGTGTATAGTCCCTATAACCCTTATTTATTTTAAATAGCTGTTAGGGTACCAGCTGATTCACAAGGCGTTCAAAGGAACTGCCGAATTATGAGCCTTTCAATTAAAACTAGGCAAGTTACTGCCGGATTAAGTAGTTAATTTCAAGTCTAATTTATTTTCAATTTACTGGTGCTTATATACTATACATGAGATTTTAACTTAACCGTTCTAACTTAGTTTAATTATTTACATTTCTCTATTTGTCTTTGTCGGTCATATGGAGATATCAATAGATTGTATCAATAACAAGCCCTCATGACCAGTCTCGCCAATCGGAATGTTGGACGTTGGAATGCACTCAATTTACACTCAATTTTAATGTCATTCAATTACATTCCGATTGTCGTCATTTGTTTATACCGTTATTTGAAATTTAAAATACCCTACTCTATATAAGTTGGTAGTGTTGGTTTTAGAGTAGTTTAAGGGTATGCGGTGGCGACTTATGAGGTACACTACATAATAAAATCTCGATTCGCCCAGAAATGTCTAAAATGTTACAGACATTTCGCCGAGTAGAATGATCTAGAGACATCTAGATGTCAGCGAACAGAGTATAAATACTCGCGAAGGTTGGCATCGATAATCAGTATTAGTACGATTATTTAAGTGTGTACATCGCAATTATAAGTAGTAAAATTGACTAAGTTCTAAATAAAGTGGCGTGAATAGTTTATAGTACATCTTAAAAGTGTTTAAAGTGTTTTATTTATTTTATTAAAGTTGCAATAAAAGAACTCAAGAGGTTTATTATAAAGGTAATAAACCAAAAACGTTATTGAAAAGGCAGTAACGTAACAATATTAAATAGATCGTCATTTGTTGAATTTCGTGAAATTTTTCAAGTATTGGGCTCTCTATAAAATCTGTAATCAACTTTCCTGTATCGCTGTTTTAAATTTTTGATGCAAACAGATAATTTATTTTCTAAGTCCAATTGTATTTCACTGCTATAGGATTTTAAGTTTCCTTTTTTTCGAATGTTATTTTTAACATCTTCTTCGTTTTTGTTTCTAAAATACTCTCCGGCCAATTCTTTATAGCTGAAGCTCTCCATGTTTTTATGAAAAACGTTGTTAATGCTCAAATATATTATATCCACTGAGTTTGCATCCGAATGTCACTTGCTTCTAAACCTTTTCATACTTTTTTTCATACCAAATTCAGGTAGAATAAAAAGGTATAAAAAACTTAAATCCTTTTATTTATATGCTATAAAATACCTGACACAAATTTAACAACGCATTGCATAGTTATAGTAGATAACAGATAAAATAAAAAGACCAAAAAAAATAAAAAATCCCTTCTTACGTGGGATTCACAATATACCTGTTTAGCGTAAACGCGTGTTTAAGCTCTTTATTCTACTATAAAATACGCTAGTGTGAACGTCCCAGCAAAAACTTTACTTACATGGTAAGTTAGCAAGTAACATTGGAGACATATGAACACTACTTATTTTTCGGCTGAATAACTACTTATTTTTGTTCGAGTTGTCCACAGAATTCAGTAGTTACAATACACTTACTAGAAGTCACAAAATATCTAGTTATTATTTAACTACCAGTAAGTTGAATTGTAAGTACTTACAATATACTTACTAGAAGCCAAAAAATAACTAGTTTTTATTTAATTTGCGCTAGTTAATAGACCTAATAATTAGTTATGGAGCTAGTTACCAGTAAGTAAATATTCAGTACTGAAAACCAGACAACTGATAAGTAGTTATTTAGCTGATTATTAGTAAACAAATATTCATAACTGAAAATAATAGTAGTGAAAAGTACTTACTGAGGTCATTACTAGCAAGTACTTATTGAGGTTTTCAAAATAATGATAATTGTAATGACAACTACTTACCAGGTAACGTATGAAATAACTGCGACCTATTACCAAAATTCAAAAAGTTTTTCCTGGGGTAGTATAACGGATAAAGATGAATCAGGGCAGCTATTCGTTTTTCTGATTGTGTAACAATAATAAAATTTTTTATGTGTGTTAGTGTATCAAACGTATCTGAAAATGATCGTTAGCGTGATTCAATCTAAACACATTAATCCAGATTGGCGCTAACTTTTAATGTTTTTTCCTTACAAGCACTTGAAACCTGAAGGAAGCCGTATTAAAGAAAACACAAATATGATTACTAAAACACGACTAAATTAATCTTTATTTACTACTTTCTTTTATATTAAAATTAATTAATAATAAAATGCTTAGCTTTTAAAATAATAACAAATAAATGAGGAAATAAAAAATGCTTAATTTAACACAACATGAATGACCTAATTATTAATGGTGTAAATAAAAAATAAAACAAAAATTAATAAACAAATTTCTGAACAACGGTTAATGAACTTGAAATTGCGATGTATGCATCTTACAAAAGAATAAATAAAATTTAAACTTAATATTATGCAAGCAAAGTTAATGCACTAAAGTTATGTCAACAGAATAAAAATACATGTACGGAAGTGAGTTCTTAGTAACATAATAAAATAATAATATTTATAAATGTATGTTTGTGTACATTCTCCACCGCGTTGAACACCGTTCAAATAGTAGTCAGTGCAGCTAGGGTTTCAGATTTATACAAATCACGGCCGCGTTGAACATGATTCAAAGTTCATTCTCACGCTTGCTCATCTGGTCATCGATACTTCAAATTTGAATGGTGAAGCGTGGAGTTGGTACGGGCGTGGTTTCAGCTTCGTGTGGTGCTGTGTGTTGGTTGGGTGATTCATGTTCGGGTACCTTATTTGTGTGTATCATGCTGACCCTTTTACGTGACATGGCTTTCCATAGTATGGCTATGATGGCTACTGCGCTGATGACGAGCGCAGAGTACGAAACTATTATATAATGTTTTGACTTAGAATGATGTTCAGATTCTGAAGTCTTTATTTGTTCTAGCTTGTGCTCCATTGTTTTTAATTTGGTAAGCTGCCGGGCAAGTTGATCTGGTGTTGACGAGTAATTGATAGGTTTGTTGAGTTGAGGTTTTGTGAACGATTTAGGTGACAATTCTGAGATATCTCCCAGACTTGTGTAGGATGATGTGAACGTGGTTGATATTAAGTGTTGGCCTGACACATGGATGAAATTGTGTTTAAGAATGCAATCAGGCTTAATGGTTAATAATCCAGAACCCTCTAAGTATAGCGGTATAATTTCTTTAGCACAAACTGCTGTTGCTTGCGTAGCTGACACCGTTGCGTATACCCATTGGTTTTTATGAGTCAGGGGTACCCAAGTTATATTTGCTGAGAGATTCTTCAAATGACAATTTTGCATAGTGACGTTCTTGAACAAATTGATTTCGCATGAACACTTTTCTGATCCAAAGCTGTGTTGCAGTTGTATGTTGTGGCATATACACATGTCCTGGCTGAGGACATCGCAAGTTTTAAGTTGATCATGTGATACAGGAAAGTAACGTTCGTGAATAGTGTTTATTGCTAGCATGGAACTGCATGTTTCGACAACTATCATTGTCTCGTTTAGCACGTTCGGGATGGGTATTAAGTTGTACAGTTCAAATTTTTTGTGGTCTATTAGTGGCAGGGTTATGCTAAACACAACATGTTCCTGAGTGATACCTCCTCTTATTGTCATTAATTAATATAGATCTAACAAATCATCTTCGGGTACAGGCAATTCTAAACCTTGAGGCATATGTGTTTTTATTTGCCTTACTTCAGCCTCTAACTGGGTTGGAGTTAACAACAATGGATGTATTCTCCCGTGATGGGTATCTGTCAGAGCATCTAAGATATATGTTTGCATTTTTTGTAACTGGTTGGCAATGAGTGAAAGTTGCATAATTGCTGAGTTAAACAATTGGACTCGTTTAATCTTATATAACTCATCGTTTATCGTTTCTTCATTTTTGCTTATTTTGTTAATTTGAGCATTGAGACTATCAAAGTTGTATTTGGCAGTTGTCAGTTCCTCTTTTACAATGTTCATGGTTGAGTTAATGACCGACGTTTGATTCTTCAGTAGCTTTAACATAAATGTATCGTCTTCCTGCTGGTTTGTGATTGTTGACGACATTTTTTCAGCGTATTCGGAATCTAGTATACCAAATAATGAGTGCGCGATGTTTCCGACAAAGTCAATGGCACCTCTTTTTTGTCTCGACTTGTAGAGTAACCTGTTGTCTAAATTTAAATCAGTTTCCATGTGTTGGAGGTGTTTTATCGTATTGAGACATGACAAAGTTGGTTCTATTCGTTTACAAAGGTGTTCTAACTGGCGAGTGCCGTTTGCTAACATAGCTGTATCAGTCCAATACGTTGATATATCGTAATATACAACCAGATGCCACTGACTTGTGGCTATATAAGTTGTAGCTATCTTTTCAAAGTGAATACCCAATTTGGACCCGAACCTTTCATTACTAATTCCAGCGCCCAGAATAATTGGAAGTACTAGTAACGTTGTTAACAATGTCAACATTTAGGTTCTGTATTTGTATTCTCTGATGAACCGGTTTGAGTTTCCTTATCTTCTTCTACATTGTGGTCGATCGGAAGTGGTGCAAGACGATGTATTGTACGTTTAAACAGGCCAGAAGCAGTTTTTACCTCAACAACTCGGATGATTCCATCGTCTCCGGGGTATGTGTTTACTACTCGTCCTAACGGCCATTTCATGATAGGAGTGTTGTCTTCTTTAATAATCACCATGTCTCCCTTTTTAAAATTGCTGAACTGGCATTTCCATTTAAAGCGATGTTGAAGCTCGCTCAGATATTCTGTTGTCCATCTTTTCCAAAACTGTTGTTTTATTTGAGAGACAAGTTTCCAATGCGACACGCCCGAGACCTTAAGATTTGCTGCTCTGCTATCTACTTGTGAGGTAAGAGCTTGACCGATGAGAAAATGGCCAGGAGTCAGCGCTTCTAAGTTAAGCGGAGTTAACGGACGTGAGTTTAATATAGCTTCAATTTCTATGATTGTCGTTTCCAACTCTTCGTAAGTCAGTGATTCGGTTGACACGCTTCGTACCAGTAGATGCTTTGCTGATTTTACAGCTGCTTCCCATAAACCGCCGAAGTGGGGCGCTCTTGGTGGGATGCAACTAAAATGTATACCTTTAGCGCTTGAAGCAGTAATGATGGCTTTCAGAAAGTTCAAGCAGGTTTTTGGCACCGACGAAATTTGTCGCGTTGTCACAAAAGATATTTTGGCAGTGGCCACGACGAGCTATAAAGCGTTTCAGAACCCCAATGAATGACTCTGTTGACAGATCAGACACCATTTCTAGATGAACTGCCTTGGTAGCAAAACAGCAAAATACGGCTATGTAAGCCTTGGTTGGCTTTTTGCCCCTAATCTTGTAGTGTATCCAAAATGGACCACAATAGTCCACACCGGAGTTGATAAATGGTCGAGCAGGCACTACTCTTGGTTGGGGTAAGTTGCCCATGATTTGTTGATGCAGTTGTGGTCGCGCTCGAGTGCATCTGACACATTTTTGAACGACTGAACGAGCGGTGATTTTCCCTTTTATTGGCCAAAACCGTTGTCGCACTATGGTTAGAAGAGCTTGTGGGCCGCAGTGTTTATTGTTTTGATGTATCATGATAAACAATAGCCATGCCAAGGAATCGTTATATGGTAAGATCATAGAATGCATTGTGTCTGGCGGCAACTCGGAATTTTTTAGTCGTCCTCCTACTCGAATAACACATTCCTTATCCAAAATTGGTGAGAGGCTCTTAAGTGGGCTTTTTTTTTGTCAATTGTCTGATTCCTTTGTAGTTGCCTTATTTCTTCTGCAAAATCCAAAAATTGTATTGCATGCACAATGAGATGCAGAGAATCGTCTAGCTCCTTTGGGGTAAGTGAGATATGTGTTGGTCTGTCTCGAGTTCCATGTGAATCGTATAACGTATGCCATTATTCTTTGCAATGTTCCAAACGAGTTTTTATGGTTAATTGTGTATATCAGATCGTAGTTCTGTGTTATCGTTGTAGCCATAACAACCTTTTTAGTTCAGGGTTGTATGCCTTAAGTAGTTGAGGTGCGAAACTTGATGGCCATAACGACTCGTTTCCATGAAGAAACATTGGCCCATGGAACCATAATCCATTTGTAGGTAGCTTGGATGGTTGAAGTCCGCGAGATAAGACGTCAGCGGGGTTATCTTTTGATTTTACATGACGCCACTGTCCTGCTAGTGTCAGAGACTGTATTTTGGATACTCTGTTTGCGACAAATATTTTATATGACGATGACTGTGAGATAATCCAAGATAGGACAATCTCGGAATCAGTCCATAGGAATGTTTGGTGATTTTTACGGTTGCACTCAGCATTGACCTTATGGGCGAGCTGCGCTGCGACAACTGCAGCACATAAATCTAACCTAGGTAGTGTTTGTTGTTTTAGAGAGGCCACTCGTGATTTTGCACATAACAGGCGGACAGACACTCTTCCATCCTTTAGAGTTGCACGAATGTAGGCCGCTGCACCGAACGCCCTTTCAGAGGCGTCTGCGAATACATGAAGCTGCGTTGTGACAGGAACTTCATCAAAGAATATATGCCTTTTTATTTTTAAATTTTCTAATGTCTTCCAGTCATCGCGGAAGTCGTTCCACACCGTGCGAAGATCCTGAGATAATGGTAAATACCAGTCTAAGGTGTGCTGCCACAATTGTTGGATGAAAATCTGTGCCTGGACAATGACAGGTGCTAGGAGACCAAGAGGGTCAAATAGTTTTGCGAGTTCTGAAGTTACTGTACGTTTTGAAACTGATGGATATTCAGTGAGGTTTACCTTGATGCAGAACTGATCAGTCTGAGGCACCCAATGTAATCCCAGTGTTTTGATTGGTTTGTTAGTGTTGTCACTGAGATCCAAATTTAGGATTTGGTCATCATGTGGTATATCTTTTAATAACTTCGGACTGTTGGAACACCATTTCCTTAGTCTGAAACCGTGCTTGTCCAGAATTGTTATTAGTTCCTTTTGTGTTTCCAGAGTTACCTGCAGACTATCTGAGCCACCCAGACCATCGTCCACATAGAAGTTTTCTTTCAGTATTCGTGCCCCAAGTGGATAGCGATCTGCATTTTCTCGTTGCAGACATTTTGTGGCTAAGTATGGAGCTGCCCGTGTTCCATATGTCACGGTATTGAGCCTGTAATAGCTAATTGATGATGATGGAGTTTCTCTCCAAATAATCAATTGGTATTGATAATTGTCTGGATTGATTGATATCTGCCTGTACATTTTTCCAATGTCAGCTGTAAAAACGAAGTTTGGCATTCGGAAGCGAAGTAAAATGGATAAGAGCTGACTTTGGACTGTAGGCTCGGCATACATAATGTCATTGAGTGAAAGTTCTGTCAAAGTCTTTGCAGATGCATCGAAGACCACTCTGAGTTTTGTTGTAGTGCTGTCGGGTTTTAGCACACAATGATGTGGGATGAAATATTTTGGGTTTGGTATAGTATCAATCTGTACCTTTTCCATATGGCCTAACTGTTCATACTCCTTCATGAATTGAACATATTGAACTCTAATGTCTTCATTTTTCTGCAGCCGTTGCTCTAGACTGATAAATCTGTTGTAGGACATCTGGTACGACTTGCCTAGTGCGACTGGGTTTTCCCTGAATGGAAGCTCACTACAAAACGTCCGTTTACATTGTTTTGCACATGTAACTTGAAATGTTCTTCACAGAGTTTTTCTGCTGGAGATAAAATTTTTTACCTTCTCAATTGATTGCTCTAAGGACGATTCACTATCAAAAATAGCGAATGTCAAGGGTTCGGACGGAAGAACCTTGGTGTGTTTGATTGAACCGCCTACAATCCAGCCGAGCGAGGTATTTTGAATTACTGGATTATTGTCACCTAGCTTGATTGTTCCAGGCCGTGTAAGGCTGAAGTAAAATTCTGCACCGAGAAGGATATCTATATTCCCCTGCAAGTGGAACTTGGGGTCTGCCAGGCGAATATTGTTTGGAATTTTCCAGGCAGCAATGTCGATGGTACTACTTGGTTGAGCAGGAATAATAGTTGGCAGGACGAAGGCTTCCAATGTTGTCGAAAAGTCACTATTTATGGACATCATTTGCATAGTTGCACGATGTGATGCCTTCCTTTGAATCGTTCCGACTCCGTCGATGCACAAAGAAGATTCTGTTTTTGCTAGTGATAATTTCCTGATGAGCCGTTCAGTTACAATATTGACTTGTGAGCCTGAATCTAGTATAGCTCTGAACTCCTTTGACATTCCGTTTGCTGCTTTGATTATGACCTTTGCTGTGGCTAATATGACGTAGTTATGGTCTTTTGTTGATGAATATACTGAAGCTGAGGAGACTGCAACTGCGTTAACTGGAGCCTGTGTGGTGGGCCTGGCAGTTTCAACTTGATCAGATGAGGTTGTGGTTCTTCGTGTACCCATTTGTCCCTTGGGTAAGTGTAACAACGTGTTGTGTTTATTGTTACATTTCTTGCAGCAACCATGAGTACAAGCCTTGGCCATGTGATCAGTCTTAAAACAATTTACGCACCATTTTTGTTGTTGTATCCACTTCAATCTTTCCGATTCTGCCATTGCCAAGAAACGCTTACATTGATAGATAAGGTGCCTGACGTTGTTGCAGAGTTTACAGTTGTCGTTCTGCATTGATGTTACTGACGTAACAGCTCTGTTCGGTTTTTGATGACTATTCGATCTTTCTTTTTGCGCAATTGACTCAATGGCTTCGAATTGCATCTCTAGAAATAAGAGAAATTCCTTAACAGTCGGTAATTCTTTTGGCTTGGCTAACGACTGTATAAAACGAACGTAGAGGTTGTAATCAAGTTTCTTCATCATTAGTTGTACGATAATGGCATCCCAAGCAGACGTGTCGATATCTAAGTTGTTCAATGCCAACAAACATTCTTTTGTTGTATCATGCAGAGTTTTAATTGAATACGTAGAACTTGCACCTTTTGGTTGACTAAGGATCTTTTCTACTAATGAAGCCACTGGAACACGTTTATTATTATAACGCTCTTGCAATAGCATCCATGCCATTTTGTAGTTTTCTTCAGATAATGCTAAGTGGCTTATGAGCTTTCCTGCTTCTCCTGACAGAGTGTTTTTTAAGTACCACATTTTTTGCACGTTAGGAAGGGGTTGTTTATCCACCATCTCGATGAAAAGTTCATAAAACTGGCGCCAGTTCGCGTAATCTCCATTAAAGTGAGGTATCGTGACCTTTGGCAATGGCAACGAACTGCTGATTGCTAAGCTACTTCCATTCAAAGGTGTGCCGGTTACAACTTTGTGCTGCTTTTCTGCTAATACTGTTAGTTGTATCAAGCAGTGTTGTACCAAGTCTTCTAAATTATCGAATTTGCTTTGCTCTAGACCAAACCTTGATGGGTCTTCTGTCTTTTGCCATATCTTATCGTATAGCTCCTGAATTTGAGTCCATAGACTTCTTATTGTGTCTGATTTAATTTTGTAAAATTGATGTGGATGATCTTCTTCCAGTGATGATAAACCCTGCAGCAGGCGAGAAAGTGCTGTCATGCGTGCTATTACTCTTCTTGCTAGTCCCTTTGTCGATTCATCTTCACTGACGTGCTGGATAGGTAAAGTTGTCCTTTCCTTTATGGCTGGAGGTGGCTTCTTTTTTAGCTTGTCGATTTGATCTTCAACGCTTTCTATTGCCACATTGTACATTTCTCCGACGGTCTGATAGAAGTTTCTGACTATGTATGGATCTTCTTCACTTAGAGTTGGATCCCTTCGGATTGTGTTCTCTACCTTTTCAAAGCCTTGCCATAACTTCACCAGTTCATCCCTCTTGATCTTGTAAAACTCTTCAGTTCTTCTCTCAAGTGGGGCCTTTTTAATAGTTGAAATTACCTTTTCAATATTATTGGCCCTCACCTCCTGCTGTGATATTAAGTCCTGGATGCTTGCCATGATGTTATCAAACGTTTAGTATTACTGAAGAATGTTGTGCTTGCTGATTAGACTGATGTCTTGAAAATATGATGGTCACCCAATGGTTTGCGGTGCCTGCTGATTAGACTGGTTTCTTGAAAATATAATGGTCACCAAATGGTTTTCGGTGCCTGCTGATTAGATGATATCATGTCCTGATGATATCAAATGTATGTACTCAAAATTGTGGATTTGACATCTGACGGATGGACTGTTGTCCTGATGAATGTGGTTGCGTCTTCAAAAGGTGTTTTTTGTACTTTAAGAGTCCCTTACCGCTGCACACTGGTTCATATTTTGAGAAGGCGGCCAAAACTATTTTTTTTTATGTTCTCCGATTTTAAAATTTTTTTATTCATGTGAAAGTAAATACTAGTGAACCTCGGGAGCCAAAAAATTTCAACCCTATTTCAACTATTTCATTGAGAACAGGGTGGTCCCAAATGGACTTTCTCAGTATTTGGTTATAGTTTTGAATTTCTGAGTAAACTTTTGAAGTTGAAATGCTCATTACTTTTTTGTTTTTCAAGATTTTTTGACAGAATAAGTTTTGTGTATTAGTTTATCTTATTAGCTATACGTGGTTTAAAACATTAAACTCTGCGACCTGTAGAACTATTTAATTTTTTTTTTTTTTAATGTCAAAATTTCCCGGAAATTTCCAATTTTATAGAACATAAGTCCTGCCCGTCAAAACGCGTAAAAAAAAATCTATACTCTCTTGTAGTCCAGAATCTAACCTACATTTCTATACCCCATTGTACACACATCTGGATACGATCTTGCGAACTACAGCAATTTCTGTGACCCAAGGTAAGATATTCGGTTCAAAAAATAAGTCCTGCAAGGAAACATTACTGAAATTAAAGAAGGTGAATCTTAAAGAATTTTCGACAAATAAAGCAGTTCAGGCCACATAAATTATCTAGCACGTCAGGTTATCAATTAATTTGGAGAAGGTAAAGGTATTGCCATTATTATGAACTTATTGTGGGTGAACGAATGCTGTAAAACGAATAGGCGACATAAATAGATTAACACGTTAGATTTTTGAGTAAGTTAAAAGGTTAAACATTAGTAAATAGCCGCAACATAAACTACATAGCTTAATTACCTAAAAATTGCAACTTAATTTAAAAAAATGGAAGAGCAGTTATATTTTACTTGAAAATTACCTACATGTTACCTGTTAATTTATTGCCGGTATGTTATCCTTTTAAAAAGTGTAAAAACAGGGGTTTTTTTATGTTTCAAAGAAATGGTAATAAAAGATTAAAATTGTAATTAAAAAAGGGTTTTATATGTTTTCAAGAAGTGGTAACAAAAGATCATTTAAAAAAACTTCTATCAAGAGTATAAAAATGCATGCATTCATAATTTTACCTTCATTATTGTTTAAACAATGGCTAAGTTCAGTTATAAAGTTCTCGCAGATATATATTTTCAACAGAAAGATGAAAAAGATTTTGTGTTACACATAATGAATAATCCATTCTTTAAATTATGCAACGAACAAGAAATCAAAATTCATAAGATAAAAATTAAAAATTTTTCATTTACATTAAGAAAACGGTACCTTAAATGTTCTAGAAACAAGAAAATTTTTTACTTACGCAACGAAAAGTGGCTAACAAATGATCTGATTTTTAAGAAGCTGTCAATTACCGCTAAGGAAACTGAAAAAGTGGGTCGGCCCGCAAAACAAATTGACAATTGCAGTGAAAGATCACGAAGACGCAAGCTTGCAAATATCAATGAAGAAATTTCTCATAGTATAATAAAGGATTCATTTCTGCATCAAATTCAACCAACGCAAAATAAGAAAACAAAAATTGCAATAATTGAAAAAATAGTGGAAGCGAGCCCTAAACGCACAAAGAGGATTTTAAAAAGTATGCCTACACCAACTGAAGAAATGAAATTTACTCCAGAAGAAGCATTTGCACTATTTTTGGATTTAAAACTGACAAAAAATCAGTATACAGAACTGCGAAAGCGAACCAATGAAAAAAATTGTGGAATCTTTCCAGCATATCGAGATTTAGTTTCTGTCAAAAAAGAGTGCTTACCTTCACAAACGGCTATTAGTGTAATTTCAAGTTCAGCAGAAGTAAAATTGCAGGCTCTTCTCGAACACACTGCAGAACGATTATTAAATACACTTGATGCTGACTGTTTAAAAAAACTTAAAAATTGCAGCATCACTTAATTTTCTAAATGGGGATGTGATGGAAGCTCTGGTCAGAAACAATACAAGCAATGTAATTCAGAAAACTCATCTGATGCTAACTTATTCATGGTATCTTTCGTTCCATTACGTTTAAGAAAAACTTATATTGGCTTAGAGCCGTCAACCAGTAGAGTTACAGCAATGGATGTATGGAAAAATGAAATTCCCTCTTCAACAAAGTATTGCAGACCAATAAAGTTTGTTTACAAAAAGGAAACTAAAGATGTCATAACTGAAGAAGTTCGAAAAATAAAAGATCAAATTAAAGAACTTCAACCGGCAATATTTAAATTGGATGACCAATGCATTGAAATTAATTTTCAAATGTTCCTTATAATGATCGATGGAAAAGTTGCACAAGCATTAACCGAAAAAAAGTCTTCGTCAAGCTGTACCATATGTCAAAAGACATCAAGTCAATTAAGCCAACCCCCATCACAACACAATAGTTTCAATGAAGCATACGAATTTGGAATGTCCCCTCTTCATACTAGAATTCGTTTCATGGAGCATATTCTTAAATTGGGTTATGATTTGGAATTTGGCCCGTTAGGCGAAACAGTGAGAAAAACAAAGAAAATGTGGAAAAAAGGAAGCAAAGAAAAAAACAAATTCAAGAAAAATACCTTCACCTAGGCCTTATAATTGATCAGCCAAACAAGGAGAAGGAAATTCAAATGATGGAAACACTGCAAGGATATTCTTTTCCGATCCAGAAACTGCAGCATCTATCACAGGAGTACATTTTGAATTAATAAGACGATTCCAGATCATTTTACAAGTTATATCATGTAGCAGAAAGATAAATGCAAAAAAATTTGGCCAGCATGCAAATGAAACAGCAATTCTTTATAACAAAAAATACTCTTGGAGACATATGCCAACCACAGTTCATAAAATTGTATACCATGGGGAACAAATAGTTCAACACAATATCCTACCAATTGGAGATCTATCTGAAGAAGCGCAAGAAAAAAGGAACAAAGACTACAGATTCTTCCGCGAGCATAATACAAGAAAAATGTCCAGATGTTGTACTAATGAAGATCTTATTACTATTTTGTTGTGCACATCAGATCCATATATGTCCAGTATTCGACAAAAATGGAAATCAACCTCAATCGAATTAGAGGAAGAAGCTAAACAACTTCTGGAAAATGAAACCCAAAGCTATTTAGAAGAAATTTTTACTAATATTGTTTAATTTAAAATTGTTTATAGATTATAATTTGTTTTTGATTTAAGTATATATTTGTATTAATATATAAAAATAAAATACACATTCATCTCAAACCAAAAATAAAAGTTGAATTACCTAAAATGTTATCGATAGCCAAGAATGCTATTTGGGCATTTTTCAAAATATTCCTTTTCAGTTTTATCCTTATAACAACTCGTCTCGTCCCAAAAAAGCCAACCTTTGGCCCCTGTGAATATTGGGACTAAAAAATTTTCAGGGGCCAAATATTGGCATTTTCTGACAGGATCTAAATTCGACAATAAAAAATAAGTATCAGTTGTAAAATACAAGAGAAATAATGATAAATTATAAAAAAAACTCATATTTGAAATATTCAACTTTTACACCGAAACTCAACAAAAAAATGAAAATGCATTTTGAACTCCCCATAACGTTTGTCCTATCAGTCGAATTTTACGTTTTATAGCGCAAGTTAAAGCCTAATATCGCACCTATCGAGCAAAAAAAAATCGAAATAAAAAATACCGATCCAGTCAAAAGTTATGGAATTTTGACCGCCTTCTCGTAAAATTTCCCACTGTGCGACAGTTTGTATTGTATCCAGCGCGTAATCGAAATTGTTTCAACTTGAGAGAGATCATGAATAAGCTCGTTCCACCTTTGTAGACATTCTTGTAACACTTCATCATCGCATTCTAAGCACTCTAACCATAGTTGCTGAATGAGGGTTTTTGCCCGTATAACGACAGGTTGCGTGCCATCCAGCGGGATCGAATAATTTTGCCAGCGATGAAAGAATTTTCCGCTTAGTGACCTTTGTCGCTTGTTCTATTGGATCAAATTTATAAGTAAATGAGTCTAAGGGGGCATTCCACTTTATACCCAGGGTATTGCTAGAGCTCGAATCGTGAAAGCGCAGAAAATCAGAATCATACAAATCTTCTTTTGGAATGTGAGACAATAATTTTGGATCATTTACTGTTATTTTCTTTAGAGAAAATCCAGCTGATCGCAATACTTGACTAAGCTGTTTTTGAGCCGATAAAACAACTTCTAACGAGCAACCTCCAGAGAGAATGTCATCCACATACGTCTCTGTGCGCAGAATTAAAGCTGCCTTAGGGTATGCAGACTCGGAATCAGAAGCTAATTTTAAAAGGGTCCAAATCGCAAGATATTGGGCACAGTTTATTCCGAAAGTTACTGCTTTTAATTCATAGCCCTTAATTGGGCCGTAATCATACGGTTGAAATGAAATCCTCTGAAAGGGTCTATCATTTGGATGTAAAAGTATCTGGCGATACATTTTTTCAATGTCGCCATTAAAACCGTATCTATACCTTCTCCAATTGAGAATTATGGAGATCAAATCGTTTTGCAGTGTAGGGCCAGTATATAGTACGCCATTTAGCGAGAATTGCGATTTTGGTTTTCTAAAAGCGTTAAATACAACTCTGAGTTCAGTTGTTTTATGATCCGGGCGGACTACGCCGTGGTGTGGTAAAAACAAATGAGCCATATTTACCTTTTGAGCTAATTTCACCAGATGACGTTTCGTCCATATGACCCAGCGTTAGATACTCATTTATAACCGCCTTGTATTCTGCCTGAAGGTCGGGATCTTTGGCTAGTGTTTTCCCCATGCTTGAGTACTGAGCCAGGGCTATGAATCTAGATGATCTAATAAATATTTTGTTAGGAAAATCAGGTTTGAATGGTATTCGCACGACGTATCTACCATTTTCCTTTCGTGTTGTCGTTTCGTTATAAAATTTTTCACACCATTCATCTTCGTCGGACCTTGAGGGAACTACAGGTATCTCTTCCTGCTCCCAAAACTTCTTTAAAATATTTAGCTCAGACGTGTCAGCCGGAACAACTGTAGTTGTGCATGCTTGAACAGATTACCTAAAATTAGATCTACCTGCGACGATTTATTAAAGATTCGGTCTGCTAGATCTAATTCAGCCAAATCGGTTGAGTAAGGTATTTCAAAAGTGTATGCTGGAAGTGTTTTTGTAACTCTAAAAGTAAAAAGTTCACCTCTGCTTTCTATTTGCATTAACGCAGTTCGCAGCAACATATTTTCACTGCTCATAGCGCAATTGGCTTGAAATTGCATGAAGGTGCTAGGAACATTATCCTAGTTATTTGTACTAGAGCCTTGAGTATTATCTTGGGTGTTTGTTCTAGAGATTTGAGTGTTATCTCGGGATGAATTTTGATTTGAGCCGCTTCGACTCGTTGCAAAGTTTCGATTTTGTCCGGTTTCGGCCGATTGAGTGGGATTTTGTACTCTTTGTCTCATATGCAGTAGGGTATGATGGGATTTTTTGCATTGTAAGCACGTATGTTTGCTTTTGCAATTAGACTTCAGGTGAGACGAGGCCAAGCAATTATTGCAAAATTTGTTTTTAAATACAGAATCTACTCTTTGCTGTACCGTAAAGGCTCGAAATTTTGGACATATCCTCAAAGAGTGATTTTCTTTGCATAGCTTACAAGATAAGCTTAAGTTTTCCTGCAACATCTACGTTTATACATCAAGATTGGGGGTATCTGACAGCGTGAAACAATCTCTAGAGGCTTTTATACTATTGAGACGTTCTTCCGCTTCATATCTGTCCACAAGGAATTGGGACATTTGGGTCCACTTGGGAAGCTCACGTGGTGAACTGAGAGATTGCTCACATAACGATAATGTTACATGTGGAAGTTTAGTGGAGATGAGTCGAATCAGAATAGGGTCCCAGCTCTCCACGTCGTCGCCAAGCGTTCTGAGAGTTGCTAGGGAATCATTAACTGAAGATTGAATTCTCCTAATTGATTCTTTTTCTTCCGTTTTTGCTGAGGGTATATCAAATAATATCTTAATTTGGTTGTCAACCAAAACTCTTTTGTTTTCATAGCGCGTTGTAAGGGCATTCCGTGCAAGTTCGAAATTTTCATTAGAAAGAGGATATCTTTTAACTGTTGCACAAGCCTCCCCTCTTGTTTTAGTCCTGAGGTGATACAATTTCGTAACTGGTGTAAGCTTAGGGTGGCTTATGTACACGGCCGTGAACATGTCACGAAACGAAGGCCGCTGTCAATAGCTGCCTTTGAAAATTTCGGTATCACAAGGTGGAAGTTTAATAAACGATGTGGCGGCAACAAAGTTTTGAGTGGAAGCCCGCTGGGGTACAGAAAATGGTGCAGTCGTATTGAAGCCTTGAATATGGGAAGTGTCGCCTTAAAAGGTTTTCACCAAATCTATGATTTGCGAGTTGCAATGATAATAAGCTTCAGTACACGCATCAAAATTTGTTTTGGCTATATCTTTAAACTCTGGGTCTACTACATTTTCAGAAGCTGTCATTACCTCCTGATAGGAAGATTCTAGCTTGGCCCATCTTAATTCCAAGTCTTTTAACTTGACCCCGAGAACCGATTCAGTCTGGTCTTCAATATGAATCGTATTACATTTTTGGGTTAGAAGTATTTTGCCCGGTTGTACTCATCTTCAGAAACGGGATTTTGACAAGTTTTGGTTTGATACTAAAAACTTCGAATTATTATGGTTAGTGGGAGGGCTATATAATAGCACTAGATACTATTAATATTATTATTCTAGTATCAAATGTAGACGTACTTTAAACTTGCCTATTAAACTATTGTAGGGATCAGGGGTTACGAATCGTACTAGATGTTAATACTCTATTTTAATTATAGGATTAAATAGGGTGCCATGGGCTTGGGTTCATACTTGCTTTATAGAGCTTAGGACTAGAGCATACTCTAGTTAAGTGGTCTTATTTTACTGTAAAATTACAACAACCAATCGAATAAAAAGTGATGAAATTAGACTGCAAATCTTCAGTTAATTAAAATTGCAAAAATTGGTAACCCTTGATTATTTGAGGTATAAAAAATTGGCTATTATACATCTTAATATGTGAATATCTAGCTTTTATATACATATGAAATTTTAGAAGAAATTTCTTGGTCCGAACAAGTTGGGCTATCTGAGCATAGCACTAGACTTCAATTCTAGTTTCAAATTCTTTGATATATCCGGGGCTATGAGATTATAGCAACGCTAGTCATTTGTATCCGCAAGTGTGAAAAAAAACCAATTATAAATTTAATATTAGGTATTCAATAGGGCCTAATGATTTTAAATAAAGTTACATTTCAATTAATTATAATTCAATATCTATTATATCCAGGTTGAGTACAGAGAAAAGTGTTTTTCCAAATTTTTTTTTCTATTTTTTATTTTATTTTTATTTTAAGAGTGTGCCATAAAAGTGCAAGCGAGTGTATTACAAAACTTTTACTTATGGGAACCAAGCTATGTATATTCCATGAAACTTCCCAACAACAGGTCTGTTCGGGTATTAAGACAAAATAATCTTACTGGAACTACAGGTTATGTATATTCCAGGAAACATCCCAACAACAGGTCTGTTCATACACTAAGAATACACAATCGAGTTTAATCTTAGACATTTAACTAAAACCCGCACCCGTTTGATTTATTTAAGCGCACACCTTAAAATAGTAAAACGAGCAACCTTCACAATAAAAACGCATAAACAACTATATTTCATAGTTACACTGGGGTAGAAATTTCTTTCATTTATATATTTATGTTTGTTAAATTTGTAAACAGTTCCTTAAATAAATAATTATTTATAAAAAGAAATTATGCCATGCGTGGCATTACTGACGCGAAATTAATTGAACTCCCAATAAATTATAACCGCTAAGTTGACTTTTATTTTGTTTTAAATAAAATTAAATTCGATTTTAATTTAATCATAAATTAAATTTTAACTATTGTAAGCTAAATTTAATTTCATGTATACGCCACAAGTTTTCCTTTTATGTTGCCGTATTATTTTGCAGCGGAGTGTATCCGTCTGTCTCTTTGTATTAATAGATATTCCAATATAATTATTATAGGTGTATGTGTGAATGTGTATTTTAATGTATTTATTTCCGTATTTTGTAAATAGGTATGTATTATTTTACTTTTGTTTTCCACGGTGTTTGTTTTCGCTTTTCAACGAACTTTTTTTTTTTATTTTGAGTGACAACAAAAAATTGTTTTAACATTTGCTTTTATATATTATTTCAATAATTTTAGTTAGACAAAGAATAAATTCTAGTACGCTCTTCTTTGTTTTCCCGTATTCCATATTTATATGAGAACATAAATAATAGGTAAGTACTTATTATTTTTTGCTATTAGCTTAACAAAAAATAATATGTTAAGAGAAAACAAACTCGTTTATAAGCAAGAAAATAATTTTTTAGCATGTGTGTGTGTGTATGATTTTAGCGTTGGGGTTTGAATTGCTAAGAGAAAGTAATCAAATTTATGTTTGCAATTAAATATTTTTAAGGGCAAGTTTATGTGCAACACTGCCAAGTAAATTTTAAGAAATAACCACAAATCAAACAAAAAAACCCTAAATTTGCACTTAGAAAAAATAAGAAAAACCCAAAAATAAAGAATAAGTTTGTAAACATTTTATTTAGTATCTATAAACTAATACTTACTTATACAAAATATAGATTCAACTGTTGAAGTTGCTGGCCAGTTGATTTATTATTTTATTTTTTATAATACTAAACATTGAGAATGCTCCCTCGACAGTTGCATTCGAAAATGGTAGGGCCAGTAACGCAGATGCTAGCCTACTAATATTTGGGAAAATAATATCAACCATCGTGAAAGAATGCAGGTGGAATTTGCTACGGCAACAAATACAACAAAAATGGAAATTAGTCCCAGCTTATGTCAAAAATTATCTTAAACAAATAAAAAAGCGTGCTGCTGAACGTGATAAAATATATATATTTTTAGTCAATTTTTATTTCATTATTGTCAATTATTTTTTTATTTTTAATTAAAATAATCAAAAACTTTAATGAAATACTCTAGTCACAACACAAAACGTGAACTTTTTGTAAACATAAACAAGACTTTGATAAGGAAAAGGAAAAACTATGCAAGAGCAAAAAATCGTCATCTGGCGTAGTAATGCCACCTGTTTATTTCTTTATGATATCAACACTAAAATATCCCCAAATACAATTCTTACACACTAAATTTCCCCCCAAATACTTTTTAGTCCCTAAAACCGACCCTAAACGCAGGGTGAAAATCCCTAACTTGGCAGCACTGGTGCCTAAGCACCATATGAAAAAATAAGGGGTTAATCTAACGTGCAAATGAGTGTGTGTGTGTTCAAGTAATTATTTGTTTGTTAAGATCTTTTTGTTTGGCTTGTTTTCTATTTTCATGTAATTTATATTTTTGTTAATTTGCGAGGGATAATTCTCTTATGAGAAATAATTTTAATTCAACAAATTTTCAGAGCAAATAGATATTTTCTACTATTTTTTTTCATGGGAACCTAAAGTAATTAAATTATTCCACTTTTTAACAAATTATTACTTTAAGAGAAAACAAATCCGAATTAAGAAAATTAGGTATTTTTTCTTATGCGTGTGTGTTTTATTTTACCTTCTATTATTAATTTTTTTCTGTGTTATGACGTAATTGTTGTGATTTTGTGCTGTCTTCTATTTTTTCTTTGACTCTTAACCTCTTAAGCTTCTTAAGCGGTTGGTTGATATTGTTTTCCTCTCTTCTGATTTTAAAGGGTTGTTTCTTTATGGCTTTCTGTTTTTATATTTTTTATATAATTAAATTTGCCACCACAAATTAATTTCTTCTTTTCTTTAAATAAGCAAATTTCAAACACAATTAATTTTCCAAATGGCCTTTTTTCCTTTTTCTTGAAATATAACTCAAATCCACTGTAATTTTTATGAATACGGCAGTACATTTATAAAAACTTTTTGTTATTTTAAAACTTCTTAAATTTACCTGCCAAAAAAGGAAAAGTTTTTCATAATAGTACAATGCAAATCTATTTTATTCCACAAAAATATTTTTAATTTATAACTGCCGTATTCAGAAAAAATAAAATAGATTTCAAACGTATTTTAAAACAAAATTTCCATACAAATTTTCCTTAAAATAGATTTCATATCCAATTTAGTTTTTTATGAATACGGCAGTAAGAGTTTAATTAAACAAATTTTCATTCAAAATAAGTTTTCTAAACCTGAAATATTTTTTATAAATACGGCTTCAAAAGTATAATTTGTAAAAACATTTGTCATTAAACAAACAAAGATTTAAATCAAATTGCAAATGTCGTGTTCAAAATGTGTTTATACACATGTAGGCAGAAAATACTATAACAAAAACCCCATTTTTTTTTATATTGCATTGTTAGCGCTTACAATTTGAAATGTCAACCATTTCTCATAAAGCATTGTTAAACCAAACCGTACTATCTGTTTGAACTGTCAAAGACGCTGCCACCTAATATAAATATGTTTTGGACATGTACGAGTATAAGAATATATTTACTGCTATAACTCTTGCAAGAAGCATAGGCAGTATCAATATACTGTATAACAGGGATGTCAGCGTCATACACAATTGTGTAAGCAAAACTCACATGTACGCTTACGCTCTTTTATTTTGCGAGCGTAAAATATAATTTTTTACTGCAAAACACTCTCATTCACAGGGCTATATCACACGGCCTGTTTTGAGGCCCCTAAACAGAAATAATATATTTATTATTTATTATCTTTGTTTTGTTTTATTTCTGTTTTTAACATTGTACAATAATTGACAAATAATATCTACATTGTTTTGTATTTAAGCTTACGATATGTGTTTTGTTTGTGAAAATAATTCTTTGATGCCTGTTAAAGGGTCCCTTTTTCTTTCTTTAAAAAGACGTACCTAAATGCAGAAATTATTAAGAAAAAAATAGCCACAAGAATTTGTTGGTATTTTGTGCTTGTAAAAATATTTTTCTTTCTGTACCAATCGCGTCGGTGGGTTTTTTTCTTTGAAAACACTTTTCTTAAGTAAGTAAAAATATTTAAAAAACTTGTTAAAAAAGTCTTGTTTTCCTACAATTTATATGTAAACCTATACACATAAAAGCAAATGTGACAGCAGGTAAAATTTTTGGGTAAGAAGATGTGTATTATTGATGTATTAATGAAACTTTATTGTGTAACGTCCACAAACCTAAAAAATGTTTTGTTGTTTCGAAACTGCAATTTAAATTTAGAAGATATTATTGGTAAATAAAAGTATATTTTTATAGGCTAGTAACATCTTCTCTTTTTATAATGGCGGTTAATAATTATAGAATATTTTTAAACTTAATGGGGTCATTATTTGCGTTGGTATGTGCAAATATTATTTTCATTGTTGGCATTCACAAAGGTATGTTGAGCACAAAATTAAAAATATTGGAAAGAATTGTATAAGGTTGTAAAAAGACTTCATATATTGTCAAGTGCTCAATTTTTCCAAAAAATAAGCAAAGTTTCTGCGAAATGCAGGTTCCAAATTAAATTTATTTAAATAATAACTGATTGTGTCTGTCAATAACTCAACATTTTTCGATAATTGTGTTATTATTAATTGCTCTAAAGTCTTCATAGCAAAATATGTATGTTAATAAGGCCTCGCAACCGCAGATTTCTCCCGCTGGGAATGTAAGAGACAAGAGTAATCGCACCAACACAATCATATTTGACACCACTGCTGTATAATATGCAGACAAACTGCTAACTTCAAAGTCGCATATGTACAAAAATTTCACGGCGTCAAAAATAAATTTTTGTAAAGAACGATGGCAACAATACAAATCCAAATTTATATAAAATTTTTTAATTAATACATTTAAAGCTCACATATCGAACTTTTTTTCATATTAGATCAATATATATGCACAGCGGAATAAATTCAACAAAAAAATACAAATCCGTAAAAATATCCTCAATCTGCGATGTCCTAACATTAGCCGCAAGGCATATAAAACTTTGAGGACAGACTTCAGAGTATGCAAATATCCTCAGCGTATAACGTACATATACATATAACGTGTGTGCAAAGTATCCACTGTGCATATATATATATATATATATATATATATATATATATTTATTATAGACTAATAAAAGAAAAACTCTACAATTTATGATAATTTATTTTTGTTGTTTAGTCATTTTTATTAAGAAAAAAAAAAATTATTTTATTTCAAAGTATGACATTGAGAATCAGGCTCCTATGAAAGTATCTTTTCATAGAAGCAGCCGTCTTTATTTCTAGCTTATAATTAATGCTATCCTTTTCATCATCGAAAGGAATCTTTGCAATGACATATGGGCCAGTTTAAAGGTTCCCAACATCATTTTCAGTTAAGGCATTACACCTTTTAGGAAGATAAAGCATAGATCCATCCAATTTCAAGACAATGGCATCTCCATATTTGTAGTTACCCGTTCAGCTCCTGTAATAGGATAGTCCTTTCCACCTATCATATATTTAATACATAAAATGTGTTTAATATTTAACTTGTTGCATGAAGCAATTAATTCTGCGTTAATATTCATCGTTTGATAATTTATACTTAAATGTGATAAATAAGTCCCAATTTACATTATACGATTTTTGTCGTTGCGATTCTTACCTTAATGGCGAGAGGGGAGAGAGGCTTTAAAAGGGGTACACAAGCGAGTGTACTCTACGATTCGTTTTGTTCTTTCATTCGTAGTGTCAAATTATATGTATACACAAGAAGTTGTAACGACAAAAATCGTACAATGTAAACATCAGACCGACTTCAAAGAAGAAACGACAATAATCGCAACGACAAAAATCGTATAATGTAAATTGGGACTAACTAAATAAATTCACAATTAATAGAAACATTTTTGGTTGCACTTAGCTTTAACATAAGTTATTTGCTCTAATTATACCCCACCCATTGTAAAACAAAAATAATTATTATATTGTTACGTTTTTACTTAATAAAACACGTTAAGGTTTATTCCCTTTCTAATAAACCTTTGAGTTCTTTTAATTGCAAATCAAAATTGATACACACACGAATTCAACTTAACAAACTTTATTGAAATGAATTATAATGTTCACAAAATTTTAACCACTATTGTTAGTAACGATCTGAACCGTTTAATATCTCCAATCAAACTAAACTAAACTCTTATGAGTAAGCCTGCATTTATAGTTAAAAACCATTCCTAGTTGATTCAAGAACCGTCTAGTATTTTCTAGAAGGTTGTGTTCGAATTATTTTAAAATAACTAAAGTCTACAATTACAATTGCTAGAAAATTTAGTACAGTGGCGTTCATAAAAATAGTAACTAATATGACATAAAACTATAATTTACAAGATAACTTATAACTAAAACCATAAATAATTCTTAGACAAATCTTATTTCGTAACACTGCCCTCCACTTAAGCCTGTTCGTCCCGAATAGGCTCAGATTCTCGGTTTCCATAATGGGCTAGTCGTTCTAAATGTACTACCTTCATTTTTGATCTTGAACTCTTATATTTCTGAATTCGATACACCACGTCATTCAGTTTCTTTATCACCTTATATGGTCCATCTCAATGAGTCTGCAGCTTGGGAGATAATCCTTTCTTGCGGCTTGGATTAAAAAGTAAAACCAACTGGCCTTCTGTAAAGCCTTACGAATTTGCCGCTCGATCGTATCTGGCTTTCATCTTGTCACTGGACAGCTTAATCCGGCTACTTACGAGCTCATGAAGTTCATTAAGGTTATCTTGTTCTTTTGAGGTAGAGCCTTCATTATTTTTATCTGTTAGTCCAGGCTTAACGCCAAATTCTAGATCTCCAGGTAGCCTGAGCTCTGTTCCAAAGACAATTTTGGCAGGTGTACGAGAGGTGGAGTTGTGAACAGCTGATCTGTATGCCAACAGAAACTTTAGAATGTATTCATCCCAGTCCTTGTGATGTATGCTTACTACTTTACGTAAGTGTTCTTCTAATGTGCGGTTAAATCTTTCAACCATGCCATCGGATTGTGGATGCAAAGGAGTTGTTCTCGTTTTCCTTATACCGTATTATTCACACATTTCTTTGAACACAGCGGATTCAAAATTCCTGCCTTGGTCGGAGTGTAATTCTATTGGAACTCCGTAGCGGCACACCCAGTTATTCACAAATACGTCCACAACGGTTCTGGCTTCTTGATTTGGGATGGCATACACCTCTGGCCACTTACTAAAGTAATCGATGACTACTGGCACATAACGGTTGCCGGAATCACTCACAGGAAAAGGTCCAGCTATATCCATTGCGATTCGCTCAAATGGGGCACCTGAATTGTACTGCTGTAGCGGTCCCCGACTTCTCTTTGCTGGACCTTTTGCGGCAATGCATTGGGTGCAATTTGATATCCAATCAGCCACAGCTTGTTGGCACCCAACCCAGTAGAAACGTTGTTTTAATTTCTCTAGTGTTTTTGTTACGCCAAGATGGCCACCACTAGGACCGTTATAGTATTAATTTACAACTTCATGTACTTTCGACGACGGCACTACAATAAGGTTCTAAACTGACTTTCCATCGGTACTTTCCCATGTACGATAAAGGCAGCCGTTTATCAACTGGAGGCTGTTCCAAAGGGCCCAATATGCTTTTGTTAGTGGACTTTCAGATGAAATGTCGTTTCGAGTCGGCCTTCTGCCTTCTTCTTTGGCCTTCATAATTTTTTTCAATAAAGGGTCAGTTTTCTGTGCCATTGTCCAGTCTTCGCTGGACTCTATCTGAATAGACGATTTTGTATGAAAATCCGTTTCATAAACCCTTTATTGACATGCTTCATTTTTTATAACTTAGGCCGTAAGAATCTATCTGTCGATTAAAAATTTCACTAAAATATCCTCTTCGGTTCAAAAGAATTTTGGCCAATGAAAAACGATTTTCAGCCACTGTGCGCCGATCTAGATGTATACCGAGGTATTTTACATGCGAGTGTTGGGGTATTATTTGATTATTGATTTTAATAGAAAGGCATGTTTCCCGACGCAATGTGATGTTATATGTGCGCATTTTTGCGCATTAATCTTTATCCTCCATTTTTTTAACCACCTTTCCAGTTCAAATATATGGTCCTGTAAGTAACGAGATGCTGCTTGACAGTTTGCGTGTACGCTTAGTAAAGCTGAATTGTCCGCAAATGTTGAGGTATGTGTGTAGCTGTTTGTTGGCATGTCTGAAGTATAAATTAAGTATAATAGGGACCAGGATGCTGCCTTGTGGGACTTCAGCGTTAATTGGCTGTGGAGAACTTAAAAAATCGCCTTCTTTAATAAGAAATTGACGGCGGACTAAGTAACTTTCTAACAGCTTGTGTATGTTTGCAGGTAAGTTTTGCTGCAATTTCAGTAGTAATCCTTCATGCCAGACTTTGTCGAAAGCTTGGGACACATTTATGAAAAGTGCTGAGCAATATTTTTTTTCTTCAAAGGCTTTTCTTATGACATTTATTATTCAATGATTTTGTTCAATTGTGCTGTGCTTTCTTCTAAAACCGAATTGATGGCTTGGAATGCATCTATTTTCATTTAAAATCGGCGTTCATTTTGATACTCAAATAGCTTTGAGATATTATATAACAAGCTAATAGGCCTGCATGACTCGACTTTTGTGTGATCCTTTCCTGGCTTTAGTATAATGGCAACTAAGGAAACCTTCCATTCTTGAGGGTAGTATTGAAGGCATTAATAGTAATAAGAATAATTTTCTTTTCTATACTTGGTAGCTCCAAAAGCATTTTATTACTGATCTTATCAATCCCGGTTGTCTTCTTGGTGTTTAAATCACAAATAGCCTTTTCGATTTCTCTAAGCTCGAATCTAAGGGGAATAGCTGCTCTAACATTTACAGGCGGTAACTTGACTGCTATATCGTGAGATATATTAAGGGTAAATACATTTTTGAGATGATTAACAAACAGAGTCCTTTTTCAATATCATTTCTTGCCCAACTTCCATTCAAGTTTCTTAATGGTAGCTAAGATATAACTGGCCTATTGAGACTTCTAGCTGTACGCCATAATGAGTAGCCTGATTGTGGAGTTGCATCAAGTTCGGATAATTTTCTTAGAATTTTATGTAGTTTACGTTTTTGCTATACGATGTTTAAAAAAAAAATCGACCCGCCCTAATATATATATATATGTCCTTTATTTACTTATTTTTTCAATAGGGGCAGGGGAATTGGTACCCCCCATAGGATGCCAATATTATACTGAACCGATTTTCCTGAAATTTTTACAGTAACATCACGTGAGCCCTAAAAATAAAATAGGCTACTTATTTTTTCGATAGGGGCAGGGGAATTGGTACCCCCCATAGGATGCCAATATTATACTGAACCGATTTTCCTGAAATTTTTACAGTAACATCACGTGAGCCCTAAAAATAAAATAGGCTACTTATTTTTTCGATAGGGGCAGGGGAATTGGTACCCCCCATAGGATGCCAATATTATACTGAACCGATTTTCCTGAAATTTTTACAGTAACATCACGTGAGCCCTAAAAATAAAATAGGCTACTTATTTTTTCGATAGGTGCAGGGGAATTGGTACCCCCCATAGGATGCCAATATTATACTGAACCGATTTTCCTGAAATTTTTAAAGTAACATCACGTAAGCCCTAAAAATAAAATAGGCTACTTATTTTTTCGATAGGGGCAGGGGAATTGGTACCCCCATAGGATGCCAATATTATACTGAACCGATTTTCCTGAAATTTTTACAGTAACATAACGTGAGCCCTAAAAATAAAATAGGCTACTTATCTTTTCGATAGGGGCAGGGGAATTGGTACCCCCCATAGAATGCCAATATTATACTGAACCGATTTTCCTGAAATTTTTACAGTAACATCACGTGAGCCCTAAAAATAAAATAGGCTACTTATTTTTTCGATAGGGGCAGGGGAATTGGTACCCCCCATAGGATGACAATATTAATTATCGCATATCTTAAGAGCCGCTGCACGCATTTTGCTGAACTTTTTGTAGTAGGATCTTCTGAGCCCCGGAATTGAAATAAAATAGCAGCGGGGGTATAGGAATACCCCATAGGACGCCAATGTTTAACATCGCATATCTTAAGAACTGTAATAGTGAGAATGTTCAAACTTTCTAAAAGTCACTCTTATGGTATACTACACTTTTGAAAATAAAAATAAAGCGGGTAGGCGCAGGGGGGGAAATACCTCCCATAGGATGCATACATTAAATATCGCTCAACTGAAGAACTATTAAAGGGAGAGTCTTCAAACGTGGTTAAAGCTACTATTATAGTAAACTATAAATTTCAATATAAAAATGTGCGGGGTAGACAGAGTAGGAGCAGTACCCCTCATAGAAGACATATTAAATACCATATATCTGAACACAAGAGCTATCAACCTTTACAGGACAAATTTTTTTTTTGCCAGTGTAGCGAAGCGCACCGGGTTAAGCTAGTATAATATAAATACAAATTGTAGCATAAAATACTTAAATAAAATGTTCACGAAGAACATAGGGCGTCAACAAATTCTCTCCATCTATTTCGATCTCTGGCAAGTAGCTTAATTTCGTTCCATGTTTTTTGAGCTGATTCGCGTTCATTTCGTATGCACCGGATCCATGTATTACGTGGTCGGCCTGGATGTCGTTGACCTTGAGGGTTCCACTCTAGTGCAGCTCTGGCAATATCATTTGCTGGTCGCCTGAGAATATGGCCGATCCATGTCCATTTACGTTTCTTAATATCAAATTCAATGGGACAACAATCTGCCAGATTCCAAAGGGCTTCATTTGATACCCAATTTGGCCAGTATATACGTAAAATCTGTCTCAGACACCGATTCACGAAAGTTTGTATATTCTTCATGGCCAGCTTCGTAAGGCTCCATGTAGTGCAACCATACAGCAGCACAGATTTTACGCTACTGTTGAATATGCGTAACTTAGTTTTCTGGGATATGTTGTTAGCGCGCCAAATTTTGTGTAGTTTGAGGAACG
This sequence comes from Pollenia amentaria, assembly GCA_943735925.1. Classification (NCBI taxonomy): domain Eukaryota; kingdom Metazoa; phylum Arthropoda; class Insecta; order Diptera; family Polleniidae; genus Pollenia; species Pollenia amentaria. The sequence goes on from OX031009.1 coordinate 72,054,756, forward strand.
CAACACGGGCCTTGTTGATTCGGTCACCAATGTCGGCTACAGAGCCACCGTTTTTTGCGATTTTACAACCGGATAGTTGAAAGATTCTACATCTTCCATTACGGTACCATCAACAATAAGGGACGAAGAAATATTGGTACCGATACGCATCAGCTTTGATTTTTTAAAGTTAATTCTCAATCCTACTTGTTTGGCGTTTTCGGAGAGTCTCTTTATCTTAGCTTCAATATCTGCAAAGCGATGGGCCATTATACAAATGTCATCTGCGTAGTCTATATCATTTATGTACTCCATCATATTCCATCGAATGCCGGTAGGGGCCTCACTATTTGTCTTTTCCATTACACAGTCTAAAAGTAGAATGAATAATGTGGGAGACAGGACACAGCCTTGCCTTACGCCTGTAACGGTTGTGTAAGGTTGGCTTTCCCTTCCGTTAAATCGGACCTTACACTCTGCGTCTTTGTACAGCTCGCGTATTAGAGTGACGATTTTTTTAGGTATACCTTTACCAATTAATGCAGACCACAAAGAATTTCGGGATATTGTGTCGAAAGCACGTTCAAAATCTACAAAAAGCAGGTATAGGGGTGTGTTGTACTCTGCATAATTGCATTTATGTGAAAAACGAAACACAAAAAAAAAATTCATATTTTGATTAGTTTTAGAACTATTTTATAAATATTCTATTACATTGTGACCAAACTAAATAACTCACATTTTGCGTCGAGACATTTTTTGCAAAAAACTCAAACAAACAACAAGCAACAAAACAAAAATTCAGTACTGAAAAATATAACAACACTTAAGATTGTTAGGTAAACACTTCACGGCTACCACAGCATAAAAATATTTACAACTGCATTCACAAAAAAAAATTATGAGTACTAAAAGCAAACGCCAAAAATGGAACACTAGGATGATATAGGTTAAGATTAATATTTAGATTTTTAGTCGAACTTAATGAATTATTTCGGATATTTTTAGGTATTTTACATATTTTATTGCTAACAATTGAATTAGTAAATTATTCAGGATCAAGTCCATTAAATTATTTTCCTTAGAAAGACAATTGTATTTACTAAATTTTTATAACTTCTAAGAATGCAGAAAAAGTTAATTGTGTATACAAGTGGCAGAGTGGAATAGATGTGAATGAAATGAACTTGTGTCTGAATAACTTACAAAAATAGTACTTTGCAAAAAATATTTAAAAATACTTAAAATATCCGTTTTTGATTTCGTTGAAAATTTTTTTCTTGAAAGCAAGCCCAAACTTTAAAAGTTAGATAAATATCTGCCACTGCCGATTTAGTATCCACTAACTTAAATAATATTATATTAACCAAAAATAATTGAATAGCCAATTTTGGATAAATACTAAAAAATATAGTACATATAAGAGTCGACTTGAATTTGAGCCGCCGATCAGCCGAGTACTCGGCTTGCTCGACAACCCATATTTAATATTTTGAAAGAATACATAATATCTAAATATCTAACATTAAAACAAATCCGATGCATAAATGGCAAACGCATTACAATATTTTTAATTTCACAAAATGGGTACAAAATTTGAAAAGGGTATAACTTTGGAACATTAAGAGCAAATTCAATTGTTTTTTTTTTTGCAATGACTTCGAATTTATCCACCTTTAAAACTGAATCATTAGTTTTTTTAACTTCAATATAAATTTTAAAAGTTACAAAGCTTTATTTTTAAAATTTATGCTAAATTTACAAAAAATATGATTAGGGGGACCCAAATGAGAAAAAAAATAACCGAAACTTTTAATATCTGCACAGAGAAGTAAAGGTTGAGAAGTTTTCTTTAAAAAAATTGAATTAGTAAAAAAGAAAATCGTCCTAATGGGCCGAGTAATCAGCAAAATTCAAAAAAGTCGAGAAAACACGACTTTTGGGTTAAATTCGGTTTTAGCAACCTCTAAACCTCTTCCGTAAAATCTGAAAAAAATCACAAAAATACTTCACACCATAAGTTTAAAAAAAAGGTGGGGCATAAATGTCCCACTAATGTACATACATATATTTTTTTTTCTTTGTCTTATATTTTCTTTTTTTTAATAAACCGCACGTCGAGCTTATAGAACACGTCTATCTTCAGCGAGCGCGACCGACGTAATGAACTTTTAAATATATGTGAGAAATATGTTCCACTGAAAAAAATATTAACTGCTTATAAAGACACATGGATAAAATCGGAGAGTATAAGAGGGGCAATGCGTTTGAGAAATAGGGCGTTTCAACATTACCTTAAGAACCGGTGTGAGATTAAATGGCACGATTATTGTATATATAGAAATCGTGTTAAAAAGTTAATCAGAAAAGAAAGAGCGAAGTACTACAGTGAATTATTTGACTCCTCTTCCTCACAAAAACTTTGGACTAATCTTAAGAGAATTGGTATTACAAAGGTGGAAAATAAAAATAATTTGCCTTCTATAGATGTTCAAGAATGTAACGATTTTTATGTTTTATCACCGATTGTAAATACTCTATTGATTTTGCACCATATACAAGCCGAAATTGGTACGGGAAGATTTTAATTTATTAATGTAGAAGAATATGAAGTTTTTAATGCATTTATGAAAATTAGTTCTAATAGCATTGGGCTATTGCTAATGCAATTAATATTACCGAAAATTAATCGTCACATAACTCATATCTTTAATACTATTTTAACCGTTTCAAAGTTTAATTTTTATGGAAAAATTCAAATTCTGCCAATACCTAAGGTTAAAAACACTTCGGGTTGTAATGATTATAGGCCAATTAATATAGTGTCCGTCTGCTCTAAGGTTTTGGAAATGTTAATGAAATCTCAGATGCTGGATTACATCAATAGCAAGAAACTGCTTTCTGAGTATCAATCAGGATAAAGAAGGACAGATAATATTAGTACTCACATGCTTGATATTTTACAGGGAATAGGGAGCGGGCTAGATAAACACAACTTTGTAGCTTTAATCAGTTTAGATTTAAGTAGAGCAATTGAGTCGATCTCACATGAAGTGCTTCTAAATAAAATTTAATAAAATGTAAAATATATTTCTTAGTCGAAGGCTATTATTTTTAGTAATATGAACGTGAACCTTTTAAATATTGTCAATGGTAACATACCTTTACAATTCTTTGCATATTTAAAGGCTCTTGGATTTTTTATTAATAAGGGCTTGTCTTCTAGCCAACACATTAGCTTTATGATTCATCGACTTATAGTTACATTACGTATACTTTATAGTGTTCCCTTTAACATATCAATTGATGTTAAAAAGAGAATTGGCCATGTTTTGTTGATACCACTTATCTCATATGGCTTAGAAGTTTACAGTGGAATAACAGTAGCTAATTTTTAAAGGGTAGTTTCAATAGAGTAATTAGATATGTTTATGGATTGAGAGTTTGGGACCATGTACCGGCACATGTGTTTGTTTTTTTGGGTTGCAGCTTTAGAGACTTTGTATATCATAAATTGCTATTTTTGTTTTACAAAATGTTTAAAGCTTCTTTTCTTGTGTCAAGGTCTACTTTCTCGCAATCAACGAGAACTAACTGTTTGTTGTGTCCTCGTTTTCATACAATGGTTATGCAGAGATCATTTGCAGTTCGTGTGACTAGATTGTGGAATTGAATATTACCTTAGAAAATAGGAATTTTTCTTATTTTTTAAGCAATTTAAAAGAATACTTTTATTGTTATTAAGTCAATAGAAGGTTCTTGAGCAGAATGTTACATTATTTTGGTTACCACCTCCATAACAGTTGGTACCCATAATCGTAATAGGGATAGTAAAACATATTTAAAAAAATATATACATAATTAAAACAAGTTAAATTAAAAATTCTTAATTGAATTGTCAAAATATGTAACTTATATACTGTTTCCAGGTGACAGGCAATTGATTGCGTAGTAAAATTTATATGACGATTATATATGAATAAATAAAAGCTAAAAATATTATAGAAATAAGACTGTAATGCGAATAAGAATTTTAAACACTTAGGTCTTAATTGTAACAATATCTAAGCTTCAACAAAACAACAACAATAAAAAGTGTGTTTATCTTTCCTTGCATTCCCCTACAATTGGATGGTTTCTTCCGACTCGTATTGTAATCGTTAGTGGGAAAGAACAAGCAAAATTAAAAACAAATTGCTTAATAAAGCAACTTGCCAGCTTAGTTTTTTTTTTTTTTGAACGGGCACATACAAATTTACTGCCAGGCCCACAATGTCGACAAGCACATTTCTTTCGCATATTTATATTGAAAACAATAATAAAAAAACTGAAATTTGTTTTTGTTTTCAATATAAATATTCGAAAGAAATGTTCTTGTCGACATTGTGGGCCAGGCAGTTATTATCAAAAGTTATTTTTAGGCATAACAAATTTGGTTTTAATAAGATTTCTTTATGACGTACTAAATTCCAAATTTTTATTTTTGATAATAACACTAAAATTTATTGTTGAGTGAAAGCTAGTTTCTTTGCTCATTTCGCTGGCATTCTTAAGCTCCTATCATATCTGGGGCCTTCGGAAAACACATATCAATCGTTAAATCAACATCACTCCACATAAGGGCCTCGAATATATATACTTTATAGGGTCTAGGATAAAATTCCAAACGGAAGGACAAACTTATATATACCCTCTTCCACATGAGGTGCAGTGCGCCCATGTATGGTTCTTACAAAAATACTAAAATGGTCTATATTCGCTTGACGCTCTTATTTAGATGGCTCATTTAGTTTTATTTTATACTTTATTTACAGTTCGTTAAATGATACTCATGCCATTATACTTGCTCGAAGAGGCTCAAAGGGAATTAAAAATAAGAACTTATTGCAGTTTAATGAAAAAACGCTATTAGGTGCGACAATTGACACTTTGAAGAAAACTGGTCTATTTCAAAATATATGGGTTTCTACTGATAGCGATTTAATAGAAAAGGAAGCTTTAAAATGTAAGTTATAGATTTTAAGTAGTGTTACGAAATTAAAGTAAGTAAAGTAATAAATTTTATCTAATTGTAGCGCTTACAACACTGTAAATAATTTTCTAAAATGGAAGAAAGTAGTGTCAGTTTAGCTTGTAAATAGTTTCACAGGAGAGCACAAAATGAATACGGGGGCCAAATTATGGCAGACGTGGTCGAATATATTTTCGATTTGAAAGTAATTTTATTTCTAATTCTTTCAGTTAATACTGAACGAATCGAAATTATTTGTTCAGTGTTGTAAAGCATTAACTTGAGTTTTCACAATAATGAAGAAATAATTTCGATTCAAGTAATTGAATTAAAATAAAATTGCTTTCGACAACAACAACAATCGTATGTTTTTTGGTATTAACATCAGCTGATAACCGGCTGTTTTATTTATCTTAATTCAAAATGCCAAAAGTTGTTATGTTTTGTATGTAAGAGGAAGGAGTTTTTACATACAAGGTGGCCACAATACTAAACAATAGTAAATTTGTTGTTACTTTTGCCGGTTAAATATATCAAAATGCAAAAAAAATCAATACTTATTTATTAATTTTTTATTCTTCATTTATTAAATATTAACTAGCCATAATTAATCAAATTTTATTCTAATACTTAATTTAATGTCATGCAAGTTCCGAACGAAAATTCGGATCTAATCGGATGAGTCATGCAGTTAATTCTCTAAATAGCTTTGAGATATTAGATAATAAGCTAATAGGCCTGTATGACTTAACTTTTGTGTGATCCTTTCCTGGCTTTGCTATCATGGTTACTAAGGAAACCTTCCATTCTTGAAGGTAATATTGAAGGCGTAAAATAGCATTACAAATAATAAGACTAATTTTCTTTGCTATACTTGTTAGCTCCAAAAGCCTTTTATTCCTGATCTTATCCATCCCGGGTGCATTCTTGGTGTTTAAATCACAAATAGCCTTTTCGATTTCTCTAAACTCGAATCTTAGGGGAATAGCTGCTATAACATTTACAGGCGGTAACTCGACTGCTTTATCGTGAGATATATTAAGGGTAAATACATTTTTCAGATGATTACCAAACAGATTTCCTTTTTCAATATCATTTCTTGCCCACTTACATTCAAGTTTCTTAATGGTGGCTTAGATATAACTGGTCTATTGAGACCAGTTATATCTAAGTCTGATTGTGGAGTTGCATCAAGTTCCTTAAGATATTTTTCCAGAGAAGCCATTTTATAAAACTGCAGTAACTATGTTAGCCTTTTTGTGCACTCTTTTAATAAAGTCTTAAGTTGGGGGGATCTGTGCAGTTGCCACTCTTTTCGAACTCTCCTTTTTTCAGTCAAGAGACGCTCGACATCTGTAAAATATATGTTATTTTTTTTTTGTTGTATTGAGGGTTATGCTGGAGTGTCGAACCGCTATTTTGAGATAACTGTCAAAATTAACAAACCTGAGATCGACGTTCTCCGGTGTACTAAGCGGAATATTTTCTGTGCAATGGGCACTAAGATATTATTTATATTTTAACCAATTTATTAGTGTGGCTGACGTCGCTAAGTAAGCAGACGTAGATACAATTCTATTTAGGTTCATTAAAGTAACAATTGAAGGTGTGTGGTCGGAAGATGTCGTTTCTGCAGGGATATTTTTACCCACGCCAAAATGGTCTATTGAGACCAGTTATATCTAAGTCTGATTGTGGAGTTGCATCAAGTTCCTTAAGATATTTTTCCAGAGAAGCCATTTTATAAAACTGCAGTAACTATGTTAGCCTTTTTGTGCACTCTTTTAATAAAGTCTTAAGTTGGGGGGATCTGTGCAGTTGCCACTCTTTTCGAACTCTCCTTTTTCCAGTCAAGAGACGCTCAACATCTGTAAAATATATGTTATTTTTTTTTTTTGTTGTATTGAGGGTTATGCTGGAGTGTCGAACCGCTATTTTGAGATAACTGTCAAAATTAACAAACCTGAGATCGACGTTCTCCGGTGTACTAAGCGGAATATTTTCTGTGCAATGGGCACTAAGATATTATTTATATTTTAACCAATTTATTAGTGTGGCTGACGTCGCTAAGTAAGCAGACGTAGATACAATTCTATTTAGGTTCATTAAAGTAACAATAGAAGGTGTGTGGTCGGAAGATGTCGTTTCTGCAGGGATATTTTTACCCACGCCAAAATCGATGACATCTGGAATTTTTTGCTGATCAGTAGGCCAATAAGTTGCTTGTCCACTCGCGACCACACTTAAATCCATTTTAGACATTGTATTATACAAACCACAACCCTTTGGTGTTATGAGCCGTGACCCCCAGAAGGTATGTTTAGAGTTGTAGGAAACAGGGTCCTAATTATTTAAAATGTTTATAATATTGGCTTTCTGATATTGAAAATCTAGGTGGAGGCTATAAAGATGAAAGTACTAATTTCGATTTAGCTCTTCAACACAAATGTTCGTTGCTGGCAGATAATCTTCACGATGATCACACATTAAGTAGTGTTTGATTCGGGCTTTAATCAAAATAGCAGAACCTCCACAAGCTCTATCTCGAGGGTCCTTGGTATCATATAATATATAACAATTGATTATAAACGTATTTCTTGAGGTCAAATGAGTTTTAGAAACCATCATTACATCAATTTGTTAACTTTTAAGAAAGTATTCTAGTTCATTTTTATGTTGGCGGATGCCATTTGCGTTCCAAAAGCAAATTTTTAAACAATTCATGGCTTGTTAAGTACAGCTTGCAATAACATCGATTGCATTCTTAAAATTTCCTTCATCATATTACCCATTGTGTTCGTAAAGTTAGTTACTGTTTGCACTAGTGTTTCCATGGTTTTTTCTAGACGACTTAAATTAAAAACTGGAGTCTCATCATTATTTGGCAAATCACCTTGCATTGGTATATGGTTCGATTTTAGGACGTTAGCGTAGGATGTTCTGTTATTACCAGGCTGAAGTACCTGAATGTCAGGATTAGGTTTCGGTCCAACCGAGCGCTTGACTGTATAGCATACAGGGCATCCTCTATAGTTGCCAGTGTGATTACCACCACAGTTGCTGCATTTTTTAAATTGGGGTCGTTTTTAGACAGTTTAAAACATTGAACGGGACCATTCCTTTTGTGCGGCTCCTCTATCGTTATTTTTCTATACAGGATATATTTCAGACTGTAAATGTGATGCGTTTCGTTTTTTTAAGCTTAACGTCGCCGGGTTCTAACTCCACTCGAAATAGTGGCTGGGGATTTTTTTCTCTATTTTTAATATTTATTACATTTTTTATTTTGAAGCCCTTCTCTCTAAAAACGTTTTTATCTCACCTGGGTCATCTTTACGATTAACTTTTTTTTTGTTTCATTTATACTACCACGCTTTATTGCAGCTACATAAAAAGAATTTTCACCTATTACCGAGATTTCTTTATTAATGCACTTGAGCTTTGCTCTCTAAGATATATCGGGGGTGGCTTAAAAGATTTGGTAACGTTTTGTGCTTCCGAGTATTCCTCGTCCAAAATTGCAAAACGATTTTGTGAACTTATTCTATCAGCTGTACCCTCTTTTAAAACTTTTAGAACCGAAGCAACTTCAGAAGAGGTTGAGCTGTGACCCCGTTTAATCACTGGTGTTTAATGATGAACCATGTTAATCAAAACACCCGGTGTTTAATGATGACTCATTATAAACACAGCACCCTGTAAAATAGTAACGGTCCTTAAATTGTTATTTACTTTTTCACATTTGTCATTGCACTATTTTTCTATGTACTGAAACTTAGCTTGTAAGATCATTTTTAAAACATTAAAGACTTACTCTAGTTGCGACCTTTGTACAAAGAACATTAAAACAAATAAAACCTTGTGAACAAACATAAAAATAAAAAGAAACATTTAAAGTATAGAAAAAATTGTGACCCAACAAAACAAACAAAAAACCTTGCAAATAAAAAAACAGTGTTATACAAAATTAAATAAACAAAATATAAATAAAAAATACAAAAACTAAAATTAAGACAAAGAGTTTTATTTAAAATAAAATAAAAGTGAACCGTGTTTAACTTGAGGTGCAAAAATAATTTAAAGTTCATCCCTCAACATTTGGTCCTTCGAACCGGATAATATTTACAAAAAATAAAACGACAATTACCTACCGTGTGTGTAAATTTTATTTTACAAAAAATTGTGTTTGTGACTCTTAATTTTATTTTACAAAAACATTTAAAAAAGTGTAGTGAACAATAACTTAAAAAACAAAACTAAAGTTTTTATTAAAAAAATTAAAAAATAAAAATTAATTAAATAAAAGTGTTTCCAAAAAACAATTTGCCAAAGTTTAATAGTGAACAAGCTAACGGGACCCAAATTCTTTGGCGCAGTAGCAGCAAGTTCAACAGCATAACTTGCAGACTCAGCAACAACAAAAACAACAGAAGAAGTAATCAACAAGCAGTGACACAGAAAAGAAAAAAAGACCCAACAACAACAAGTAAGTCAAAGTATACAAGACAACAAACAACAAGAAATAAATTCTCTTGCTTGTTGTGTTACTCTTAATATTTTTTACGCTGCATTTTTTAAGAACGAAGAGAACCAACAGGGTTACCACCCCCATCACATTTTAAACAAATACCGGGGAAACAAATCGCTTTGTGGGACTCTAATTATTTTAAAAAATAATATATTTTTTTCGATACTTGTTGTTGTTTAATCGCTAGCAGGTACTTTTTTGACCCAATTTAAAATAGTTTTTTTTCACGATTCTGGTTAATTCAAAAAATTAATAATGGCACTCGATAAATTTGTTAATTGTACAAATGACCTTTTAGATTTTGAAAGTGAGTATTCAGAATCAAAGGCAGGTGAGGACATTCATAGTTTAGAAGTTCTTCGTGTAGAACTAGACTCACTTTGGCAGCAAATCAAAAGGGCTTATGAAGAGTGTAGGGACAAGAAACCGGAATCGGGCGAACAACCGATAGACAGGCAGAAACTTCGCGATCGGTACAAAAAGGCCCTGGCTGCATACAAAACTTGTTTGGCCTCGCTTAACGCGGAAATTCTGGCGCTTTCTGCCCCAACTGATGACACGAATAAGCACGAGCGTTTTTCGTCTGCCGAAACTCCATTTTTAGGAAACAACGACGTTTCGTCTATTCGGCTGCCACCTTGCGACATAGATACGTTTTCAGGTGATTTTGTGACATGGCCAACCTTCCGCGACCTTTTTACTGCCCTATATTTAAATAATTCGCGACTTAGTAAAATTGAAAAATTATTTCATTTGCTTCAAAAAACTGGAGGAGACGCTAGAAACATAGTTTCAAATGCCCCATTAACCAACGAAGGCTTCGATATAGCCTGGAAAAATCTTGTTCTTCAATACGAGAACAATCGGATTCAGGTCAACGAACAGTTGAAAATTTTATTTGACCTTCCGAAAGTTACCGAAGATTCAGGCCAATCTATTCAGACACTACAACGAACCGTTAATGGCTGCATTCAAGCTTTAAATGCTTTAATGGTAGAAACTGGCACTTGGGACCCTTTTCTTGTATATCTTTGCTCGACCAAGCTCCCCCAAACACTTTTGAAGGAATTTGAAAACTCTCTTCAAGAAATAACAAAGGTTCCGTCGTGGGAACAATTTAACACTTTTTTGACTCACCACTCTAAGACTTTAGAGTCAATAGCGGCCATCACCAAACCCAAACCCTGTCAACAAAAAAGGGAATGTTCTAAGCCGTTCACTAAACAAAAACAGGTTCACAGTTTTCAAACAAACGCGACTCAAACCAATAACGAGTCGAAAACTCAGAAACGTTTCCCATCAAAGGGGGGACAAAAAGACTCTACACACAATTGCCAACATTGTAAAGAGCCCCACCCATTACGATCCTGCCCTAACTTTTTGGAAAAGAATGTGAATGACCGAATTCACATAGTAAAAGTCACAAATTCATGTTTTAATTGTTTGTCAATAAATCATGGTGTCAAGGACTGCTCAAGCAAATATAGTTGTAGGCTGTGCAAACAAAAACATAACACTTTGTTGCACAAGGCAACGGTGACCCAGCCAATAAGTTTACCACCAAACAACGCTGACGAGCAAGCTAGTACAAGTGCTGCAGCGCAAGCCCAATATATACAGTCCACTTCCAGATCAGGTATTCCTAACCTGACTTCCTTGACCCTGCGGGGAAGCAATCAGTCCTCGACACAACTAGTAGACAAAGAAACTTTGTTATTTACTGCAATAGTACAAATCGAAACTAGAGGCGCAAGATACCAGGCAAGAGCAATCATCGACCCTGGATCCCAATCCACGTTTATATCGGACAAGTTGAAAAACCGATTAAACTTACCAACAAAACGTAATATAGTACACGTTTCCGGCTTGAGTCAGACAGTTTCTGAAACTTCGACCAAAGCCTGTTTGTTTAACCTTTGCTCCAGGGTGGACACATCGTTTAAGTTAGAGGTATGGGCACCAGTTTTGAAGACCCTTCCATCCAATTTACCGCCCCAAATGTTAAACGCAGAACAATTCGCAGAGGCTGCAAAACTAGAACTTGCAGACCCACACTTTCATCAAAGTCGACCCATCGACCTACTAATAGGCCTCGACTTAGGCCCCTCAATATATAGTATGGAAACACCGATGCGGTCCATTGGATCCCTTTTGGCACAAAAAACAGTATTTGGCTGGATTGTGGGGGGACCAATTTGTACAACATCATCACCTAGAAAAACGATATCGTTACTAAACACATCGTCCCTGGACCGAATCCTCTCACGCTTTTGGGAGGTGGAGGAGACCCCAAAAAAGGTTTTGAGGTCAGAAGAGGACACGCACTGTGAAAATCACTACAAGTCTACAACCCGTAGAAGTGATTCGGGTAGATATATTGTTACCCTACCCTTTAAAAATGACGAAGAAATAGGCGTATCTAGAAATATTGCCATGGCCCAATTTTTGAGAATGGAGCGCATGCTTAGCCAAAAACCAGAACTTAAGACACAATACGACCAAGTTATTGTAGAATACCTCGAGCTAGGACATATGAGGAAAATATCTCCCCTGGAAATTAGTAAATACCCAAATTATTACCTGGCGCATCACGCAGTAATAAAACCCGAAAAGTTGACTTCGAAGATTAGAGTAGTTTTCAACGCATCGAGCCCGTCTTCAAATAAGAGAAGTTTGAATGGCATTTTGTATCCAGGACCCATACTTCAACAAGACTTAGTGCTCATAATATTGAAGTGGAGATTCTTCCGTTTTGTGTACAACGCAGATGTCACAAAAATGTATCGCCAGATACTCATTGACCCTACGCAAACAAAATATCAAAGGATATTGTTTAGAAAATCCGAGACAGATCCTATTGAGGATTACGAACTCCTCACAGTGAATTTTGGAGTTAATTGCGCGCCCTTTCTTGCCATAAGAACCCTTCTTCAACTAGCCGAAGATATCGGGACAACTTACCCCCTGGCGTCAAACATCTTACAACACAACATGTACGTAGATGACGTCTTAGCTGGTGGCCACACATTAAACGATGCCATCAAATCACGAAAAGAACTTACAACTGTTCTAAAATCTGCCGGTTTCGATCTGATGAAATGGACCTCAAATGATCCACGAGTTATTCAAGATTTGCCAAATGAGACCCTACTACCGCTCGACTGGTTAAACTTATCCGAGAACGCCGGAACCAAGACACTCGGGATAAAATGGAACATTTCCTCAGACATTCACTGCCCCAGGTGTTGAATTGAAAGAAAATTACACAAAAAGGGAAGTTCTATCTACAATTGCCAAATTCTTTGACCCTTGCGGATGGATAGCTCCAGTAATTGTTGATGCCAAATTAATCATGCAACAGATTTGGTTAGATAAAGTCGACTGGGATGACAACCTAAAACCCTTGACTTGCCTCAAATGGCAGAAATTCGTCAAAAACTGCCCTGCAATAAATGCCCTGAAAATTCCTCGTTGGATCCAGTACAGCCCTAATTTAAATGTGGAAATACATGGTTTTAGCGACGCCTCAGAAAAGTCTTATTCTGCGACTCTTTTCGTCCGAATACAGTCTGAAAATTCTATATTTACATATTTACTGGCCTCTAAGACTCGTGTTGCTCCCATTAAACAAATATCGCTACCACGTTTGGAGCTTTGTGGATCCGTTTTACTTGCAAATTTAGCCTCAGGAATTCTGCCAAATCTTCAAGCTACGCAAATCTACACATATTTTTGGACCGACTCAACAATAGTACTGGCCTGGTTAAAGAAGCCCCCCTGCACGTGGAACACTTTCGTTGGAAATCGTGTCTCAGAAATTGTAGATAAAGTCGGCAATAGCCATTGTCGAATCAAAAGAAAACCCCGCAGATATAGCCAGCCGGGGATGTACGCCCCAAGAATAAGAAACCCACAACTTGTGGTGGCTTGGACCTTCATGGCTAAAATTACCCAAAGATAAATGGCCAAAATCCAGAAGTCCAGATGACACCAACTTAGAAGCAAAAACTGTAAGGACGTTAACTACTACTACTCAGGAGGATCCATTGAACCGTTTCTCCAATTTGTCACGCGCTTATAGAGTATAAGCTTATGTCCTACGATTCTGGAGGAATACTGGTGTAAACAAAAACAGCTTTCGGACATCTTCAAACGAAGTTACACCAGAAGAAATAGTAGATGTCAAAACACGACTCATTATTTTGACGCAAAAGCAACACTTCCCAGAAGAATATAAGCAGTTAAAGCTCAAACAAAGGATTTCGTCCTCTAGCAGTATTTTAACTCTCAACCCGTTCATGGACCAACTAGGCGTCATCCGAGCCAACGGACGCCTGGTTCAATCACCAGCGCTCACATATAACGAACGACATCCAATTTTGTTGCCGTACAACTCTAAGCTCACCAGATTGCTGACCGAGTTCACTCATAAAATAACTATTCATGGTGGAAACCAACTTATGATCCGAGTACTTCGGACGGAATTTTGGATTTTTCGTTTAAGGCCCTTAGTAAAAATGGTGATTAATAATTGTAAAACTTGTGTTTTGTACAAAAAACACACACTGAGTCAAATCATGGCTTCCGTACCACCAGAGCGCACAACACTTTCTCGACCTTTCACCACAACTGGAGTCGATTACGCTGGACCCTTTACCATTCGAAACTTTACTGGTCGAGCCTGCCTCATCACAAAAGGGACGTCTGCATTTTTGTATGCTTTGCCACTAAGGCCGTACATTTAGAACCCGTTAGTGATTTATCGACTCAAGCATTTTTAGCCGCGTTCTCCCGCTTCATTGGAAGGCGTGGCTGTCCAGCAATCATATATTCGGACAACGGCACGAACTTTGTCGGAGCAGCAGAACTCATCAAAAAAGATCGTCTAGAATTTCTAAAAACTCTTCAATCCCAAGTTACTCACAACTATAGCCATCAAAATATCATTTGGAAGTTTATACCCCCCGGTGCCCCACATATGGGCGGACTCTGGGAAGCCGGTGTAAAATCATTCAAAACCCACCTAAAGAAAATGATACCAGATATGAAATTCACCTTTGAAGAGTTGTCAACAATTCTCACCCGCATAGAATCGTGTTTAAACTCTAGACCCTTGAGTCCTGCTAGCGATGACCCAAATGACCTTAACCCATTGACCCCTGGACACTTCCTTATTGGAACTCCATTATTGACCCCAGCCGAATCTGATTTAAGCAGCGAAAACCTGACCCTCATCAACCGCTGGAAACGCCTAAAGGTCATCTACCACTCATTTTGTAAAAGATGGAAATCCGAATACCTAGCCGAACTGCATCGCAGGTACAAGTGGAAGTCTCAGAGGGATAACGTTAAAGTCAACGATTTAGTCTTCATCAAAAACAACAACTTGCCGCCCAACGAATGGCAAATGGGTCGAATTACGAAGACGTTTACTGGAAGAGACCAGAACTGTAGAGTGGTTGACATCCAGACCAAAAATGGGATCATAACCAGAATCATTTCAAAAATTGTGTTTTTGTTTTGAAATATAGTATAAGTTTTTTACAATTTTCCACACTAATTTTATTTTGAATTCCTACTTACAGGTATGGCATCCCACGAAACATTTCGTAGCGTATCTTCACCAGATTGATTGCCGTCAACATATACAACCTCACACGACCCGCAACCCTGAATCGAATTGAGATCCTAGATGCCATATCTGTCAAATTCATCACAACACCGTGCTACATTGTTTCCTGTTTTATGGACCTTTGGTAAACCTGCACCAAGTCATGGGGGCCGGAATGTTTAATGATGAACCATGTTAATCAAAACACCCGGTGTTTAATGATGACTCATTATAAACACAGCACCCTGTAAAATAGTAACGGTCCTTAAATTGTTATTTACTTTTTCACATTTGTCATTGCACTATTTTTCTATGTATTGAAACTTAGCTTGTAAGATCATTTTTAAAACATTAAAGACTTACTCTAGTTGCGACCTTTGTACAAAGAACATTAAAACAAATAAAACCTTGTGAACAAACATAAAAATAAAAAGAAACATTTAAAGTATAGAAAAAATTGTGACCCAACAAAACAAACAAAAAACCTTGCAAATAAAAAAACAGTGTTATACAAAATTAAATAAACAAAATATAAATAAAAAATACAAAAACTAAAATTAAGACAAAGAGTTTTATTTAAAATAATATAAAAGTGAACCGTGTTTAACTTGAGGTGCAAAAAGAATTTAAAGTTCATCCCTCAACACACTGGTATGTACCTTTAAATACCAATTTGTACTTGAGGCTTTTGACCACTTTTTACCTGTGATGCTGAGCTTTCCATGATGCCTGTTTTGGGGTAATTTTTTCATCACTTATTAAAATCGTTTTTGCCGCTGAGGCAACGTTTGCAGGTTTTATATTTTTTATTGTATTAAAATCAACCGTATTATTAGACACAGAGTTTTCTATTATGCCTGATTGGGGGTTATTATTTTCATCACTTATTAAAATTGTTTTTGCCGTTGAGGCAATGCTTGCAGGTTTTATATTTGTTAGTATATCAACCGTATTATTAAATACAGAGGGTCAGAGGGATCGCGTGCGAGTAATAGGTTTAACCTTTCGGTATTTGGTATCACCGATTCTTTTTTTTATTTCTGCATTTGTTTCGTTAACACTCACTGTGATATAGTCGTTTCTATCATTCTGTTTTATTGTTTTAGCATTATTCGCACTCATGAGCGTTTTTTTACTTTACTGTTTACAGTTGTGTTCTTTTTGTTATTTGTTGTTTATCAACACCGAGAATAAAAACAAAAAATATTTTTGCTCAAAATGTGTATGTTTATGTTTGTATGTACATATGTATAT
Organism: Pollenia amentaria; assembly: GCA_943735925.1. Taxonomy (NCBI): domain Eukaryota; kingdom Metazoa; phylum Arthropoda; class Insecta; order Diptera; family Polleniidae; genus Pollenia; species Pollenia amentaria. The sequence continues at coordinate 72,071,139 of OX031009.1, forward strand.
ATTCTTTTTTCTTATATTTTGTTTTTTTTTTTTTTTATATAAAAAATAAACCGTATGCCGAGCTTAGAGAACACGTCTATCTTCAACGAGCGCCACCGACGTAATGAATGGTCGCAGTAAGAAAATATTTAACAAAAGGAGAATTAAAATCTCCACCTCTGATTTAAATGAGAACATTGTGTTATTATTATTACAGAACCATTTTGATTATACAAAATTGAATGCCGTTATTATCAACGATGATAATATGTACGGAATATGCACCCGGACCTTTACAAAGTATTTTATGGAGAATTCTAAATTTAGAGTCGTTATGTGTAAGAAAATTCTTACAGATATAAACGACGAAAATGAATTGGCCGAATACATAGAACACGAACATCATAAAAATAACCACAGGGTAATTAATGAAAACTTTTGTCAGCTAAAGGATATCATTTATCATCCAAAATTAAAAACTTTGAATCACACAGTTTATAAATAATTGTGAAACTTGTAACATTGAGAAGTATGCCAGAAACCCTATTAGACCCCGGATAAGCCTGGAGAAATAGTGCATGTAGATGATTTTAACAGTCTAGGAAAATCATTATTTTTTGACATTTAGAGGCAAATTTTCCAAATTTGCACAGGCTATTAAAATCGAAGTCGGATTAAATTTAAAAAGGCTGTCACCCAATATCTAAGTGTCGTAGGTCAAATAGGAAAAATTGTAACCGATGACGAATTAGGATTCAAAGCTCTACCAATAAGGGAGTTCTTAAGAGAAAATAACATTCAAATATATTTTACATCTAATAATAACCATTTTTCGAACTCTGATATAGAAAGACTCCATAACACGATACATGAGCATATCCGATTACTTCGGCATGACACTTATAGAGACATACATTCTGTAGAGGAAACACTATCTTTATATATTTAAAATTGTAGCACTACATCATCATCGCACAGCCTAAACGCCTGAAGCTAAAAACTTGAAATTTGGACCAGGGTTGGTCTCTCCCCAAATCGATCCACAAAGACGGGATTTTTGGATATTCGAATGTTTAGGATGCAAAAAAGGGTAAAAATGGGTAAATTCGGTTACCTTATATCTCTAAACCTAAAAGAGATATAAAAAAATTTAATATTTATCGTTGTTCTTTCGAAAAATAAGCGGACAGGTGTCTGGTACTTTTTATAAATTCAGCCCTCTAACGGAGTAAACGGGTAAAACCTGTATTTTGGTACATTTTTGTCACCTCATCTTTTTTTTAAGCCCATAAACATAGAAATAAGGGTTATATAACATTTGAAACTTATCTAAAAAATCCAAATACTAAAAACCGTTACTATTCTTGGACCTTTTTTGACAAAACATTTTATTTTATTCATTGACATATACGTATTAAATTATGGGCTCCCACTACAAAATTGAAATTTTTTATGCTTCAATGGGCAGAAAAAAAGTACCAAAAAGGGGAAATTTAATTTCTTACTTTAGCTTTTTAGTTCTACAACTGACAATTTTTTTAATTATCGTTATTTATTTATTTATTTAATTGAACTGCTCCACACACAAGACTTACGAGTCTTATTTTGCAGTATGGAACTGAGAATGTGTATAATTATAAATCATTAATTAATTAATAACTAATTGCAGTTAAATATATATAAAGCAAAATCAATTAAAATCAAACAATATATCAATAATTTAATCATATGTACTTAAATCTCAAATAATTATGTTTCAAATTGTTATGTTGAAAACAGTTTAAAAATATTTTCTTTAAATTTTCGTGCGTTACTTAAAAGTTGAAAACTATGGGGTATAGAATTCCAGAGAGAAATTGAGAATATGTAGAAATGCCACTCCGAAATTAAACTTTTGTATCTAAACGATCTAATTCTTTTTCCCCTGCTTATATCTGAAACACAAAGGTTGCCGTACAGATGATCAGGTTTGTGGGTATATATTATCTTATGTAAAAAAATTAAAACTCTCATGTTCAGTATATTATCTAAAGAAAGGCCATATAACCGAGATGAAAACAAAGATATACTAGAACGCCTATTAAGTCCATACACGTAACGGACTATGTTATTAAATGCAACTTTTAATTTTGCTTTACTAATTGTATCACATTTAGCAAATAGCTCACAACCATATAATAAAATGGGCATCAGATAAGTTTTGGCAAGCAGTATTCTTATTTTTAGAGGTGTACAATGCTGGGTCCGCCAAAGAGTTCTAATCATAGAAAAGGTGCGACCACAAGCATAATTAATGTAGTTCGACCACGTAAGAGTGTCATTAAAAAATATTCCGGGATTCTTAGCAGATTTGACTATTTCAATTTGTTGGTTATTTATAAATATATTTGGGATAATATTCTGTTTGTTAAGTCGCCTTTGAATAACTATGCATTTAGATTTTTTAGGATTTATTTCCAAACCATTTGCCGTTGCCCACGTATAAATACGTTGAAGTTGCTGATTAATAGTGATAATACACTGGTCAATTAAGGCATTTCTGCAACTGGTATAAAGTTGAACGTCATCCGCGTACATTCTTACATTACAATTTGTTAGGACGGCTGGGAGGTCATTAGAGTATAGTGAGAATAAAAGTGGCCCAACAATGGACCCCTGTGGTACCCCTCTTGTTACAGGCAGTGCCCTGGACTTCTGGATTCCAGTTTCAACATACTGATATCTGTTACCCAAGTATGTTGACAATAACTGAAAAGCGGTCGAAGAGAAATTAAAAAAATTACTGAGCTTGTAGTAAAGAATGTTGTGATCCACGGTATCAAACGCTTTTGAATGATCCAAAAGTATTAAAAAAGTAGTCTCACCATCATCAAGTTTCTTTCTAATCTCCTCCGTAACATCAACTAAGGCTGTTATGCAGCTGTTGTTCTTTCTAAATCCAGATTGACGATCTGTTAGCAAGTTATTGTTATCCAAGAAACAGGTTATTTGGTTATGCATAATACGTTAAAATACTTTAGATAGAAATGGAAGAATGGCTATTGGTCTAAAATCGGAACCAGTTTTGGGTATTGGAACGATTTTAGCTATTTTCCAATTCGAGGGAAAGTAACTTGAGGTTAAAATTTTATTAAAGAAATATGTGATTATCGGAAGAAGTTGATGTAAAAGAATTTTCAGAAATTTTGGATTAATCCCGTCCGCTCCTATGGAGTTGGATTTTATAGACAAAAGGCTAGGTAAAACATCACATTGGTCTACTGCAGCAAAAGAAAAAAAAAGAGTCGGTATTGTTGTTCGAATGATAATTGTTATAATAATTTTGATCCGCCTGAACAATGGGGATATTTAAAAACTTTTTATTGATTGCATCGGCATCAATTGAACATGGTTCTTGGTTTGTAGATTTACCGATACCAACTTCGCGTATCGTTTGCCATGTTCTTTTGGAGCCAATAGCGAAAGAAAACTTTTCAGCATAAAAAACGGATTTGGCCGTTTTAATCATTTTATTTGTTTTTCTTTTAGCGGTCAGATAATCCTCATATAACGTTGTAGTCTTAAATCTTTTCCAACGTGCATACGCCAAATCTCTTTGATTGATGTAACCCTTAATTTCCGAAGAAAACCATGGTTTTTGCTTATTACCAATAATTTTTGTCCTTATTGGTACAGTTAGATCGAACAGATAATTTAGGTTTTGCTCCAGAAAAGAAAGTTGGTCATCTATTAAATACAAAGAATAAAAAATATTCCAATTGATTTTAAAAAATTCTTCCTCGAGAAATCTGAAATTAATGTTCTTGAAATCTCGAAAGGTAACCGGTGTTACAAGTTGGAAATTGTAAGTCATGAAAATAAGATCATGTTTGGAGAAACATGGCGCAGACAATTGATCATAGAGAAGATGATTATTTTCATTACTCACAAGAAAAAAATCTAAAAGCGTGTTATTAGTTGCAGTAAAGTGTGTAGGGTTCAAAGTATTAGGTGATGTTAAGCCAAGCGAGGCACAGTCATCAGATAAACTACTATCTACAAGTAAGTTAGAATTAAAGTCTCCTGCTATTATAACATCATCGTACAAAGCCGTTTGCGTTTCCAAATTTCGAATAAACCGTTTGGTACAAAGATTTCTATTAGGCCTATAAGCACTGCCTATAAGCAACTTCCTACTTTCATTGTTTACCTTAATAAATAGATACTCAATTAAATTTAATGGTTCCGTATTATCAATGTCCTCAGAATCCAAGTTTTTCTTAGATGTACACTTGACACTAAAAGAAATACCCTTTTTGATGTATATAGCAACACCACCATATCCATCTTCTCTATCGACTCTGCGTAAATTGTAGCCATCTAATGAAACATAAAAGTCTGTAATTCCGGGATGAAACCATGTTTCCGATACACATATAAAATCAATACCTGAGTTTTCAAAGATCAATCTAAATTCGTCAATCTTTTTCTTTAAGCTCTGGGCATTGATATCACATATTTTAACACCTTTCCTCTGATTGGCCAGAACTCTCACCATATTCGCAACATTATCTCTGGAATTAATTCTATGAGTATTGTTCATTTATAAATTTTAAAAAAATGAACGAGTAACGCACGATTAATACATTTTGAAAAGAAAAAAAGTAATTATAAATATATAAATTTTTAGTTGAACTATTGATTTGAAAAGAAATATTTAATTTGTATATGAAAAAATATGACATTAAATATGATATATTAAATATGATATTAGGTATCAAAAATTGAGCAAGATAGTTTGAAGATAAAATTTGAATAAGCAGTTTGATCAAAACGTTAGTGCAGGTTCTGGTTCTCGAAAAAAAATCATCTAGATATTCTATATCATCCACTCTTATTAGATTGCCATCCGCCGACTTTTTAATATATACTAAACCACGCATACTAAAGGCACTATGAAGACGATTTTCCTTTTTTAGCTTGATTGCTGCACGTAGAATTGTAAAATTGTACTGCGTGAGATTTTCGTTAACAAAAAATCTATTATTTGGACCTAGAAACATAAGCTTCAACATGCAATGTCCTGAGTGGATAAGAACCTATGAGAGTACTTTTTGGTACTTTTTGCTCTTCAACTGGTACTTTTTGAATTTCCGTTAGTTCAAATACTAGAAACATCAAATTAAACATGCAAAGTCCTGAGTGAATGAGAATATGTTAGATGGATTTTTTGGTACCTTTTCGCTCTTTAACTGGTACTTTTTTTAATTTGCGTTAATATTGGATCTATGAACATAAAATTAAACATGTATGAGATTCTGTAAAAGGGCTTTTTGGTATTTTGTTCTTTAACTAGTAATATTTGCACTTCCGTTAGTATTGGACCTAGCAACATAAAATTCAACATTAAATATCCTGAGTGGACAAGAATCTATAAGAGGGAAATTTGTGGTACTTTTTTGTTTTATAACTGGTACTTATTGAATTTACGTTAGTATTGGCCCTAGAAACATAAAATTAAGCATCCAAGGTCCTGAGTAAATGAGAATCTGTTAAAGGGACTTTTTGGTACTTTTTGTTCCTTAGGTGGTACTATTTGAATTTCCGTTAGTATTGGAGCCTATAATCATAAAATTCCAAATTAAATGTCCTGAGTTGAAAAGAATCTATAAGAGGGATCTTTTTGTAATTTTTCGTTTTTTAACTGGTACCTTTTTTAATTTTCGTTAATATTTGATTTAAGGTGTTATGATACTTGCTATTTTTTGTATTTTTTCTATATTGGAGAACAGTGCAAATATATTTGCATAGAAAAAATGACTAAGTGTAAAGAGTTTGATTATACCATAAAAAATCTTGAAATATCAAAAAAATATATGTGTGTTATCGATAAATAATCTTAGACTGTCAAAAAAATATAAAAATTTGTAACTTAAAATTGACATTTTCAGATTAAAGCACTGCTGCTAACTTTTTTAGTTTTTGATCGAAAGTAGCGGGTTTTAAATTTTTTTTTGCGATTTATAGCTTTTTTTGACGGATATTGTGGGAACAAAACGTGGGCAATATTGTTTGTTTTGTTTACATTTTATATTGTATTGTATTTCTTGTTCTTTCTCGCATTTGTTGTTTCATTCAGTCAATCCTAAAAAAATCCAATACAAAAAATAGCAAGTATCATAACACCTTTACAAACATAAAATTAAGCATGTGAATGAGAATCTGTAAGAGGGGCTTTTTGGTACTTTTTGTTCTTAACCTGGTACTTTTCGAATTACCGTTAAAATTTGACATATAAACATACAATTAAACATGCAAGTTCCCAAGTGAATAAGAATCTGTAAGAGTGTTTTTTTTTTGGTACTTCTTCATACGTATTGTTTACCAACAGGTACTTATTGAATTTTTGTTAGTATTGCATCTACAAACATAAAATCGAAAAAGCAATACGTTGAATGAATGAGCATCTGTAAAAGGCCCTTTTTGGTACCTTTTTGTGCTTTACCTTGCACTTTTTGATTTGCTGTTCATATTGGACCTAGAAACATCAAATTAAACATGCAAGTTCCTGAGTGAATGAGAATCTGTAAGGAGGATTTTTAGTACTTTTTCTTTCTCTAACTCGTACTTCTTTAATTAAAGTAGTACTTTCTTAATTTAATACTTATTGCTGTTCATTAAATAAAAAAAAAAAGAGAACAGGTGTCTGGGACTATTTTGAAATTCGGCCCTTTAAGGAAGTAAAAGGGTAAAACCTGTATTTTGTTAATTTTTCGTCCCCCATCTGTCGTTTAAATCAATGCACATTGAAATAAAAATTATATAAAATTCGTAACTTATCTCAAAATCAAAGGGATGAAAATCGTGCCTAATTTTGTTACTTCTTCCAAGATATTTTTTCTCCATCTATTTATCTTTCATCGCACAACCTAAACGCCTGAAGCTAAAAAGTTGACATTTGGACCGGAGGAAGCCCTCTCGCCAAATCGGTCACGCTTACCTCATATCTACAAGCTGAATGAGATACAAAATAATTTAATAATTATTGTTGTTCAATAGAAGGCGGCTAAAACGGAAATTCGCTAACCTCAAATCTGCTAAGCTAAAAGAGATAAAAAAAATACTTAATACCTATTATTGTTCATTAAAAATAAGCGGACAGGAGTCTAGCACTTTCTTGAAATAAGGAGTTAACGGGTAAAACCTGTAGCTTGAAACTTTTTTGTTGCGCCATCTATCTTTTAAACCAATAAACAATAAAATAAAAAATATATCACATTCGTAACTTAACTGAAAAATACAAATACAAATTTGATGCGTTTCGAAATTCGAACGTTTAAGGGGTGAAAATCGTACCTAATTCTGTTTTTTTTTTTCAAAACACTTTTCTCCATCTATATAATATAAAAATGTTAAGTTACTGGCTGATTCCATCGCACGTCCTAAACGCCTGAAGCTAAAATGTTGAAATTTGCCCGGGAGGTTGGCCTCTCGCTAAATCGATTCCCTATGATGGGAGTTTTGGAAATTTTTATGGTTATGTTCATTAAAAAATAAGCGGATAGGTGTCTGGTACTTTTTTTAAATTCGACCCTTTTGGGGAGTAAACGGGTAAACCCTGTATTTTAAACCTTTTTTGCCACGTCATCTATCTATAAAACCAATAAACATTGAAGTAAAAAAATTTCAAATTCGTAACGTATCTAAAAAATACAAATAAAAATTTGGTAAATTTTCGAAATTCGAACGTTTAAGAGGTGAAAATCGTACCTTTTATAAAGTAGCCTAGAAACATTAACTTTGGCGTAAAAATATGTCCACGAAAGAAAAGGAGACGCTAACGAAGTAGCGGGTTAAATGCTAGTATAAAATAATTATGTTTTATAATAACTCCATACACTCTTCCACTGGATATAAACCTTCAGACTTTCTTAATACAAATATAAAAATTTAATTGAATGAATATCCTAAAATTAAAGAGAAATTAATTAAGAAAAAGTTACGAATTAATAATAAATTGAATACTCTACGAGAAAATTGAGAAAAATTTTATGTATAAAATATAATTTAAAATAAAAGGAAGCATTGCAAAATTTTCATAATTCTTGTGAAGTCAATAAAATATTTGTATGAGAATTTGACGATATTATTATTATTTTTTAAATGTGTGCATGTAAATTTATGCTAAACTTAAGCTTGAAATAAAGAAAAATTTAATTTTGTTTAAGTACTGTTCAATGATAATATATGCATTATATATATGCATTTAAAAAAATATATGTATTATTAAACATAACAGTTAATTACTTCTAAAATAAAAATTGTAAAACAATCTAAAGCAAACACAAAAAATTGGTACTTTGTTTTTGTATTTACTTTTATTAAACAATTTAAGAACTATTTTTTTTCTACTATAAAAATAGTAAAATACAATATAAAATAAAAAAAAATATACAAAAAAACATTTAAATAAAACAAAATAGCGAAGTTAGGAAATCTAAAAAAAGGTACTGTTACATTTTGAAAAATATATGCCTCAAATAAATTTACCTGCGTTATCAAAAAATTTAAACAAATTTTTTTAAAGACAAAGTGGCTGAAAAAGTTAAACATTCAAAAAACTAAAAACAAATTAAAACTTATGTACACCAAAACTAAAACCTATAAACAATTAATGACCAATTTTTGTTGAAGATGCAAATTTGGAATACAAGATACTCGACACCAAATTAAAAATTATTTTGGCATCTGGTAAAAAGGACTGGAAAACAAAACAGCTGGCAGTGGCAGAGAAAGGGAAAGGTAAACAAAAAGAAAAAGACCAGTAGAGGTAAATAAAAAATGGAATAATTTTTATGTTCTTATATTGCTGAAAAAAAAGAGATTTTTTTTTGGTCTTGAAGATGGTGGATGGTAGCGTCTCCGAGGTTTCTTGGAGAGGAAAATATAATATGTCGGTCCCTTTTTTTGGCCACCCGCATCGGCGGAATAAAAAAAAATAATAAGAAGATACAAATTTAAAATTGTGAAGATTCATAAGAATTTATTAAAGACGTTCTTCTTTTGGTTGTGTGAAGCTAAATTACAAAAAGTTAAGCAAGTGAAATTTGACTAAAAGCAAAGACTAAATTCTAAATTTTAAAATAAAATTACGATCAATTAAACTGAAAAGCCAAAAACAAAATAATAAAAAAAAAAATTGGAAAAAAGGAACTTTAAGCAGATTTAATTTCGTAATGTAAATGAAGTTATTAGAATAAACATTCTATAAAATAAATCAAAATAGAACATCAAAACTTATTAAAACTTTAACTTCTTGTAAACAAAAAAAAATTTTAAAAAGATATTTCAAAAATAAATTCGGGTGCGCCACAAATCTCCTGTCACACCAGCGTGGGATTAACCAGCAGCAAGCACCACAAAACCTTGAGGTAAACAGGAATCTGCCTTGACATCGGACAAAAAAAAAAAAAGAGACAGACGACCTACGGACAAAATAATATATGTATTAAGCTTGTGGTTTGAAATTTTAGCTTATTTTTTTTAGGGAATTTTACCGGTTTCAGTCCTTTAGGCCAGTAGGAGCTTAAAGTGCGCGGTGTTAGGGTTGAGCTCAAGCCTAGGTACTCGTTCGTGGTAGGGTATAGTTGCCCGTAAGATTAGGGCTCCCTAAAAGAAAAGAGTAGCGGAAAATTTTAAGACAGGTGTAATATATATGTGTAAAGGTTTTATTAGACTTACCGTAAAATAGGACAGCCGCACGATCTAACGGACGGACGGCAGAGCATTCAAGCTTCATCCTTGAGGCAGGATCGACGTAGCCAATGTTTTTTTTTTTTGCTAAAGACAAATAAAATGTAAAAGAAAAAGGATTTTTGATAATTAATTCGTTAGATTGGTAATTCGAAGTAAATAAATTTTTTTATTTTTTTGCATGATTAAATTTAAACTTTTTGTTCTTCTATTTTTTTTATAAATTAAAAATTTTGTTAATAAAACCATGAATTGTAACACTTTATTATCTGGTTTTCAATTATGATGAGTTGGTAATTTTTTTTTTAAAGGCGGGTAAGTAGAGGAGTGTGATATTTCGCAGGGTAGCTTTTGGGGCATCCAAACGTTGTTTTTAGGATACCATGGAGAGATTTAGTCTCTACAACATCAGCCGGAGATGTGTGCCAATGGTAAAAAGAATATGCTTTTTCTGCTGTTTGTTTTAGTTTAGCTACTTCGAGTCCCAATACTTTTTATTTTTTTTTAATGTAATAGCTGGTATGAAGTTTTTTGTACCCGGGTTTTGTGTCAGCTGGTCGGCAAGAACCACCCCATCCGGCGAGCTTAAGCCGCGCAAACCGCCAGCATACCAGCGCCGCCGAAAGTCTGGCCACACTACACACTGGTTGCTGTGTTACACAGTAACCAGCTGGTTAACCCCGTCCCGAACAGTACAAAAATGGCGCCCAACGTTGGGCCCGAAGTAGTTCCATAGCCTGTAAGTAAAGATAAAATTTAGTTACCATCTATTTAGGTTCCTAAGTCCGGATAGGAAGGAGAAAGAGTCCCTAAACCGTAGCGACGAGGCCAAATAGGGTTTTTGTATATTTTATTTTGTTTTTTTCTTCAGCACAATAGGCGTTATGAATCGGGTAAGTCATCATGAGCATAGCGTGCACACTTATGTAAGTTCCGACTGTATTGACTAGGCAGACTAGGTCTCGCGGCGACATAATGTGTGAGCGATATGTGCATGATGGCTTAACGATTCATTACTCTCGGTTCTTTTCTACAGCTTGAGGCTGGGTCTTGTTTGCAAGAGTCAGGACCTAAATCGCTCAAGGTGTGAGGAAAGGGCTGGGAAAAGGTAATGAAACCATCCTTTGCTTTAATATTAGTTTAAATAGGTAATAAATTGATACTTCAGGGTGATACTCACTTTTGTTTGGTAGTGTCTTCATCCGCGAGAATCGCTATGGCTAGGGTTAGTCCAGGGTGACAATTCTGGTGTCGTTGCTCGTAGTTGCAACCTAGTCGGAATGAGGGTAAATTTACATTTTTCCCCTTTTATTTTTTTGAGTATCTGAAAATGCTATTTTCAACATTATCTTCACACATAAATATTATTTTTTTTTACTTTATCTGCAAAATATTACATATCCTCGAAATAAACCGCCAAAATATTTATTGATTTTTATTTTTATTTTCGAGTTGCTTTGAAATTTTATTCTTTAGCTAAACAAACTAGGTACCCATCGTTGGAGTTTTTTTTTTTTTAGAAATACTAACGTATTATAAAATACTGGAGTATAAGAATACTACGTGTGCATAAGGTACGTTGTTTTTAATTTTTGTATATGATTATATTTTTTAATTTGTTTTTTTTAATGGTTCGAGTCATTTGGTAGCTGACAACAACACTATGGCAACAACCAGAGTAAGTGCCACTTGTAGTACTGATACCCCTACCACGGTAACAATCAGTAATTTAAACCACCCTACGTCCAACACCACGATAATTTCACCCACTTTTTATAGCGAAACGGCCCAGAATATAAGGCGAGAGGTGCGAGAAAGCGCAATAATGGCAGCGCCAGGGAGCATGGAAAATGTCCAGCAAATAGTAGAAGCGTCTGTAGGCCTGTGGCAAGCCAGTGCCACCTGCAGTGCCACCTGCACCGCATCAAACGCCATACCAACGACAGCAGTTTACATTGCAACAACAGAAACCTTTGCCATTTCCACCTCAAACTGCTCATCAACAACAGCAAGTGTTGCCACAACAGGCCCAGGAGCCTCGGTCCAACCCTTCACAACCGTTTTATAGCCAACCACGATCCTATGCAAATGGGCAGACAGGCTATCCACAGGATGCCTGGTCTGCACTAACAGTGCAACCAAGACCAAATCCAACTTTAAACCAGCTTAAATTGGAAAAGTGGGGTGTTAAGTTGGACGGTACTAGTAAAACGATGAATATTCAAGAATTTATCTCTAGAGTGGGAACTCTACGAAAAGATTATAATTGTACTGATAATGAGATTTTAAGAAGCTTTCACGAGTTGTTAGATGACCCAGCTTTGGACTGGTACTGGGACTACCGCAAAATAGTCCATATCAACAAGAATACCAGGTTCAAATGAAAATTTTAAATCGTAGGCAGTTTCCCCATGAGGCGTTCGATGATTTCTACAACGCTATTGTCAGATTACGCAATCAGCAGCAAACCCCGTACGAGGAGGAGCAGTTGGAGGAAATCATGAGGGTAATTTAAAACCATCTCTGGCGCAAATAATGTTTTCAGTGAGAATCAAAACACTATCCGAATTTTGCCGTGAAGCAAGGCGAGCTGAATATTTTTTGGCGAATCAGAGGCAAATGTTTCAACCGAGGGCAAATATCCCTCAAAGGGTTAACGAGCTGGAGGGTGAGGAGGATCTATCGCTGGTCGATTTTGAGGTGGACGGTATTCGGTCTACAAGCCATTATACTTGCTGGAATTGGAAGGTTGTCGGCCATAGTTTTGTTGACTGTCCTGAGCCATTAACCAGGCAGTTTTGTTTTAGATGTGGTAAGGATGGTGTAGTGACACCGAAATGCCCTAAGTGCCAGGGAAACCGTTAACGGAACCCGTCTCGAACTGGGGAGACGCGGTCAACCGAGGTTTAGACCCAGTTCAACAACAACAACCAGATTTACAGGTAAGAAGTGTGCGTATTTTAGTAAACAAGGACAGGGCAGCCCGAGAGAAAACCCCTGAACCTCGGCTGAAAGAAATTAGGCCACTACATGTTAGGCTTAAGGAATATAAGGAGGCAAAAGCTAGGATTGTTGGGGAAGTTTCGGGCAGAATCAAAAAGGCTAGAGAACGGTATAAAATTCGTAAAAGGTTTAGAAATGAAATCGCGGCAGCAGCGTTAAACGAGGGCGAAGATGCTAGGCTGTACACGCGAATTAACATAGGCGGTAAAGAAATCGAAGGCCTGGTAGACAGTGGAGCCACGGTAACGTGTTTGGGGCGAAATTGTCTAGAATTTCTTAAAAATACCGGTATTCAAATATACAATTTCTCGAATATTATTAAAACCGTGGATGGCACGGCGCATAAAATTGTTGGTCGTGTTCGGGCGGAGGTAAGTCTCGGTAGTAAAAGAGAAGTGGTCACCTTTTATTTAGTGCCTACTCTTAGTCGAGAGCTATTCTTGGGTGTCGATTTTATGAAGGCTTTTAAATTAATTACCAACCTTGATAGTCTTACGACAAACGAAGTAAGTCTCTGTGAAGAGGCAGAGAGTCCTTCAGATGTCGTAACTCATAATTTGACAGCCGAACAGCAGCAGAAGGTTTCCCTGTTATATGAAAAAGGTAAGACAAAGTTAGAAACGCACTCAATAGACACCCGAGATGCTATTCCAGTAAAGGATCGTCATTATCCTGTCTCCCCGGCTGAACAAAAGTTGATGTTCGCGGAGCTAGATAGGATGTTTGATCTTGCCGTTATCGAGCTTAGCGAGAGTCCTTGGAGTCATCCGGTTACTCTGGTCCGCAAGGGCGAGAATAATCAACTGTGTTTGGACGCTCGAAAGCTCAATTCACTGACGGTCAAGGATGCCTATCCTCTGCCGCACATCGAGGGTTTGCTCAGTCGTTTGGGAGACAAGATTTTCATATCCAGTGTCGACCTAAAGGACGCTTTCTGGCAGATACACTAGACCCGTCAAGTAGGGAGAAAACTGCGTTCACCGTGCCAGGACGACCACTTTACCATTATACGGTCATGCCATTTGGGTTATGTAACGCAGCTCAACGGGTTTGTCGTCTAATGGACAAAGTGATCCCCGCAGCACTGCGTGATAGAGTTTTCGTCTACTTAGGCGATCTTTTGATAGTATCTCCAGATTTCGAGACACACCTGGAATTGTTAACTCAGGTAGCTATTCAGTTGCGGGAAGCAGGGTTAACTATTAATGTGACAAAATCTAAATTCTGTTTCAAAGAGTTACGGTATCTGGGGTATATAGTTGGCGGTGGCAAATTAAAGCCTGATCCGGCTAAAGTCGAAACGATTTCTCTTTTTGCCTACCCTAAAACAGCCAATCAAGTGCGGAGTTTCATGGGAGCAGCAGGATGGTATAGAAAATTTATACCTGACTATGCTACCATTGCAGCTCCAATCTTTGAAACGCTAAAGAAGGGGAAGCAATTCAAGTTTTCGGATGAAGCTAAGGTCGCGTTTGATCGCCTCAAGGAAGCTCTGATTACGAGCCCACTTCTGAATCACCCCGACTTCTTCAGACATTTCTACGTTCAGTGTGACGCATCGGATGTAGGCATTGGGGCAGTTCTTTTCCAGAAGGACGATTCTGATGGTGAACATTCAATAGCCTACTTTTCGCATAAATTAACGCCAGCACAAAAAAATTATTCTGTCACTGAGCGAGAATGTCTGGCAGTTATCTTGGCAATTAAGAAGGTAGGCCCTATATAGAATTGATGCCTTTTTCTATTATTACCGACCACAGCAGTCTTAAGTGGCTTATGTCACATAAGGACTTGACCGGTCGGTTGGCGAGGTGGAGTTTACATCTGCAGGTGTACGATTTTACTATGGAACATAGGCAGGGGAAACAGAATGTAGTACCTGATACCCTATCGCGCTACGAGAGGTCCGAAATATCGGCAGCGGTTGGTAGTATGATCGATTTAAATTCTGATGCATTTAAGTCAAGTAATTATTTAGAACTTGTGTCTACTATAGAGGCAAATACTGAACAATTGCCTGACTTAAAAGTAGTTGATGGTTTTGTTTAAGAGGGTACGTCCATATGACCGTGAAGTTTTAAGCGAATATTTTGCTTGGAAGCTATGGGTACCTCTCGAACTAACCAAAACTATCATTGGAAACGCTCACAATTCGCCGCAAGCTGCTCACGGGGGCATAGGAAAGACTCTCCGTAGAGTCCGGGAGTATTTTTATTGGCCTCACCAGACTATTGAAATTCGTGAAACGTGTAAAGAGCCGAAACCAGCTAACCTAACACTACGCCCACCAATGGGAGCTGAAATAATAAGTGAACGTCCCTTTCAGCGAATTTTTGTAGATTTTCTCGGCCCGTACCCGTGTTCAAAGAACGGAAATTGTTATATTTTCCTAGTATTAGACCATCTCACAAAATTTGTCCTACTTAAGGCGATGCCGAAAGCCAGTACCAAAAATGTTATCAGATTTTTGATATCAGAAGTTTTTCATAAATTTGGAACGCTGGAAACCATCGTGTCCGACAATGGCAAGCAATTTACCAGTAAAGAATTTGGTACCCTGGTGCAGAATTTTGGTATTAAACATCTGCGAACAGCAACGCATTCACCGCAAGCAAATGCATCTGAGAGGGTGAATCAGACAATTTTGGCAGCTATTCGTACGTATTTGAAAGAAAATCACTCTGAGTGGGACAAGCATTTGTCCGAAATTGAATTTTCACTAAGATCTTCAGTACAAACTTCGATTGGTGTAACACCCTATTTTGCGTTGTTCGGTATGAGCATGATAGGAGATGGGAGCGTCTACAAAATAGCTAGAAAGCTTAAGATTTTAAGTGACGCGGAGTCGGATATTTTGCAAAAATTGACATTTTGAGGCAAAATATGCGGGAGAGTCTACATAAAGCTTATTTACGGGGTGAGAAATCGTATAACACGCGGTGCCGAGTTGTAAAGTTTATACCAGGGCAGGAAATCTACCGTAGGAACTTTCAACAGAGCGATTTTAAAACCGGATTTAACGCGAAATTTGCCCGAAAGTTTCTTAAATGTCGTATAGTTAAGCCCGTCGGAAATAGTCTCTATGAAGTGAAAGTCGTTGGGAGTATTTCACGGTAAGGACCTAAAGCAATAGCGTACTGCAAAACCTACTTCAAATACCTATCAGTTTTGTCTTAAACATACCCCTATTACGATTCAGTTTTCCAGTGGTCATTCGTCCTAATGCAACTGTTATAGACACGTATTGGCTTTAATATGCCTTGGCAATTGTATTTTTTTTTTATTGTAGGATAGTAATGTCAAGATATTTTTTTTATATTCTATAGTCCTTTTTTTGTTCCAACCAATAGCTTACGTTTCTTAACTGGCTACATATGTAACCGTCATTGTTTCTAATAGTGCAACCCCATGATCACTCTGAAGAACTATGCTTTTAAGAGCTAAGGGTTGCTAGTCATCTAGATTAATGACATTTTCTGAGTCCGATCTTACAGCAAGTTGTAACAAGGGTGGGGACTATATTATCAATGCTTGTCGAAACAAAACACTGATTTTTATTTTTGAAAAGTTTGATACTGCTATCCAAAAGTTTAATTAAATATGCAAAGGTAAATCTGGTCCAGTACGTGTGTCCAATATGTTGTATTAGGAGGAATTTGCGTCACCCTAGTTAAAATGTATTCCTAAGTTACGGTCGCATTTAGCCAACATATAACGCACACACGTAACCACTATTATTATTAATTTTTTTTTGCTTTGGCCTAAAGTTTGCTACGCAAGTTTTTATGTTTACAGCATTATTAGTTCTACCAAAATTATTAGAAACAGAGTTAAAGGTAGATCAATATACATAACTTAGTTGTTTTTTTTTTTTTATTAATAACTCACCGTGAAATCTGCGTTGTTGTTGTAGTTCTTACATCCGGTTCGTTTTGGCATCAACATTTGTTGGGAGTTGAAGTGATGAATCTGTAAGAGAAGCAACGACTTTAGTATATATTTTTAATTTTTTTAGTATTATAATTTTAGGTGAAGGTTGGGCTCACCCGTCCTTTGAATTTTTATGAGTCCAACATTCGGTCTTCTTTTGGTCCCATTCTTTTGAGCTTCCATCGATTGAATATTCTTAAAGCGTAGAAGTGAAGTTTTTTGGAGAACCGTGTTAGTAGCGTGTTTTAGGGTATTTAATCGTGTTATAGGAAATTATTTAGAATTTTTATTTATTTTTTTTTTTTAGAGCTCCAAAATTTTTTTGGTGCATGGCTTTTTTGAAATTTAAGTTTATTGTTTTTTTAATTCGCAGGGGTAATTCTCGCCAAAGATTTAACTCTATGGTGGATTTAGTCCTTGCGTTTCCATTTCGTGGCGAAAACTCAGTATATTTTAGATTTTATTTTGGAATGCGACTGATATAAAACTAAGGACCGTAAAGGTCTGGATTTAGTTTTATAATAGTTTCCTGTTTTTTCTTGTATTAATTTTTACTTACGTCATTGGTTGACAGTGGCTACAATCCCTCCTTCTGGTCACCCTGGATTGCATGCTAGGACCTGGGGGAGAAGGATTTTAGTTAGTATTTTGAATTACAAGTTTTATATATCTGTTTTTTTTTCATAGTATTAGCCAAAATTACCTTTTTCCCATTTGGATTTTTGGGGGGTTTTTTCATATTTTGTGGGCGATTTTCTGGCAACTTCTTAAAGGAATTGCAGGGGGTTCTTCTCGCCAAAGTTCTACGAGCTTTGGTGGTTTAAGTCCCTGCATTTTCAGGTCTTAGGCCGGGAGATTTCCTCACGGTCTGTAATTTTTAATTTAATTTTTTTTATAGCATATATATACATGTATGTGAACTTACCGAATTCTGGTAAAGGTAGGCCAATATAATCCACCAGAAGTTTAGAGTTAATATTAAAAATTAATTCTTTTTTTTCCTTCCTTAAAAATGTATTTATATTTAATTTAAAACAATATAAAGGAGAGGAAAAAACAATTTTGCTAGTTTTATGCTAAAATAGGAAAACAAAAAGTATTTTTATTTTAAATTTAATTACTTGAGATACGGATTTCAAAGCTTTGTTTTTTAAAAGAAATCTAGCTTTTCACAGCACCCTTTTATCGCGACACTCGAGGGAAAAATTTGCTTCAATGTAAATAATTTGTTTTTGTTGTTACCACTTTTTGATACACCCTGTAAAATCCACAATTCACTTTTGCTATTATAACTCCAAATGTTTTTAAATATAATTGTGCATTTAAATTCCGTGAAAAAATTTTTTTTTTTTGAATATGAATAATTTTTGGGATATAACACTTTTTGTTACACACTCTAAAATCCAAAACTGCTATTGCTTTTTATTTTCACCGCTTTGTAATTTAAGATTTAATTTTTTTTTGTTCACTAGGTTTTTTACCTTATAAGAGAATTTAAGTTTTTCCCGTACGAAAATTTATGTTACGCACTGTAGCGAACATTCCACATTTATTTTGTTTTTTAATAACAGTAGCCCCGGCACCACCATAATTAAATGGAATTATTTTCACTTTAATTCATGCCACTTACCTTAATTATCCAGTGGCTTCTGCGGTAGTCGTCCAATTGTCCGTCCTCAGACCCGCACGATTGGCATCGAGAATTTTCTGGAAAGAAAAGAAACAAAAAAAAATTATATTAGTTTTAATTTTTTCACAAAACTCAATAAGTTTTTGTAGTTACATACCTTATCCATTTAAAATCCAAATAAAAAAATCGCTATCAAAAACCAAACTCTCGCCGGCCGTCGCTATTGTGCCCTGAAATAAATTCTTTTCATTAATAATTTTTTTACTTACCTTTATTACCAGAAATTGCGTTGCATCCGCCATCACTTCCTGGAAAAGAAAAATATTAATTAATGCTATATTAATTTACAAATATTTTTTTGTAATTTTAATAATTTAATTTTAATAATTTTTCATTAAAAATTTTTTTTACTTACCATTCGCCATTGACCATTACATTGCTTTTGTGCAATAGTATGTGTAAAATCACGCTACTATTTCGTTGTCTTTCATTCACCTTTTCCATTCATTCATGAGGCTATTAATTATTAGGTGATTTAAGAGTTGCCAGATCAGTCGAAAGAATACAGTACTTTCTGTACTGTATAAAGAAAATTCTGTACTTCTGTATCATTTGGAGTTTTGGGAATTTAATTAAAAATCACCAAAATCCCAGAGTTTAAATTTGTTTTTTTTGCTAATAGGGTTTCTTTTTCCCTCCCATCCTGAATTCACTAGTGAATTCAAGGAATGGTTGGGTTTGTTATGGTCACCCTAAGTATGGTAAAGCAGTTTATGATTGGCAACATTTGAATAGTGAAATAAATTATTTTTTTTTTAGAACAAAACAGCTGGCAGTGGCAGAGAAAGGGAAAGGTAAACAAAAAGACAAAGACCAGTAGAGGTAAATACAAAATGGAATAATTATTTTTATGTTTTTATATTGCTGAAAAAAAAAGATTTTTTTTTTCGTCTTGAAGATGGTGGATGGTAGCGTCTCCGAGGTTTCTTGGAGAGGAAAATATAATATGTCGGTCCTTTTTGAATTTTGTGCGAACAAATGTGACAAGTGGCCACCCGCATCGGCGGAATAAAAAAAAAAATAATAAGAAGATACAAATTTAAAATTGTGAAGATTCATAAGAATTTATTAAGGACGTTCTTCTTTTGGTTGTGTGATGCTAAATTACAAAAAGTTAAGCAAGTGAAATTTGACTAAAAGCAAAGACTAAATTCTAAATTTTAAAATAAAATTACGATCAATTAAACTGAAAAGCCAAAAACAAAATAATAAAAAAAAAATGGGAAAAAAAGGAACTTTAAGCAGATTTAACCTAAAACCGTAAAAAATAATGCCATCATAATGAAATTCGATACGTCACAGTTGTATAGGACGAGACATCACACTGCCAAATTTCGTGAAGATCGGACCATAATTCACCCTAGGCCCCATATAAACCCTACTCTCGGAAAACAGTTTATTGCGTCTAAAACCAAATAAAGCCCACTGTGTGAAAATAATAAAATTCGCCTAAAACTATAACATATATAGATATTGCGGAAAATTTTCTACCAACTTAGATTCATATGGCCAAAAAAAATATCAGGCAATTTTGTGAAATTCACTGCTGACGCTAAAACTAATTACATTGCTGTATTGATATTTATTCTAATTTATTTTTTGTAATACCAGAAATCAGTCTTAAGAATTTTGGAATGATTGGTCCATAATTTACCATAGGGCCAATACAAATTACCCTCCTAAAAATCATTTTAGTTTGTGAGGACAAAAATCCTGGGAATTTTGGGTCACACAAATTACATAATTCGTAAAGAAGAGGGGAGAAATTGTGTTTTATATGAACAAGGGATGGCGCAGGGTCGACTCTGTTTATTTCATATTGAGCCAACAACAAGCAGTAAAGACAACATGCGAGAGTGTCTAAGAGTGCAGCCGTCGGGGGAAGTAAATAGTCACCACTAAAGTAAGCCGAGGACAGTATGAGAGAGGAGAGATATATGATAGGAAGTAAGAATATTCACCACTAAAGTAAGCAGAGAACAACATGATCGAAGAGAGGAATAAACCGATGAGAGGAATGTATACACTCACCCATAGCAGTGCAAGCGAAGTGACGACTGCAAGTGGTGAGTCGGTGAGTAGTATAAAAGGCGCAGCAGAAATCAATACGCTCTCTTTCCCTGTGTGACGGCGATCTGGTAGGAAGTGCGGACAACCGGTAAGACTAAGAAAAAAATAAAAGTACAGTGCTAGGGAACAACGGTATAGTGATAGCGCATAGCAAGACGAATTACATTCATCTTGACTCAGCGGGATTACATCTAGCTGGGTAGGAGTTTTAGAAAACAATAGGAGAGACTATATCCATCTGACTCAGCGGGATTACATCTAGCTGAAGAGGAGGGATTAGGGCATACCAGGACGGGTTACATCCATCCTGACTCAGCAGGATTACATCTAGCTGGGTAGGCGTAGCTAGGGCACTGGCTTAGGGTTCCAGAAGTAAAGGTCGCTGTGGTTTACACCCAGCCACGTAGGGTACTAGGTAGAGCCTGGATTACATCCGGCATCTGTAGGGGGCAATAAAACTAGAGAGAGCAGGAGAAGCCGAGAAAACCGGCCTGACCGCCATAAGGTAAATCTAAGTGAATTGTACGTGTAATTGGACAATAATAATACCAGTGTAAATAAATACAATGAAATAAAACATTAATTTACGAATAGAAAAGAAAGTGTTGTCATTAAAAATTTATGTAAGAACCCTGGCCAGCTTCAAACTCGGATAACCGGAGGTTCGTTACATTGGCGCCCGAGCAGGGACTTAAAAAAAAAAACATAAAACGTGACGCGTAAGGCATAAGCGGTATAGACACACACAAAGAAAAATCGCGATTGGCATCAGACACAAATTAGTAGACATGGTCCGAACATCGTGGGTTTACACCTTGCGAAAGGACGAGTTAGCACAGTATTTGGAAGAGTTTGATATGGACACTAGTGGTACCGTCGACGAAATGAGGAAGGGCTGGCAGCATTTGTAGCAAGTGGGCACGAGGGTAAGATCTTGTCCCGGCTCGAAGATCTGGAGCAACAACACGCACGTGGTCCTATGACACCTAATGTTCTTACCATACCAAGCACGTTACCCAGGGAGAAACAACGGCTGGTCCCACTGGAAAACCACAACCCGAACGAGAACCAAGCTGGAGATCCAACCCAGAGTGAGTACAGCCCCAGTAAGGCAAGTTTATCTTACCCAGCGGTTATAGATACAGTGAAGAAATGGTCGTTTCGCTATGATGGCGGCAATGACCCCATAGCGTTAATAGAACGGGTGGAAGAACTAACCGACGTTAACGAGCTCGACACCGACACGCTACCACGAGCAATGCCGGAGCTGTTGAAGGATATGGCTCTTATGTGGCTCAGGAACAATAATCGTCATGGAAGGCGTTCAAAGACGATTTTCTTAAGTATTTCCTACCCCCGAGATATTTTGAAAGGTTGGAGGATAAGATACCACAGAGTAAGCAAAAATCCCAGGAACCGTTTAAGGATTTCGCCTTGGTGCTACAAAATATTATGAGACACGCGGGGTACAGCCAGCAGCAACAAATAGAACGAATCTTTAGAAACTGCTTGGTAGACTACCAGTTGTACATTATATATAGCGCAAGACTTGGAATTCATCAGAGAAAATCATACAGAAGTAAGCCGGAAGAGTCGACAGGGGCCGCGTAGAGAAGATCGGACTCGTCAAGTGATTTCCTCAGAGGAAAACACGCCGATAAACCCCTCCACCACGTGCCGAAGATCTGGACGGGATGGTCATGGCTACCGGTTCTGCCAAAATAGTAGCGTATTGTTTTGTTGGCAATGCGGCAGAAGAGGTGTTAGAACGAGAGAATGCTGCCGAATAAATCCGGGAAATGACGGAGGGCCGAGCCAGCAATCAAGGGGGGGGGGCGACGGCCCAGTCAGAGCAAATCTCATGATAATGATAATATTTAAATCTTTAAATGCCAAATTATTGCTAGAGACCTGTGCAACAATTAAAATTTTTTAAAAAATTGATTTAGAAAATTTTTGTGGTGCTTATAAAGCAAAATGTTGGAAAAATTATTTGTTTTTCATGCTTTTTGAAAATATTTTCCACAAAACTAAGTCTTGTTTGCTTTCTGTTTAATCTATAATATGCTTCTCAGTTTCTTCAATAAATTTCATTTGAAAAGAACACAATCATAATACAAAACTTGCGTTTTCCAGCTTAATATTAATTTACTTCTCATTTTTTATGTACCAATTTTGTTCAGTGTTGGTTTTGAAGAAACATTGAAAAATAAATTATAAAAATATGAAAAAAAATATAATTTTGAAATGTTAGTTAGGAAAAGTTTTAAGTAAAAAAATTAAATAAATTAAATTAATGATTTGGCCCGTTGCCGTTAGCAGGCGGCTGTGGATCAACATCACTGCTCTCTCTAATATCTTGGTCATCGCCATCATCATCAGAAAGGTCGATAATTTCGTCCAACAGATATTCTGGAATTTCATCTTTGTCTTCTTTTTTTTCCTCGTCTTCCTCTTCTTCAAAAGTGTTTTTATACCACCAACAAATTTTAGCGAGTATTGCATGTGGAGATTTCTTTCCTCTGTACCTGTTACGAAAATAGTTTTCCATCGTTAACATGTTTAAATTGTGCACTCTGACAAAGATATTAGAAAAATCTAGGAATTCAAAATATACACTCTCTATAGTTACCTTATAATGGAAGCGCAATTGGGTGATAAAGTTCGCCTAGCTCATCAGATTCAGTTGGCATCTGTTGACCGAGTTGATCAAGATGCTGATGCAAGAGATGAATTTTGTACGACATATTAACCCCAATTTCATCGAAAGCTGCCAACATGCTTACAACAGATTGCCTGTAGTTGTCTTTGCGTTCTTTACCCAAAAGTCCTTTAATGACTGCTTTCAAAGCGAGCCATGCACTTAATTCTCGGTCTGTCTGAACTTGATCAAAATCTTGACGACTCATTAGTTTCCGCATGTCGGCACCATTAACAACCCCTTCCTGAATTTTGGCGTTACTTAGTCTTGGGAAAATGTCTTTTAAGCGGTTGAATACTGCTGGTCTTTTTGCGATACATTTGAAAATTTTTTTAGCAATGCCAAGTTTAATGTGGAGCAACAGCAATAAAATTTTCATTTCAGGAACAAGACTTTCGTATAGCGTATTGTCTTTAGGCCATTTCCGTCCAATGCGACTATTCTAGTTATGCTGTGTGTACTGGTTTCTTCTTTAATACCTTCTACGTATCGCGAATCCCTCTCGCACAAAAACACGGATATTTTGGACGCCCAGATGCTGTTAAGCCTGTAGTCAATGAAACTATTTTGAGGTCGCAGCAAATGCGCCACTGGTGTTCGTTATATTTGACTTCATCCAGAATGTGTTTAAAATTATCGAAATTTTCACTAGTGTCAGTGCTATACGCAATCGGAACAGAAGGCATTCTATTTGTCTTGTGCAAAAGCACAACTTTTAAGCTGATTAGGGAACTATCGATGAATAAACGCCAATCATCTTTTTTATAGGTTAACCCTATCGTCTCTATTAACTTTTCAATATCGTTGCAATAAGCGAAATTTGTTCCATCATTCACATTGAAGAACTTTTCTAATTCTATTTGGCGTTTTCGATATGCTGTTACTTTGGTACCATTCGCCAGCAAATTATTTCCTTTCAAAAATGAAGCCAGTAGTTCAGATTTATAGGTTAACCCTATCGTCTCTATTAACTTTTCAATATCGTTGCAATAAGCGAAATTTGTTCCATCATTCACATTGAAGAACTTTTCTAATTCTGTTTGGCGTTTTCGATATGCTGTTACTTTGGTACCTTTCGCCAGCAAATTATTTCCTTTCAAAAATGAAGCCAGTAGTTCAGATTTTTTCTGAGTCAAACACAAATTTGCAACAATTCCATCCAATTGGTTTTGTGGCACTAGGATTGGGTCCTTTGATGTTTCATAGGATGTACCTTCACCAGGGTCATATTCTGAGAAGAGATCCATGGATGTAGCAGCGGCAATTGTGTGTTGGTACTTGAACGAATTCTGAGTGCGGTAATGGTAATTGGGCACTTGGACACTTTGCTTTCCTTCTATTCAAAGTTTTTAACCACATCATTGGTATACCAAAAGGCATAGCCTTCTTTTTTCCACTTTTCCATTGCATAAGAGTTGAATAGCAATTAAAGCAAACTTTTTTAGGGGCATAGTTTACGTCAGTGATAAACTCTTGCGAGCATTTATTTCTTAATGGAGAGAATTTAATTTATTTAATTTTTTTACATAAAACTTTTCCTAACTAACATTTCAAAAATATATTTTTTTCCATGTTTTCATAATTCCTTTTTCAATGTTTCTTCAAAACCAACACTGAACAAAATTGGTACATAAAAAATGAGAAGTAAATTAATATTAAGCTGGAAAATGCAATTTTTGTATTATGATTGTTTTCTTTTCAAATGAAATTTATTGAAGAAACTGAGAAGCATATTATAGATTAAACAGAAAGCAAAAAAGACTTAGTTTTGTGGAAAATATTTTCAAAAAGCATGAAAAACAAATAATTTTTCCAACATTTTGCTTCATAAGCACCACAAAAATTTTTCTAAGTCAATTTTTTTAAAAAAATTTTAATTGTTGCACAGCTCTCTAGAAATAATTTGGCCTTTACAAATTCAAAAAATATCAATTAGTCGACGAATTATAGGCAAAAAACCATATAAACAATATGCTGAAAATCGGCATTTGACTGCAAAGGTTGAAGGTCGATTAAAAAAAAATCGAATTAACATAAACAAACGCCGCGATACAGGTCTTCTAATTTAGCCTCTGCTTTCACCCCTCACTCTCAGAATCGACCAAACTTTTGCTAGCCTGAATTTGTTTCACAGTGTAATCATGGCGCCCAAAAAGAATGGTTCGAAGCGGCTCGGTGTAGATAACAGGCATCTCAACGATATAACGGAATCTGATGCCTTATCGCGAGATCCATTAGATGTATGTCAGGCCTTGCATGAGAAACAAGAAGAATGCAACTGGTGGCGGAAGAGGTGTGATGCCGTCGAGAAGGAGCCCGAGAAGTACCCATCGTCTCCATCTTCCGATAGAGACGAAGTACCCATCGTCTCCATCTTCCGATAGAGACGAAGGGTGTGCGCCCTGGAAACTATGTCATCCCGGAGGCGGCGTGTGTTATATAAGAGCCATGAAGCTCCAACAGCAGGTCACATGGGAGTTAGTAAAACGTTTGCACGTGCCAGCAACAGGTACTATTTGCCAGGACAGACATAAGAAAGTATGTCCGAAGGTGTACAGTGTGTCAGCAGCACAAGCCCAGCCAACAACTTCCCGCAGGACAGATGTTGTCGCGTATTGCGGACGAGCCATGGGCTAGCGTATTTGCCGATTTCATAGGGCCTCTTCAGCAGGAAAACCCCACGCAGCGGGTCAACCGGACAGTCAAGACCATGATTGCACAGTACGTCGGCTGCAATCAGAAGACATGAGACGATCTCCTGCCGGAGCTGCAGCTAGCCTTAAACTCTGCCAAATCCAACACTAACCAATACAGCGCAGCATTCCTTGTACAGGGCAGAGAGCCGAGGCTCCCGGCCGCCCTATACGACGAAGTTACGCCAGGGACCGATACAGAGAACAGAAAGCCCAGGAGAAGAGCGAGATGCTGAAAGAAATATTATACTAGGTAGAGCCTGGATTACATCCGGCATCTGCAGGGGGAATAAAACTAGAAAAAGCAGGAGAAGCCGAGAAAACCGGTCCGACCGCCACAAGGTAAATCTAAGAGAATTGTACGTGTAATTGGACAATAATAATACAAGTGTCAATAAATACAGTGAAATAAAACATTAATTTACGAATAGAAAAGAAAGTGTTGTCATTAAGAATTTATGTAAGAACCCTGGCGAGCTGAGCATACCCCAGCTTCAAACCCGGATAACCGGAGGTTCGTTACAAGTTCAGCTAAAACTGTTAAGAACCATGATATTTATCATATACTCCTGTCGGTGGAGGGCAGCAAAGATTCGGCAGATTACAGCACTCTAACTTGTTGAAGTTTCTGACTTTATTGCAAATTATAGGCATACAAAGGTCCTACGATCCTCAAGCCTGGCGTAAAAAAGAGATTTGCACAATTTTATTGCCCTTGTATATAGAATACAACTAGTTTTGGAAAGATATGACGAAATGTCACAATTGCTTTTTGCGGATATTATAAAAAATTGGCTAAGGGGAAAAGCTAGGTAAACGATTGAGATAAATGAAAGGCATGTTACTGAATAATTTCAGTGAAGAGCAATTATATGATATAATGAGGTCCGTCATTTTTAATAAAATTCTATGATAAAATAAAGGATAAATGAAGGATTTTTAATAACAAAACCCTTGAGAACTATTTAAGCATGCAGGAACCCAGCCAGTCTGGAAGAGGCTATTGATATTTTATTTAAGTCAGAGTACGCACACTTTAGTAGTAAGAACAATAGATTTACTGAACATTAATGTTCAACTTAATTTGATGATAGCAGGAAGGTTACCATCAACAATGTTTCTCATAATAGGGATGTAGCTAACAATACTAACAGTAATAGAACACTAAATTATAATGGTTATAAATTTTACGATAACCTTCCAAGTCCTAATATCGATAGGGGTGAATTTGGATAATATCAAAATAACCACAATTTTCACGCCCGCCCAAACAACTCACATCACTCATCTCAACCAGTTTTTAACAGTGCTCATAAATTTCAAAATAAAAAATATTCTAATAATGCTATGCAATTTACTTAAATAAAATTAAAAATAATATCAAATATGATCCGAAATCATTCTACAATTTTATTAATGCGAAAAAAGAACAACTGGTTATCCTGCAGTGATGAAATTTAATCAAAATGAATCATGTGATGTAACTTGTATAAGTAATATGTTCGCTGATTTTTTTTCTACCACTTATTCGAATGTTACTTATTATAAAACTTGTAGTTATCCGTTTTCGTTAGCAGAAAATCCGGCTATATCAATACCATTTTTCGATAACCAAACTGTGGCTAATGGTCTAAAAAGCTTAAATTCTATTACAAATATGGTCCTGATAAAATTCCGAGTAGAATTTTGATAGCATGTGCCGAAGCCTTACCTATTCCTTTAACAGTGTGGTTTAATACATCAATTAAATTTGGGTATTTTCCGAAAATTTGAAAGGAATCGTTTATTGTTCCATTGTTTAAGTCTGGCACTAGATCTGATATTTAAAATGATCATTATATTGCAAAACTCAGTACCATACCTAAACTTTTTGAAAAATTAATAACATCAAATTTATATTATCAAGTCTCAAACATTATATCTCCATATCAACACGGATTCAAAAAAGGCTGCTCTACCGCATCAAATCTTCTTCAACTAACAATTGCAATCAATCGTGGTTTTTTCATAAGAATTCAAACATATGTTATCTATACTGATTTCAGCAAAGCTTTTGATAAAGTCAATCATTTTCTTTTAGTAAAGATACTTCAATTAACAGGATTTACAGATCTGACATTAAAGTGGATTTACTCTTATTTATCGAATAGGGTCCAAACCGTCCTTTTTAATAAAACGTTTTCAAGAAAAATAAATGTGCCATCAGGAGTACCCCAAGGCAGCCACCTTGGACCTCTATTGTTCTTGGTTTTTATAAATGATTTGCGTGGAGTTATACAATTTTCAAATGTTCTTATGTTTGCTGATGATGTTAAAATTTGTTTAACTTACAACCATGTGTTAGATCATCAACGTCTTCAAAATTATCTAGATTGTTTTTATGGATGGTGTGAAGCAAACCTAATGGAGCTAAATTTAAAGAAGTGTAAACTAATGCGTTTTTCATGAAACAATCCAGCTACAGTAAATTACTTCCTATGAAGTATTCAAATTGATACAGTGGATAACTTCCTTGATCTTGGAATACTATTTGACCCTACACTAAGCTTTAATTCGCATATAACGTTTATGATAAATAAAGCTAGAGGCACACTTGGCTATATAAAACGCTGGGCAAAAGAGTTCGATGACCCGTATGTTACAAAAACCTTATATATGTCACTTGTTAGGCCGATTCTTGAGTATGGATCAATTATATGGGACCCCAATTACCAAACGTATTCTAATACAATCGAATCGGTGGAGAAACAATTCCTGCTCTTCTGTCTTCGTGGATTACAGTTCAACCCACTAACCATGCCTTCATACTCATCTCGATTGGCTCTGATAAAACTCCCTACTTTACAAAGTCGTAGAACAATGCTGAATGTGACGTTTATTTTAAACATTATTAATGGTGATATCTGCGCTGGTTTTTTAATTAATGAGATTTCATTTAATATTCCTCAACGTTCATCTCGAAATTTCTTCCGGTTATCTGACAAATTTTTCAGAGCGAATTATGGCGATGCTGACCCTCTTAGAAGAATTTGTAACAACTTCAATCAATTATATAGATTTATAGATTTTTCATTGGAACCAAAGTAAATAAGTAGATTAATAATTGATTTTCTAAATTGATATACAGTAAAATAAATGTAATCTAATCAAATGCTAGTTCAAAGTCTATTTTATTAAAGTGTAAATTTAAATTTGTAAAATGTCTGTAAGGAAAAATCCATAGACAATTAATAAATAAATAAGAGATTTTAGGAGTTTATTTTCTTAAGTTTAGTATTAAAATTCAAATATATGATTAGTTAGCTAATTAAGGTTAGTGTAAGATATATAAATATGTATGTAAGGTAGATTTAAGGGAATGTAAATCTACGTTACAAATGTATTGCTAATGCGTCCATATAAGAAGGGATCTATTTGAGTTTTAAATTTCATAAAAATCTGTAAGCAGCTGTGGAGAGTCAGAAACTGCCTCCTAACTGCCGTCGTGGTCCTAGTTTTGGAAAAATGTATATCGTAAAACTATCTTCACCACCCTTCGTAGTCCTATTTTTCAAAAAATATATTGATAAAGTGTCCATATAAGTAGGGATCTATCAAAGTTTTAAATTTCATTAAGATCTATGAGGTAATTTTGTATAAATTTCCCAATAACTCCCCTCGTGGTCCGTGGTATAGCCCAAAATGAATAGCCTAAAACCATAGGCCAGATTTAATGTGTATTACAGAACTGACTGTGTTAAGTGGCATTTTATTTCTTATTTTTGTATTAAATTAAATAACCACACGCAGATAATTTAATTTAAGACAACTTCTGCAATTAAAAATGGAGAGGAGAGGATGGAGTTTTTAACAAATGAAGACAGATTAATTAAATGATTTTTATTACCAGAATTCACCCAAATTCAATCCCCAAAATCATTCAGTTCTATTTATATTTTTTTTAAATAAAGCATTTTGTTATTAAGTCAATTTTGGTTTGCAAAAAAAGTAAGAAAATGTTGGATTTAAGTATTTTTATTTGTTAAACTAAAAACGGGCTAAGACGTAAAAAGCGCGCTGTGCTTAGTTGAAATGTACTAAAAATAGAGCGAATCGCGCTAAATATGCACAGCTGGGATGGCGAAATGAACTTGCTTCATCTATCTAGCTAAATGGAAGCGAATTTTTCGCTTTTGATCTGTGTCATTGGCGTTCTAATAAAATAAATAATATTTCCGAGGAACATCAACAAGAAATCGCAAAGAAAAACGTAACGAAAACGTCAAACAAATTACATTTTACATTCTATTGAAATGTATAGTTATTATTTAAAGACGATTCGTATTGTCGATGGATGCTTCGTTTAGTTCAAAAAACTAATCCTTCTAATTCTGATCTTTGCAGAGAAAATACTTTAAATATAATTGCGTTTAATAACCAGAAAGAACAATACCAGGATGATATAAATCGAGCTCAAAAGAAAAAGCATCCCCAAGGCGACTTAAAATATCTTTATCCCTTTATGGATACAACAAATGGCTTCAACTTGCTGAAAGTCGGTGACTAGAATATGTAGCGATATCTAATAGACAAAAGCATCCCATTATTTTGGCCTGTAATAATCACTTTGTGAATTGGTATGTACGCCATCAACATATCTCTAACTGATATGCAGGGCCCAGGGCTTTAATGTCGTTAGATATTGGATCATCAACTCAATAAATCATGTGTCGCCGCATTGTAAATTAGTGCCCACAATGCATTCGTTATCGCCCAAAACTGCTCAAGCAAATTGTGGGGAATTTGCTCGTAGAACAACTCAACCTCGCAACGCTTTTCGCTAGATATGCAGTCGATTTTTGTGGTCTAGACAATACCTACTTATGAATCGGGGAAAGAGTTCCATATAAAACCTATGTTGCTGTATTTGTCTGTCTGTCGACCAAAGCAGTCCATATTGAAGTCGTTTCAGACATATCAACTGATGCCTTTATTGCTGCTCTTAAGAGGATTTTTTTTTTATTATTGAATCTTTCTTGTCGAAATTTACAATATGTATCCAAAGCGTTATCATAAAGTTATCTATTAGTAATTACCAATATAACAGCTTATTTACCGTATTAAAGTTCGAAAAAGCCTGCTAGGCTCAAAGTGTCGGTTCTGTTTAGCCCCTAGTAACCTTCGAACTGCAGCAGATCCGAACGATTAGTCGATGTTGACTAATCCCTATCTATATAGTAGGGAAGTTGAGATCCCTGTGGATAATGTCATTACGTATGTATGTACCATAGGGCGCAGACGATTTGTCGTAATATTCTAGAATGTCTTCTTTGCAGCTTCTGGATGTTTGATGCGCATGCAGTACCACATAATGGTATACCTGACCTTATCACAGGCTTAATGGGCTTAATGATAAGAAACTTACCTACGTCTGCTTCAAGAATCTTGCTGCTCATCTTTTATGCGATATAACGAGTTGGCTTCTTCAATTATAATTCCCAAGCCAGGAAAAGACGCTAATCAAATAACGTCGTACAGATCAATAAGCTAAATATCAATTTTATCAAAGCTAACCGAAAAAATATTCCTTTTAAGTATAGCTCCCCATCTAAATGAACGCGACTTCATTCCGGATCATCAGTTCGGACTCCGAGCAACGCATAGTACAATCGAACCAGTGCATACAATTACTTCCCAAATAAGATCGACGTTTGAGAAAGAAGGAATGTGGCTCAGCATTATTTATAGACATTTCCCAAGTATTCGACAAAGTTTGATAGGATGGGCTACTCACTAACTTCTTCAAAACACTCACAAGCTCCTTCTGAGATCTCTAAAAGGCAGAATATTCATGGTAAGATCTCCTTCCCCAAGAAAATATCTGCTGATGTCTCTCAAGGCAGCATAATAGGGCCGATCCTGCATATAATATACAGAGCAGATATGCCAACAAGTCCAAGCACAAATATTTCTACGTTTACAGACACAGCATTTATTATTGACCCAAAAGTTGCATCATGGCATCCACAGTCCCACATCAACGAACTAGACGCCAGGCTAGAAAAATGGAAAGTAAAGGTTAACCCGGCTAAACTTAGCTTTCACGATCAGAAGTCAAACGTACCCAGCTGGTAAAATAAATAACACCACTGTGCCGGTAGAAAATCATTTGTAGTACTAGGGAATTTATAGACGTTTGACATGCTCTCGTCATATTTTTTTTCAGTATTTATTTATTGAATCTTCATATATTAAATATGAACTAACAATAACACTGTGCAAGAAATTGACACTTTTTTCGTGACAAGCGTTTTAATATAATTCGGGTACGCTGAATCCAGTGGTTCCCGCGGTTTTTTAAGATTGGCTCTGGCTTTCGAGATATACCGTTATTTCGAAAATGGAGGAGGTTGCACAACATATGTTCGCGTAACTGAAAAACGCTTTAGCTTATTGAAAAAACTTAAAAAACCGAAATTCCGCAATAAAATCCTTTAAGAAAAGTAAAGTTTTAGAAACCAAATTTTTTTTTGGAAAAAAAAATTATTTTTTTAACAATATTTCGAAATTTTTGTTTTTTAAAAATTCATAAAAAATTGGAAAATGCAGCTATGCTTCTAATTTTTTGCAGACGTATAAAAAACAAAACAAGCCATAAATGATTAAAATCTGTTTGCAGCTTTTGATTTTATTCACAAAAGTCGACAAATTTTAATTAATTTAAGAATTTCATAAAACGCAATATTTGTATGGGAGCCCCCCTAAGGGATGGTGATAAAGGGAATGTTAAATTTGAGAAAATGTTAAGAACAAAAAACTAATTGAGGTCAGTCATACATTTTATCCCCCTAGGAGTGAATCCTAGGCCTTAGAAACAACTGATGGGAATGAAAAATAAAGTTGCGCTAGTCATAAATTTGGCCCGTCTAGGGGTATCTCAGGCGATGCAGGTGCAATATTTAAGGCAAGGGTTCTACACGTATAAAAAACAAAATAAGCTATAAGTGATTAAAGTCTGTCTACAACTTTTGATTTTTTCAGAAGAGATGAAATTTTTTTATAATAACCAAACTTAAAAATTTCAAAACATTTATTTTTGTTGTTAATTAGTTAAAGTTAAAGTTTTTATTTAGAAATTTATTCTTCTTCCTCCTGCAGATTCCAACAAATATCCCCTAATAGCGAATCAAGTTGTTTGCCGCTATACCAGTGTTCGAGCCTGGCTGTTACTGGATGAAATCTTTCGCCATGTTCATCAGACTCGTCTGGTGATTGTTCATTAAATTTTTCAGCCTTGTAATGCAAAAAATGTATTTTCAATGACATTCTAGCGTTTAAGTTTCTAAATGCGGTTAGCATATTTTTGAATAAAATTCGCCAGTTTTCAGACCGATGATTTTTAAATACATTTTCTACTACTGATTTCACACAATTCCAGGCCAATAGCTCGATATCATTCAATACAACCTCAAATTGATGGTCCTTCATAAGACGAAGAATGTCCGGTCCATTAAGAGTTCCGGTAAAATAAAAAAATTATGATATGAAATATAAATCTAATTTAATAAAGAAGTTAGAGTTCATACCTTCTTATACTTTAATGTCGCTTAATTGTGAAAAAATTCGGCGCAATCCGTTAAAAGCAACACCATCTGGGCTCAATGCTTTTATAAAATTTTTTACAATACCCAGTTTGATGTGGAGCATTTATGACTTTATTTCTTAAGTCTAAGAATTTTTTAATCGGTAACCGTGGATTTTCCAAAATTCCTACCGCAAAGTGAAAGTGTGGTAATAATGCATGCATATTTCTTTGGAATAGCATAAATTTGAATTTTGTTTTGTATTGTAAATGGCACAAAAACCGCATTTAAAAAAATGTCATTGAAAATAAATTTTCTGCATTGGCATATTCTCCATATCGGGCCTTTGGTGCAATAGAGCCATAACTCAAATTTTAAGTTCTAGCATCTAAAAATTTAATTCTTCTCTCTAGAGTTGAATATAGAAGATATTTGTATGAAATTTTTACACAATATGAAGAAGCGATATGATGATTAACTCCACATTATTAGCTAGTAGGCGGCCCTATGTTCCACTGTGAGCTAAAAAATTAATACATTGGCTCAAAAATATTGCGTTTTTGAGTTATGACTCTATTGCAGCAATGGCTCGATATATACATTATGTTGAATAAAGAATTTAATAATTAAAAAAAATCCTATGAAATGCTCCATATAAATTATATTCTGCATATATATTGAAGAAAAAGTCCCATAAATGCCCAGAAGTCGCCCCTAGTGGTATATAATGTATGACCGACCTCAAAAAATTTTTTTGTCCTTATCATTTTCTCAAGACATACTTGCCCCTTATCGCCACTTCTTAGGGGGGCTCCCATACAAATATTGCGTTTTATGAAATTCTTAAATTAATTAAAATTTGTCGACTTTTGTGAATAAAATTAATTATTTATGGCTTGTTTTGTTTGTAGCTTCGTTTTTTTTATGTCTGCAAAAAAATTAGAAGCCTAGCTGCATTTTTTAATTTTTTATGAATTTTTAAAAAACAAAAATTTCAAAATTTTGATAAAAAAATTATTTTTTTTTTCAAAAAAAAATTATGTTTCTTCAATAACGACTACTCATATTAGAAAAAATAAACTAAACCGTTTTTGAGTTACGCGAATATATGCTGTGCAACTTCCTCCATTTTCATAATAACGGTATATCTCGAAAACCAGAGCCAATCTTAAAAAACCGTGGGCACCACTGGATTAAAACGCTATGTGCCCGGCTTGTCTGTTTTTTCAACTAGCATAGTGTAATTAATCAAATCTTAATCTAATATTTACTTTATGCCCTGCCAGTGCCAGACAAAAAATTTCGTCATCATGGTTTCTGTTCACATATGTAGGTGTTTAACGCTCATCTGATTGGGCGCGTGCTGCAGTGTCTCTTCTCCTTAAGCGAGTGTGGTTGCCATAATTTTAAATATTTCGAGGTAGTGGATTTGGATGCAGTTCAAGCCTTTTTGAAATATTTCACTGCATATTTCGTAATCATATTTTTTACTAATGGCACATTGAGATCCTTGTGAAAATTTGAGTTTTTAACATGCCAGGGAGGAGCAGAGATTATTCGAAGAAGTTTATTTTGGTGCCTTTGACTTTGTTAATAACTGAATACCGTAGCACCAGATTGGCTTTAAGATAGAGTTGTAAAGTAGAAGTTTACAATCGAGACTAAATTAATTTGGATTGATTTTACTTTCATTTGACTTAATTTTGCTTCTATATGCCATTTCCACGTTAAACGCCGATCTAGATCTATATCGAGGTATTTTACATGCGAATGTTGGGGTATTATTTGATTATTGATTTCAATAGGGTGGCATGTTTCCCGATGCAATGTTAATGTTATATGTGCGCATTTTTGCTCGTTGATCTTTATCCTCCATTGTTTTAACAACTTTTCCAGTTCGAATATATGATCCTGTATGTAATGAGATGCTTCATGACAGTTTTCGTGTACACTTAAAAAAGCTGTATCGTCCGCAAGTGTTCAATTTTGGGTGTAGTTGCTTGTTGGCATGCCCGAACAATCAAAAATGTAGGGCCCATGATGCTGCCTTGTGGGACTCTGGCGTGAATTGACTGAGAAGAACTTAAAAAATTGCCTTCCCTAATAATAAACTGACGACCGACTAAGTAGCTTTCTAACAACTTGTCTATGTTTGCTGGTAAGTTTTGCTGCCATTTATGTATTAATTATCAAAAGCTTGAAACACATCGATGAAGAGTGCTGAGAAATATTTTTTTCTTCAATAGCTTTTCCTATGACATTTACTATTCGATGAGTTTGTTCAATTGTGCTGTGCTTTTTTCTAAAACCAAATTGATGCTGTGGAATACATCTATTTTCATTTAAAATCGGTGTTAATTTTGATACTAGTAGTTTCTCAAATAGCTTTGAAATATTAGGTAATAAGCTAATAGGCCTATATGACTTTTGTTTCCTGTCTTTGGTATCATGGTTACTAAGGAAACCTTCCATTCTAGAGGGTAGTATTCCAGGCGTAAAATAGCATTAAAAATAAAAAGAATAATTTTCTTTGCTATGCAAGATAGCTCCAAAAGCACTTTATTACTGATCGTATCAATACCAGGTGCCTTCTTGTAGTTTTAGTCACAAATAGCCTTTTCGATTTCTCTTATCTTAAATCGTCGGGGAATAGCTGCTCTAACATTCACAGGCGGTAACTCGACTGCTTTATCGTGGGATATTATATGGGTAAATACGTTTCTCAGATGGTTAACAAACAGATTTCCTTTTTCAATATCATTTCCTGCCCAACTTCCATTCAAGTTTCTTAATGGTGGCTTAGACATAACTGGTCTGTAGAGATTTCTAGCTACACACCATAATCAGTAGTCTGATTGTGGAGTTGCATCAAGTTCCTTAAGATATTTTTCCAGGGAAGCCGTTTTCTGAGACTGCAGTAACTTTCTAAGACTTTTTGTGCACTCTTTTAATAAATTCTTAAGATGAGGGGATATATGCAGTTGCCACTCTTTTCGAACTCTTCTTTTTTCAGTCAAGAGACTATCGACATCTGTAGAATAGATTTTATTTGGTTTTTTTTTTAGTGTTATGCTGGAATGTTGAACAGTTAGTTTAAGAAAACTGAAAAAATAAACATGGCAAGATCCACGTTCTCCGGTGTACTAAGCGGCATATTTTCTTTGCAATGGGCACTAAGATATTTTTTTTATTTTAACCAATCTATTTGAGTGGCTGACGTCGATAAGTCACGAGACGGAGATGCAATTCTATTTGGATACATTATAGCAGGGATGTCAGCGTCATACACAATTGTGTAAGCAAAACTCACATGTACGCTTACGCTCTTTTAGTTTGCGAGCGTAAAATATAATTTTTTACTGCAAAACACTCTCATTCACAGGGCTATATCACACGCCCTGTTTTGAGGCCCCTAAACAGAA
The DNA here is from genome assembly GCA_943735925.1 of Pollenia amentaria. Taxonomy (NCBI): domain Eukaryota; kingdom Metazoa; phylum Arthropoda; class Insecta; order Diptera; family Polleniidae; genus Pollenia; species Pollenia amentaria. The sequence goes on from OX031009.1 coordinate 72,107,921, forward strand.
ATAATATATTTATTATTTATTATCTTTGTTTATGTTTTGTTTTATTTCTGTTTTTAACATTTTACAATGATTGACAAATAATATCTACATTGTTTTGCATTTAAGCTAACGATATGTGTTTTGTTTGTGAAAAAAATTCTTTGATGCCTGTTAAAGGGTCCCTTTTTCTTTCGTTAAAAAGATGTACCCAAATGCAGAAATTATTAAGAAAAAAATAGCCACAAGAATTTGTTGGTATTTTGTGCTTGTAAAAATATTTTTCTTTCTGTACCAATCGCGTCGGTGGGTTTTTTTCTTTGAAAACACTTTTCTTAAGTAAGTAAAAATATTTAAAAAACTTGTTAAAAAAGTCTTGTTTTCCTACAATTTATATGTAAACCTATACACATAAAAGCAAATGTGACAGCAGGTAAAATTTTTGGGTAAGAAGATGTGTATTATTGATGTATTAATGAAACTTTATTGTGTAACGTCCACAAACCTAAAAAATGTTTTGTTGTTTCGAAACTGCAATTTAAATTTAGAAGATATTATTGGTAAATAAAAGTATATTTTTATAGGCTAGTAAAATCTTCTCTTTTTATAATGGCGGTTAATAATTATAGAATATTTTTAAACTTAATGGGGTTATTATTTGCATTGGTATGTGCAAATATTATTTTCATTGTTGGCATTCGCAAAGGTATGTTGATCACAAAATTAAAAATATTGGAAAGAATTGCATAAGGTTGTAAAAAGACTTCATATATTGTCAAGTGCTCAATTTTTCCAAAAAATAAGCAAAGTTTCTGCGAAATGCAGGTTCCAAATTAAATTTATTTAAATAATAACTGATTGTGTCTGTCAATAACTCAAAATTTTTCGATAATTGTGTTATTATTAATTGCTCTAAAGTCTTCATAGCAAAATATGTATGTTAATAAGGCCTCGTAATAGGACCGCAGATTTCTCCCGCTGGGAATGTAAGAGACAAGAGTAATCGCACCAACACAATCATATTTGACACCACTGCATTATAGTAACAATTGTATGTGTGTGATCGGAAGATAATTCCAAGGACGCTTCCACATGAACCGTTTCTATGCAGATGTTTTTAGCCACGCCGAAATCTATGACATCTGGAATTTGTTGATAATCAGTAGGCCCATAAGTTGGCTGTCCGCTCGCGACCACATTTTAATTCATTTTAGGGATTGTATTAAAAAAATCACGACCCTTTTGTATTATAAGTAGTGACGCCCAAAAAGTGAGTCTAGCAATATAATCGCCAGCGGCCAGAAAACAGGGTCCTATTGATTTGTAATATTTATAATATTGGCTTTCTGATATTGAAAATCTAGGTCGAAAGTAAAAAGATCAAATTACTAAGTTTAGTTTTAGCTATTCAACACAAATGTTCGTTGCTTGCAGATAGTCTTCACAATGATCACACATCAAGTAGTGTTTGATTCGGGCTTTTATCAAAATGGTAAAACCTCCGCAAGCTCTGTATCGAGGGTCCGTGGTATCATATAATATATACCCATTGATTTTAAACATATTTCTTGAGGTCAGATGAGTTTCAGAAACCATCATCACACCAATTTGTTTATTATTAAGAGAGTATCCTAGTTCAATTTTATGTTGGCGGATGCCTTTAGCGTTCCAAAAACAAATTTTTTTCATGGCTTGTTAAGTACAGCTTGCAATTACATCGATTGCATTCTTAACATTTCCTGCATCATATTTCCATGGTTTTTTCTAGACGACTTAAGTTAGAAGCTGGAGTTCCATCTTTATTTGGCAAAGCACCTTGCATTGGCATAAGGTTTGATTTTAGGACGTTAGCGTAGGATGTTCTGATATTACTAGGCTGCGGTACCTGAATGTTATTAGTGTTAACTTGATTTGATACCTGCATTTGAGGGGGATTAGGTTTCGGTCCAACTGATCGCTTGACGATAGAGTATACAGGGCATCCTCTATAGTTGGCAGTGTGCTAACCACCACTGTTACATTTTTTCACATTGGGGTCGTTTTTAGACTTATCGCAAGCAGCTGTACCATGCAATTATCCACATACAAAGCAAACAGGGGTTAAATTGCAGTATGGCTTAGTATGACCAAATTATTGGCAGTTTAAACATTGCAAGGGACCTTTGAGCGGCTCCTCTATCGTAATTTTCCTATACAGGATATGTTTCAGACTGTAAATGGGATGTGTTTCGTTTTTTAAGCTTAACGTCGCCGGGTTCTAACTCCACTCGAAATAGTGGTTGGGGCTTTTTTTTATTACGTTTTTTATTTTGAAGCCCTTCTCTTCTAAAAACGTTAAAACCTGGATCCACGCATGAGTCATTGCCCATAATCACTACCTTTGCTGCTCTTCAGTTGGTACGTATTAAAGTTTTTATTAAGTGCTTCAAATCTACTAATTACTTTACAAAATCATCTTCGTTCGGTCGTGCTCGATGAGAAAAGTCGTGTTTCTTTTAACTCCGCATACGATTCTCTTTTTAACATAGATTTGTTAGTAAAATCAGTTTAACAAGCGAATTTGGACGCCCAATATAAAAGTGAACAATAGAATAACTATAAAAAAAATTTAAGAAAAAAATACAAGTAAAAAAATATATGTATATATTTACGCACATACATACTTGCAAATAATCTGTGCAAACAAATATTTATTCTTTTTTCTTTTATTATCTTGGTGTAACAACAACATTATACATACTAAAAAGAGCACAGTCAACAAAAATAAAAAATAAAAAAACGGTGAAAAAAAACAAAAACAACTCTATATGAGAAATAACAATGAAACAACAAAAAAAAAAAGATATTCATGCTAGGGAAAGCAATGTGGAAATGAACATAACGACAGAAAACAATAGTAACTACCTAACGGCTAAACCTATGCCAGCAAGCGTTACCACTGATACCATAAACTCGAACATAGACGCAATGGAAAACAAACAAGAAAAAATTTGTCAAAAACCACAAGTGCAAGTTGGTATGGAGAGCTCTTAAATGTGGTCGCAGCCTGTAGGGCGCTTGTTACATTATATTAAAAATTTTAGTATAAATAAGATGTATATGTATATGTATATGTATATGTATATGTATATGTATATGTATATGTATATGTATATGTATATGTATATGTATATGTATATGTATATGTATATGTATATGTATATGTATATGTATATGTATATGTATATGTATATGTATATGTATATGTATATGTATATGTATATGTATATGTATATGTATATGTATATGTATATGTATATGTATATGTATATGTATATGTATATGTATATGTATATGTATATGTATATGTAAATGTATATGTATATGTATATGTATATGTATATGTATATGTATATGTATATGTATATGTATATGTATATGTATATGTATATGTATATGTATATGTATATGTATATGTATATGTATATGTATATGTATATGTATATGTATATGTATATGTATATGTATATGTATATGTATATGTATATGTATATGTATATGTATATGTATATGTATATGTATATGTATATGTATATGTATATGTATATGTATATGTATATGTATATGTATATGTATATGTATATGTATATGTATATGTATATGTATATGTATATGTATATGTATATGTATATGTATATGTATATGTATATGTATATGTATATGTATATGTATATGTATATGTATATGTATATGTATATGTATATGTATATGTATATGTATATGTATATGTATATGTATATGTATATGTATATGTATATGTATATGTATATGTATATGTATATGTATATGTATATGTATATGTATATGTATATGTATATGTATATGTATATGTATATGTATATGTATATGTATATGTATATGTATATGTATATGTATATGTATATGTATATGTATATGTATATGTATATGTATATGTATATGTATATGTATATGTATATGTATATGTATATGTATATGTATATGTATATGTATATGTATATGTATATGTATATGTATATGTATATGTATATGTATATGTATATGTATATGTATATGTATATGTATATGTATATGTATATGTATATGTATATGTATATGTATATGTATATGTATATGTATATGTATATGTATATGTATATGTATATGTATATGTATATGTATATGTATATGTATATGTATATGTATATGTATATGTATATGTATATGTATATGTATATGTATATGTATATGTATATGTATATGTATATGTATATGTATATGTATATGTATATGTATATGTATATGTATATGTATATGTATATGTATATGTATATGTATATGTATATGTATATGTATATGTATATGTATATGTATATGTATATGTATATGTATATGTATATGTATATGTATATGTATATGTATATGTATATGTATATGTATATGTATATGTATATGTATATGTATATGTATATGTATATGTATATGTATATGTATATGTATATGTATATGTATATGTATATGTATATGTATATGTATATGTATATGTATATGTATATGTATATGTATATGTATATGTATATGTATATGTATATGTATATGTATATGTATATGTATATGTATATGTATATGTATATGTATATGTATATGTATATGTATATGTATATGTATATGTATATGTATATGTATATGTATATGTATATGTATATGTATATGTATATGTATATGTATATGTATATGTATATGTATATGTATATGTATATGTATATGTATATGTATATGTATATGTATATGTATATGTATATGTATATGTATATGTATATGTATATGTATATGTATATGTATATGTATATGTATATGTATATGTATATGTATATGTATATGTATATGTATATGTATATGTATATGTATATGTATATGTATATGTATATGTATATGTATATGTATATGTATATGTATATGTATATGTATATGTATATGTATATGTATATGTATATGTATATGTATATGTATATGTATATGTATATGTATATGTATATGTATATGTATATGTATATGTATATGTATATGTATATGTATATGTATATGTATATGTATATGTATATGTATATGTATATGTATATGTATATGTATATGTATATGTATATGTATATGTATATGTATATGTATATGTATATGTATATGTATATGTATATGTATATGTATATGTATATGTATATGTATATGTATATGTATATGTATATGTATATGTATATGTATATGTATATGTATATGTATATGTATATGTATATGTATATGTATATGTATATGTATATGTATATGTATATGTATATGTATATGTATATGTATATGTATATGTATATGTATATGTATATGTATATGTATATGTATATGTATATGTATATGTATATGTATATGTATATGTATATGTATATGTATATGTATATGTATATGTATATGTATATGTATATGTATATGTATATGTATATGTATATGTATATGTATATGTATATGTATATGTATATGTATATGTATATGTATATGTATATGTATATGTATATGTATATGTATATGTATATGTATATGTATATGTATATGTATATGTATATGTATATGTATATGTATATGTATATGTATATGTATATGTATATGTATATGTATATGTATATGTATATGTATATGTATATGTATATGTATATGTATATGTATATGTATATGTATATGTATATGTATATGTATATGTATATGTATATGTATATGTATATGTATATGTATATGTATATGTATATGTATATGTATATGTATATGTATATGTATATGTATATGTATATGTATATGTATATGTATATGTATATGTATATGTATATGTATATGTATATGTATATGTATATGTATATGTATATGTATATGTATATGTATATGTATATGTATATGTATATGTATATGTATATGTATATGTATATGTATATGTATATGTATATGTATATGTATATGTATATGTATATGTATATGTATATGTATATGTATATGTATATGTATATGTATATGTATATGTATATGTATATGTATATGTATATGTATATGTATATGTATATGTATATGTATATGTATATGTATATGTATATGTATATGTATATGTATATGTATATGTATATGTATATGTATATGTATATGTATATGTATATGTATATGTATATGTATATGTATATGTATATGTATATGTATATGTATATGTATATGTATATGTATATGTATATGTATATGTATATGTATATGTATATGTATATGTATATGTATATGTATATGTATATGTATATGTATATGTATATGTATATGTATATGTATATGTATATGTATATGTATATGTATATGTATATGTATATGTATATGTATATGTATATGTATATGTATATGTATATGTATATGTATATGTATATGTATATGTATATGTATATGTATATGTATATGTATATGTATATGTATATGTATATGTATATGTATATGTATATGTATATGTATATGTATATGTATATGTATATGTATATGTATATGTATATGTATATGTATATGTATATGTATATGTATATGTATATGTATATGTATATGTATATGTATATGTATATGTATATGTATATGTATATGTATATGTATATGTATATGTATATGTATATGTATATGTATATGTATATGTATATGTATATGTATATGTATATGTATATGTATATGTATATGTATATGTATATGTATATGTATATGTATATGTATATGTATATGTATATGTATATGTATATGTATATGTATATGTATATGTATATGTATATGTATATGTATATGTATATGTATATGTATATGTATATGTATATGTATATGTATATGTATATGTATATGTATATGTATATGTATATGTATATGTATATGTATATGTATATGTATATGTATATGTATATGTATATGTATATGTATATGTATATGTATATGTATATGTATATGTATATGTATATGTATATGTATATGTATATGTATATGTATATGTATATGTATATGTATATGTATATGTATATGTATATGTATATGTATATGTATATGTATATGTATATGTATATGTATATGTATATGTATATGTATATGTATATGTATATGTATATGTATATGTATATGTATATGTATATGTATATGTATATGTATATGTATATGTATATGTATATGTATATGTATATGTATATGTATATGTATATGTATATGTATATGTATATGTATATGTATATGTATATGTATATGTATATGTATATGTATATGTATATGTATATGTATATGTATATGTATATGTATATGTATATGTATATGTATATGTATATGTATATGTATATGTATATGTATATGTATATGTATATGTATATGTATATGTATATGTATATGTATATGTATATGTATATGTATATGTATATGTATATGTATATGTATATGTATATGTATATGTATATGTATATGTATATGTATATGTATATGTATATGTATATGTATATGTATATGTATATGTATATGTATATGTATATGTATATGTATATGTATATGTATATGTATATGTATATGTATATGTATATGTATATGTATATGTATATGTATATGTATATGTATATGTATATGTATATGTATATGTATATGTATATGTATATGTATATGTATATGTATATGTATATGTATATGTATATGTATATGTATATGTATATGTATATGTATATGTATATGTATATGTATATGTATATGTATATGTATATGTATATGTATATGTATATGTATATGTATATGTATATGTATATGTATATGTATATGTATATGTATATGTATATGTATATGTATATGTATATGTATATGTATATGTATATGTATATGTATATGTATATGTATATGTATATGTATATGTATATGTATATGTATATGTATATGTATATGTATATGTATATGTATATGTATATGTATATGTATATGTATATGTATATGTATATGTATATGTATATGTATATGTATATGTATATGTATATGTATATGTATATGTATATGTATATGTATATGTATATGTATATGTATATGTATATGTATATGTATATGTATATGTATATGTATATGTATATGTATATGTATATGTATATGTATATGTATATGTATATGTATATGTATATGTATATGTATATGTATATGTATATGTATATGTATATGTATATGTATATGTATATGTATATGTATATGTATATGTATATGTATATGTATATGTATATGTATATGTATATGTATATGTATATGTATATGTATATGTATATGTATATGTATATGTATATGTATATGTATATGTATATGTATATGTATATGTATATGTATATGTATATGTATATGTATATGTATATGTATATGTATATGTATATGTATATGTATATGTATATGTATATGTATATGTATATGTATATGTATATGTATATGTATATGTATATGTATATGTATATGTATATGTATATGTATATGTATATGTATATGTATATGTATATGTATATGTATATGTATATGTATATGTATATGTATATGTATATGTATATGTATATGTATATGTATATGTATATGTATATGTATATGTATATGTATATGTATATGTATATGTATATGTATATGTATATGTATATGTATATGTATATGTATATGTATATGTATATGTATATGTATATGTATATGTATATGTATATGTATATGTATATGTATATGTATATGTATATGTATATGTATATGTATATGTATATGTATATGTATATGTATATGTATATGTATATGTATATGTATATGTATATGTATATGTATATGTATATGTATATGTATATGTATATGTATATGTATATGTATATGTATATGTATATGTATATGTATATGTATATGTACTATGTATATGTATATGTATATGTATATGTATATGTATATGTATATGTATATGTATATGTATATGTATATGTATATGTATATGTATATGTATATGTATATGTATATGTATATGTATATGTATATGTATATGTATATGTATATGTATATGTATATGTATATGTATATGTATATGTATATGTATATGTATATGTATATGTATATGTATATGTATATGTATATGTATATGTATATGTATATGTATATGTATATGTATATGTATATGTATATGTATATGTATATGTATATGTATATGTATATGTATATGTATATGTATATGTATATGTATATGTATATGTATATGTATATGTATATGTATATGTATATGTATATGTATATGTATATGTATATGTATATGTATATGTATATGTATATGTATATGTATATGTATATGTATATGTATATGTATATGTATATGTATATGTATATGTATATGTATATGTATATGTATATGTATATGTATATGTATATGTATATGTATATGTATATGTATATGTATATGTATATGTATATGTATATGTATATGTATATGTATATGTATATGTATATGTATATGTATATGTATATGTATATGTATATGTATATGTATATGTATATGTATATGTATATGTATATGTATATGTATATGTATATGTATATGTATATGTATATGTATATGTATATGTATATGTATATGTATATGTATATGTATATGTATATGTATATGTATATGTATATGTATATGTATATGTATATGTATATGTATATGTATATGTATATGTATATGTATATGTATATGTATATGTATATGTATATGTATATGTATATGTATATGTATATGTATATGTATATGTATATGTATATGTATATGTATATGTATATGTATATGTATATGTATATGTATATGTATATGTATATGTATATGTATATGTATATGTATATGTATATGTATATGTATATGTATATGTATATGTATATGTATATGTATATGTATATGTATATGTATATGTATATGTATATGTATATGTATATGTATATGTATATGTATATGTATATGTATATGTATATGTATATGTATATGTATATGTATATGTATATGTATATGTATATGTATATGTATATGTATATGTATATGTATATGTATATGTATATGTATATGTATATGTATATGTATATGTATATGTATATGTATATGTATATGTATATGTATATGTATATGTATATGTATATGTATATGTATATGTATATGTATATGTATATGTATATGTATATGTATATGTATATGTATATGTATATGTATATGTATATGTATATGTATATGTATATGTATATGTATATGTATATGTATATGTATATGTATATGTATATGTATATGTATATGTATATGTATATGTATATGTATATGTATATGTATATGTATATGTATATGTATATGTATATGTATATGTATATGTATATGTATATGTATATGTATATGTATATGTATATGTATATGTATATGTATATGTATATGTATATGTATATGTATATGTATATGTATATGTATATGTATATGTATATGTATATGTATATGTATATGTATATGTATATGTATATGTATATGTATATGTATATGTATATGTATATGTATATGTATATGTATATGTATATGTATATGTATATGTATATGTATATGTATATGTATATGTATATGTATATGTATATGTATATGTATATGTATATGTATATGTATATGTATATGTATATGTATATGTATATGTATATGTATATGTATATGTATATGTATATGTATATGTATATGTATATGTATATGTATATGTATATGTATATGTATATGTATATGTATATGTATATGTATATGTATATGTATATGTATATGTATATGTATATGTATATGTATATGTATATGTATATGTATATGTATATGTATATGTATATGTATATGTATATGTATATGTATATGTATATGTATATGTATATGTATATGTATATGTATATGTATATGTATATGTATATGTATATGTATATGTATATGTATATGTATATGTATATGTATATGTATATGTATATGTATATGTATATGTATATGTATATGTATATGTATATGTATATGTATATGTATATGTATATGTATATGTATATGTATATGTATATGTATATGTATATGTATATGTATATGTATATGTATATGTATATGTATATGTATATGTATATGTATATGTATATGTATATGTATATGTATATGTATATGTATATGTATATGTATATGTATATGTATATGTATATGTATATGTATATGTATATGTATATGTATATGTATATGTATATGTATATGTATATGTATATGTATATGTATATGTATATGTATATGTATATGTATATGTATATGTATATGTATATGTATATGTATATGTATATGTATATGTATATGTATATGTATATGTATATGTATATGTATATGTATATGTATATGTATATGTATATGTATATGTATATGTATATGTATATGTATATGTATATGTATATGTATATGTATATGTATATGTATATGTATATGTATATGTATATGTATATGTATATGTATATGTATATGTATATGTATATGTATATGTATATGTATATGTATATGTATATGTATATGTATATGTATATGTATATGTATATGTATATGTATATGTATATGTATATGTATATGTATATGTATATGTATATGTATATGTATATGTATATGTATATGTATATGTATATGTATATGTATATGTATATGTATATGTATATGTATATGTATATGTATATGTATATGTATATGTATATGTATATGTATATGTATATGTATATGTATATGTATATGTATATGTATATGTATATGTATATGTATATGTATATGTATATGTATATGTATATGTATATGTATATGTATATGTATATGTATATGTATATGTATATGTATATGTATATGTATATGTATATGTATATGTATATGTATATGTATATGTATATGTATATGTATATGTATATGTATATGTATATGTATATGTATATGTATATGTATATGTATATGTATATGTATATGTATATGTATATGTATATGTATATGTATATGTATATGTATATGTATATGTATATGTATATGTATATGTATATGTATATGTATATGTATATGTATATGTATATGTATATGTATATGTATATGTATATGTATATGTATATGTATATGTATATGTATATGTATATGTATATGTATATGTATATGTATATGTATATGTATATGTATATGTATATGTATATGTATATGTATATGTATATGTATATGTATATGTATATGTATATGTATATGTATATGTATATGTATATGTATATGTATATGTATATGTATATGTATATGTATATGTATATGTATATGTATATGTATATGTATATGTATATGTATATGTATATGTATATGTATATGTATATGTATATGTATATGTATATGTATATGTATATGTATATGTATATGTATATGTATATGTATATGTATATGTATATGTATATGTATATGTATATGTATATGTATATGTATATGTATATGTATAT
>OX031009.1:72125400-72152845 GCA_943735925.1 Pollenia amentaria
CGGGTTGTATAAGGACACGAAAAAATCAAGGTTTTTATACCTTTTTTGGATCAATTCCGGAATACTTTTACTGTCTAAAATCATAGTTTGTTACATGGCCGGGTTAAAAGCTACAAATGTCAAATTAAGTATATATCGCAACAATTGAGGACAGCTATATACGTAGCGTAATGTTCTAGCCCATGTACTCATAGTACATGCTGCGTATAAGACAATTATTGTTGCCATGTCTTACATATATTTTAGAATATTAATACGCCGTTCTGTTTTGTTTGCCATCAACTTTGAAGTTTGCTTATTATTTTATTAGTGTTACCAACGCAATAAATCCCTTATTTCAACGCTAACTTTGAACATTATAGTGATTTTTTGCAAGAAAACACGCTAAAACAATTCTTAATTGTAAACTTTTACAACACTTAATATTTACTTAAAGCTATTAAGGTCGAGTGATATCAAAAACCATTAGTGTGAGTGACCAACTATATAAACGTAACTACTACATATGATTAGGGTTGTCAGATTTTTTTAATCTTCATCGCAAAATATTGTATCGAAAATCGTCCAAAATGTCCAAAATTAAATTTTTTAAAACTTTTGGTAAAAAAAATTTGTCTAATAACTACTATGTACTCGTATTTATATAAAAAAGTATACAAGAGTAATTTTACCTTTATTAAAATTGTCTAAATATAGCCGTATTCTAGTAGATTGTTTAAATTGTAGTATTGTTGACGTTTTAAAATAAATACATTAAAACTAAGGATTTGTAAGTTCAGTTAATTGAGTTCTTCATAAATTTAATTTAAACCAGGGGGCCTTGTTCTGACAGTCATGCTAAGGACTTTCTCGATTCGAAAGCAATTTTATTTCTAATTCTTTCAGTCGATACTGAACGAATCGAAATTATTTTTTTAGTGTTGTGAAACTCAAATATATGTTTTACAACTGAAAAAATAATTTCGATTCGTTGAGTATTGACTGAAAGAATTAGATATAAAATTGCTAAAATTACGATCACGACTGCCAGAATTAGGTCCCAGTATGCAAAATAAGTGAATTTGATAAAAAAAAATATTTTTTGTGCCTGATTTTCTATTTGAAAATAAGTGGAAATTTTGTAATATTTTTTCGATTTATTTAATTTTTAAATTTTCAAACTATGCACATATGAAAATTTAGCTTTCCACTAATACCCCGGAAACGATTCCGCGCGCACAAATCTAGCTAGTGTCAATCGATAGGGCATAATAATCTGAATCGACGTCGCTATAGCTGATTTTCTGAAAGACTTGGGGGAAAAGTTATAGCGCAACAAACTTTTTAAATTGTCAATCTATGCACATATATAAATTTCGTTTCCCTTTTTTTTACTATTTTCCATATATTCGGCATACTTTTAACCAGTATTTTCCAAAAGCTAGGTTAAATTTTATGTAATTCCTCCTGGAGAGCTTTTTTACATCGTCCTTGCAACTTATAGTGTGGTGGACATTTTCCTGTCGATATAACTTTACAAATTTGCAATGCGGTTAATATCTCTTCAGGATGAATTACATAAAATTTAACTTAGCTCTTTCACAATACTGGCTAAAAGGATGCACAAAAAATATTAAAATTTATAAAAGTTAAAACATTCTTTAAACTTTATAGTAGTGCAGGAGTTTGACTTTAGCGTTGAAATACGCATTATTTTATGTTTTTGTTTTATATCAATCTTAATAGAACTAAAAATTTAAATTTTTCTGTTTTGTTTGTAATTTCTTCTTCTCAATCGCATTTTTATTAAATATTATAAGACCGAAAAAAATGTACTAAAAGTATACGAGTTTCGCTTGGAGTAACTGTATAAAAATTAAGTTTTTCACTAATAAATCAGGGTTTATACTAATAACTCGAAAACTATTCCGCGTGCACATAGTATCTAGGTAGTATCAATCGATAGAGCATAAAAATCTGATATCGTTACAGTTTATAAAAGACTAGAGGGGAAAAGTTATAGCGTTAGAAATTTTTAATTATAAACGTATGCATATGTATTTATAATGTTTGTCTGTCCAATAAACTTTGTAAACAAAAAATGTACAATTCAAGCAGGGTTGCTAATCTATTAATATGCAGTCAAATCCAGCGATTAAAATAAAAGATTTTTTTTCTATTAGTGGGATATCTAGGGATTTTTGCAAAATATTTTTAAGACATTATTTTTTAACGAAAGTGATAAAAACTTAAAGTTAAAAAACAAACCAAGAACTTAACATTAGTAAAATTAAGTTATTTATAAGATACACAATAATTTCTAAAAAAAAAAAAATTAACCGACTATAATTGATTATACATACTATAATAACGTAGACTTGCCGATATAAGTGATCAAACTTGTTAAATTTCCAAAAAAAAAAATATTTAGTTTTGTTGTTCATAAAATAGAAACTATTTCGCGTGCGTTCATGTAGGTAGTACCAATCGATAGAGCATCATGATAGAAACATCATGGTGACAAATGTTGGAACATGATCTCCTATATAGAAATATTGTAGGAATCGGAATATGATGTTGTCACTTTCGAAAAATTGACCGTTTATACCCAAAAAAGTTTAAAATTAAAAAAATCCATAAATATATATGTAGTTTGTTACTATTTAACATAGATAAATTTCATTATAAGTAATATTCAAAATTAATATATTATTTCTGCTAAGCGAAAGAATTCTTTCCTTCGCACAACTACATTTAAAATAAAAACAAAATTTTTTAATAAAGAAATACTCAAATCACATAAAAATTATATCATTAAAGAAACTCTAAAAATTCTTAACGCAAAAGAAGACATTTAAAAAAATTATGCCTGTGTTTGTTATTTAATAAAGGTTTACAGAACAAATTTACAAATCAACAACTTAAAATGCTTTTTTTTGAATGGAGAGCATTTTGCCTAACGATAGAAAAATATTAAATAAAAACTATCTTGTCTCAAGCAACAGCTGCCGTATTCATAAAAATATTTGGCTTAAATATACACACAAAAAAAATAATTTAGCTATTTTTACGGTAGATATGTGCACGCGGAATCGTTTGTGAATTATTAGCGAAAAACTAAATTTATATATGTACATATAGTGAACATTTAAAAAGTTTGCTGCGCTATAACTCCCCCACAAGTGTTTTAGGAAATCAGCTATATTGATATCGGTAAGATGTTTATGCCCTATCGATTGACACTAGCTAGATATGTACGGAGAACCGTTTCTGGGTTATAAGTAAAAACCTAAATTTACATGTGTGCATAGTTTGAACATTTAAAAAGTTTGATGCGCTATAACTCCCCACCCCCGCAAGTCATTAAGAAAATAAGCTATATGGATATGGATATCGATTCAGGTTTTTATTCCCTATTGATTCTACCTATATATGAGTATGCTTATTCGTTTTTATTTTATAAGCGCAAACCTATGCATTTATATTATTTATGCAAAACAAAACGCAAGTGATACTAAATACTACATTATTATCAACTCT
The DNA here is from genome assembly GCA_943735925.1 of Pollenia amentaria. Taxonomy (NCBI): domain Eukaryota; kingdom Metazoa; phylum Arthropoda; class Insecta; order Diptera; family Polleniidae; genus Pollenia; species Pollenia amentaria. The sequence goes on from OX031009.1 coordinate 72,128,920, forward strand.
GAAAATAGTTTGCCGAATAACAAAAAGTTTGTTTTGATCTTGTGCGTTTAGAAACTTAAGGCCGTGTCCGATACATTTTCGTCGCTTTGCGTGACGTTTCTAATGCCCAATCCACACGTTGCAAGTCTTATTGATCAGCTTGCTACTTTAAAGGCGAGAGAGACGAGGAAAGAAACGATTCTGTCCTTCTCTTTCGTCTTTAAATTAGCAAACTGATCAATAAGAAAAGCGCAATGCAAAATGTGTATGACACAATAAAAACTTTGAAAACACTCACGCATTGTTTTTTTTTACCTGTTATAAAAATAAAAGTTAAGAATGCTATTGGACGATTTATTGGAATCAAATTTGACGAAAAATAAACGAAAATTATACTAGCTAATTGTCAAAGCGTGCAAAAAGATGACAGTAGCCTAACTTTTCGCTTAACGCTGCGTTAGAAGTTCTTTATATGACGTGTTTCGTATATGTATTTCATCTTAGATGTCAAAGCGAATCTGTAACGCAACGCGAAGTAAAAGTTTTATTTGACACGGACTTTATGTATTCTCATCACACCAGAGGTTTATATTAAAGCAATCATTGGCAACACTACCAGAATATATTAGGCCCCTATTATGAGTTACATTCGATAAACGATTTTCGCTGGCTATCGAACATCGACTATCGACTATAAATAATTGAAGAAAAAAAATTATTGAAAATGTAAGTTTTTGTTAATTTATTAGTTTTGGTGTGCAAATTCCACATTCTTAATTATTTTTGGTTATTTTATGCTAGTCTAAAGTCGACAGTAGTAAGCAGCAGTTCGAAAAGCTTGTTTCCCTTATGGAACAAAATCCTTTGCTGGCAAAAGGAATTTTTACAAAAGTTCAGGCTACAGGTACAGGCCAGTTCCAGTAAGCGTTCACCTTCATCAGATGAATCATCGTACCATAATTCCGTCGTAGTCATGGTTTATATTAGTTTTATTTTTTAAATTTGTTAACAAATATTTTTTATTTAAAGTGACAGCTGAAAGAAAATATACTACTGTGAATAAACTAAAACACAATAGTACTTTTTTATCGAATGTGTGCCATAATATCAAATGAAAATTCAACTAATTCGACTGCTATCGAAAATCAAATTAGGTTCATAATAGGCACCTTAAACAGCGTTGTCAACGTTCAAATTTCAATACGCACCAAAATGGAGTAAAAACGCACCAAGTTTAGATTTTTTTTTTATTTAAAATGTTGATTGAATAACTTTTGCTTAAAACGTATAATAATTTTATATTTAAAATATAATATAAGTGTTTTTAAGTTAATTGTTTTTAGAAAAAAAAAAAAGAATTAAACATAACAAAAGTAAAACAGCTAAGCAAATTTGTTTGTATTCATATATACCAGATAATACATTTTTTTTAATTTTATAAATTCTATACAAAACTTTTCAAAAAGATATCAAAAATTAATAGTAAGGATGCTAAATTAATAATAGTTCAGTATTTATTCTTTTTTTATTTTAAAATTGTATTTTCTATCAGATGTTTATCATTTTCATATCTATCGCATCACCTGAGAACGGCTGGAACGATATGGCCGATTTTTTTTCAATCGATTCGAAATTTACAGGAGTAAAGAAAAATACCTAGTAAAACACGTAAAATCGGACTTTTTAATGTATTGCATACTATTCTCTTCACATTTTTTCTAAGTATAAGCTAATTTAAAGGAAAACGTTAAATATTTAATATTTTACCTCCTTCCACTTCTCATTTTTCTAAGTTTGCGCAAATTCTAGGAGAAACTCGAAAATTAAACACACTGCCTTCTTTTCATCGCTGCCTCCTATTACTCCACACTTTGCTTTATAAGAGAAAATTTAAGGAGAAATTTGTTTAAAATTTTAAAAAAGAGATCAACAAATTTATAATAAATAATAATAAAGCCAAAAATAAAGCTAATTTTTTTTTAATTGCTTTTTAATAGTAACGTTTAATTATTTCGATATATCTATACATATAAAACTGACACGTTATTGACTAACTGAATGATTCATTATCGCACAACCTAATCGACTGAAGCTCAAAACCTCAAACTTGGAACGGACGTTGTTCTCTCGCCAAATCGATCCACTAAGACGACATTTGTCGAAATTCGAATGTTAACGGGATAAAAAAGGGTAAATGTACATGTACATTCGCTTACCTCATCATATCTCCTAAGCTAAAAGAGATAAAAAAATTAATACTTATCGTTGGTCATTAAAAACCAAAAACGACAGGTGTCTGAATCAATTTCATATAATTTTTTTCTTTGATTGAATAAAAAATATCATTACGGGAATAAAATTTTATAAATTTAATAATAAAATTTCATTAACACCCAAGGCAAAATAAAAAAAAAAACTGCATTTACAATATACCATTTAATTAATGAGGGTCTATAATAGTTTTTATAAAAGACTCTGGAATAAAAATTCGGTTCCATGGATAATTATGTTATAAGTAAAAATTTTTTTTGTGCATTCTTAAAGCCCAAGTTTTCTATATACATATATAGAAAAAATCGTGGTTTGTTCGACATTTTGAAATTTGAAAACGATTGAATAAATGGGATACTTCATTCTGCGGGTTTGTTTGCAATTGCTACGCGAAGCTTTTGAAAAAAAGAAAAATCCATAAAATTGGGTACTTTTTTTAAACACATATTTTGCAAAATAATATTGCTTAAAATTAAAACCTTGTTCATAACGATAAAGGCAGTAAACAAATAAAGTATATTCCAGGGCAGAACTTGGTAAAAATTCATAATTTTGGTACTTTTTGCTTAAACGTTCTTTCTGAAATAATTTTTCTTGAACTGGAGACTTTTGTTCTTAAACATAAAGGTGGAAAGCAAATAGAGTAAATTTGAGGTCAAAATAGGGCGAACGTGCGCACTTTTGAGACTGTTTGAAAGCACGTTTTTGTTTATAGAAATATTTTAAGATAAAATAAGTATAGAAAACTAAATCAAATGTCTGTATTAATTTTTTTTTTTTTTTTTTTTTGGATAAAACACTTTCTTTAAATGTTGCATTAATTTTCACGTGAACGAAGTTGCGGGTAAAAGCTAGTAGTCCTCATCCTTTTATGAAACACTTGCTGCAGAAACTTTCTTCAGTTCTCTTTTGAAACTGCATTTGTGTCCATACAATATAATTATTATTTTAAGGTATTCATTCATTTTCTATGCCTTCTCTCTTTCTTTTAATAACAAACTCACAAAAATTTATTGTAAACGAAACAAAGTACACTTTTCCATTCGTCTTTCTCCTTTCATCATCAAACTCAGATGTTTTGAAGCAAATGCTTCACAATGTGGACTGGGATATAAGAGTAGTTAAGAATAGTACACAAAATCAGCTTAAGTAATCTTTTTGATATGTATTTTTGATGTTTGTTACAATTTATTTATTAAAAAGTTTTCAGATGTTATTGATATTGCCATCCTTATATATCCGTTTGAAATTCTCGCATACATTTTAGCGAATGTAATGCAAACAACAATATTCAGCGAATAGTTCGCAAATACGAATCCGAATATTCGCCGCACCACTTACTATTTTATACAAAAGGAGCGAATAAATAATATAATTTTTATAAGCCATGCGGGTTGATAATGCGTACCATTTTATTAACACGCGTCTTTTAAAATAATTCTACACAAACTTGAAAACTATGTATGTTCCATAACATAATGGCAGGCAACAAGATAAAAATTCGTACGTTTATCACTTTTTATCAAATAGGTTATATATTAGACATTTTTGTTTTGCAAACTTTAAACATGTTTTTAATTAGTAAAGGCAGCAAAAAAATAATGTACACGTAGTAAGTAGCAAAACTGGGTAAAAACCAGAGTACGGAGAGTGCTCGAATTAAACTCGCTCGCGAGCGAATCCAATTCGAGCGAGTTTTATTTTCTACATTGAAAAGAATTATTCTTTACTGCTCGCGAGTTTAAAAAATAAAACTCGCTCGCGAGTTGAAAAATATTGCTCGCGAAAAGAATGCAAATTTTAAGAGTCAAAAATAAAACTCAACTCGCGAGTCGAGCTAAAAAGAATTGTTCGCGAGTTTTATTTTTGCGTATGAATTTTTTTTAATTAACAATATCTTTTTCCTGTTTATTTGTTTGTATGTGTGGATAAATGTGTGTATGTATGAATATTTCATTTTGTTTTCAAAAATTTGTTAACAAATTTAGAACAATTTTTTTTATTATTTATCAGAAAGCCAGATATATTGCGAATAAAATGAGCCATAAACCATGAAAATCGATTGACAAATGTTTATTTTATTCATAATTATGAAAGGCAGCTTTTATGAAAATAATATGTTACCAATCTCAAACACTTTTATTTAAGTCATTTAAGAACGCATACATTTTATTACACATCATTAAACATTTTACAGGTTGACATATTTTTAAATAAGAAAACATTTATACATACAAACACACATACATTCTTATCAACATGGTTATGCCCAGCATTCATATGTTTTTATAACCCCTTCCTACACATTTGCCTGCCCTTCGTTTCTAAAAATTCATATGTATGTATATTTTTACTTCGCACAAGCAAACATTAATTTTTTAAACGAGTTGCTCGATTTCAACTCGTATGCGCTCGTTTTCTGCTCGCATAAAATTTGTACTTACGAGTTGAAAAATAAAACTCGTAAGCACAAATTTTAAAACGAGTTGTTATCTGCTTACGAGTCGAGCACAAAAATCTTATGACTCGTAAAAAATTTGTGCTCGCGAGTTTAAAAATAAAACTCGCGAGCACAAATTTTAAAATGAGAGAGTTGACTCGAATTGTGCTCGCGAGTAGAATTTTTTCCTACCCTGGTAAAAACTATATCTTTTGGTTCTTTTCATTCATACGATTTGTTTTAGAAAACTGTGCATAAACTTTAAACCCATATTCATTAATAGGAAGGTATGAAAGCAATGACGTACATTTAAGAAGCGAAAGAGGGTAATAATTCTTACTTTTGGGACTTTTTGTAAACACGTTTTTTAAATAATTTTTGACAAAATGTATTTGATTTATTTCATGTCTACCAACTTTGTTCCAAAGAATATCACTGAAACAAAATAAAAATAGCTAAATTTTTTAAATAATAAACAAATTGTTAATTTTAAATAATAAACAAATTTAGCGATAAATCAGTAAAAACAACCTATTTTGAGATAAAATTATTGATCTATTAAAAACTTTAGCGATAAAACGCTGAAAAGTTTTATTTGTAAAATTTGATTAAAAATCGCGGAATTTAACGAGAAAATAGCTAAATTGGCAGCAGTGTAGAAAGAAACACAGAGTTACACTTGTCAGCGTTACCATTGTCATGTTTTCCATTTTTTGAAAGATGTGAAAATGTTTACAATTTCTATAAAGATTTTTATAGATATATAATCTAAAATTTTTAGTATATTGGATGAAAACATCTTATATTGTATCTGTCCTTTATTATTGCAACGTCCAAAATATATGATTTGATGTGCTGAAGTATATGAAGATTATGAAATCTACAGAGTTCACTGTTCAAAGTTTCATGTTGAACTATGTAATGTTCTGTTTAAAAGTTCGATTTTGATAAGGACCTTCTGAAACACGTTGCAGTTTAACTTTTTAATATTTTAAGCACTTTTTCTTCTTTCTTCTGCTTATATTTTATTAATAATAAAAAATGTATCAAGGGGTTTCTTATACACTTATTATTTATTATTATTATTATTCCTATACTAAATCCCGCGAAGCTTTTTTTGCTTGTCTGCAGGATACCAGAGTCTCTGGCGGGAATCGAACCCACAACCTGGTACTGATAGACTAGCTCACTACCAGCTAGCCTACCGGGGCACCTTCTTACATACTCTTGATCTCGGAAACCAATAAGAATATTGTTTTCCTGTCATCGCCACAATCTAAGCTATAAACTGGATAAAGGAAAAAACTGCGTTTAGTGCATTAAAATTGCCAAAGTATTTAACTTTTATAAATTTTTCAACCTTTTTGGCTCATAGCTCAAATTTTTTGAGTCATCGAGTTCAAACTCTTTCTCGTATGGAATTTCTCGAAGTATGAAACCCTCTCTGAGTTTTGCTAGTTTTTATGTTATTTTGTTCATGTCTATATCTCGGGAAGCAATTATCTTCGCCGCAATTGTAGCTATAGACTATTAGAAAAAAAGTAGAACAAATTAATCAGAACAAAATGCATATAATGCTACACATTGCTAAAATGTCGAAAAACTTTAATTTTTTATCTTTTTGCACCATTTTTGGCTCGTAGCTGCCAAATCGTGGGAAATTCAGTCAAGTAATATTCAGAAAAAATATATATGATCTTAATCTAATTCATAATTCCTCAGATTATACATATATAACCACTGCGAAATGCATTTTTTCACATTTTCTAGTTGTATTTTATATCGGAAATTTATGAAATTAATATGTAGCAAAAGGTAAAAGCGTATATTAATTAATATTAATTTTTCACACATATTTTGAATTTTCGATGTTAATGCGGCTGAAAAATGTAAATAAAATTTGGATTATTTTTTCTGAATATTGCTGTCCATAGTTTGGCTACTGTGGGCCAAAAATGTTGAAAAAATATATTAATTCAAATTAAAATTTTTCGACAATTTAGCAATTTTATGGCATTTGCTGCAGTTTTTTCGCGTTTGCTTGTTACACACTTTTTGCTCCTAGTCTATAGCAGTAATTATGAGAACTAACCTGTAATTGGTTTCTGAAAAAGTTGCATGTTCTTCGAAAAAATCGAGTTTTAGCTAAAATTTTCAATAGGCCATAAAAACCCAACGGCAGCTAAACTCATTAAATCATTAGATATTCGGTTTAAATATTCGCAAACATTTTAGCGAATGCAAATAGAAAAAATCAACGCATAGGTCGCAAATGAGAATCCGAATATTCGACTCACCCTAATATATGCGGTATTTAGAAGCGCTTTTTACTGATACACATATTTGTATCAAGTTTGTACTTAAATATATTTGCATAAAGACTTAAAACATTTTAAGGTCCATAACTCCTAAACTAGATCCTTGGGCGCAAAAAAACGATTTCAAAAATTTTTATTTTCAAAGCACTTTTTAATGCTGTATATTTATATACATGTATAATGTCTTCTACTTTTTTTTACTAGAGCGCCGATATCTTTACGTATTGGCGCTTTCATACAAGAACGTTTGCAACAAGCAATACTAAGTGCATTTTCCTGTCGATATAACTTTACAAATTTGCAATGGGGTTAATATCTCTTCAGGATGAATTGCATAAAATTTAACTTAGCTCTTTCACAATACTGGCTAAAAGGATGCACAAAAAATATTAAAATTTATAACAAACTCACAAAAATTGCTTGTTCATGAAATAAAGTACACTTTTCCATTCGTCTTTCTCCTTTTATCATCAAACTCAAATGTTTTGCAGCAAATGCTTCATAATATGGACTGGGATATAAGAGTAGTTAAGACAAATGCACAAAATCAGCTTGATAAATCTTTTTGATATGTATTTTTGACGTTTGTTACAATTTATTTTATTAAAAAGTTTTCAGATGTTATTGATATTGTCATCCTTATATATCCGTTTGAAATTCTCGCATACATTTTAGCGAATATAATGCAAACAGCAATAATCAGCGAGTAGTTCGCAAATACGAATCCGAATATTCGCCGCACCACTAATTATTTTATATAAAAGGAGCGAATAAATAATATACTTTTTATAAGCCATGCGGGTTGATAATGCATACCATTTTATTAGCCCGTATAAATAAAAATAATTAAAAAGACTTCGAGCTCAAGATAAGTTCTTTTATTTATATATTATAAAGGTTGAATAAAATACAATATAATATTTAATAAACAAATTATAATTTTTTTTAAATAAAAGGCAAATTTAGCGATAAATCGGTAAAAATGACCTATTTAGAAATAAAACTTTTGATCTATTAAAAACTTTAGCGATAAAACGCTAAAAAGTTTTATTTGTAAAATTTGATCAAAAATCGCAGGATTGAACGAGAAAATAGCTAAATTGGCAGCAGTGTAGAAAGAAACACACAGAGTTACACTTGTCAGCGTTACCATTTGTCATAATTTCCATATTTTTGAAAGATTTTAAAATGTTTACAATTTTTATAAAGCTTTTTATAAATATATAATCCAAAATTTTTAGTATATTGGATAAAAACATTTAGTGATGTATTTATATAATAATGCGATCTTATATTGTTTCTGTCCTTTATTATTGCAACGTTGTTTAATTTTACTTTTTACTATTTTAAGCACTTTTTCTTCTTTATTTTTCTTATATTTTATTATTAATAAAAAAAGTATCAAGGGTTTTCTTATACACTCCTTACATATTCTTCATCTCGGAAACCAATAAGAATATTGTTTTCTTGTCTTCGCCACAATCTAAGCTATAAACTGGATGACGGAAAGCTTAAAACAAACTAACCCGAAAAACTGCGTTTAGTGCATTAAAATTGCTCAAATATTAAATTTGTATACATTTTTCACCATTTTTGGCTCATAGCTCAAATTTTTTGAGTCATCGAGTTCAATCTCTTTCTCGTGTGGAATTTCTCGAAGTATGAAACCCTCTCTGAGTTTTGCTAGTTTTTATGTTATTTTGTTCATGTCTATATCTGGTGAAGCCACAATTGTAGCTATAGATTATTAGAAAAAAAGTACAACAAAATGCATTTAATGCCACACATTGCTAAAAGGTCGAAAAACTTTAATTTTTTATCTTTTTGCACCATTTTTGGCCCGTAGCTGCCAAATCGTGGGAAATTCAGTCAAGTACTATTCAGAAAAAAAAATATGATTTTAATCTAATACACAATTCCTCAGATTATATATAACTACTGCGGAATGCATTTTTCCACATTTTCCAGCTGTATTTTATATCGGAAATTTATGAAATAAATATGTAGCAAAACGTAAAAGCGTAAATTTATTAATATTAATTTTTCACAAATATTTTGAATCTTCGATGTTAATGCAGCTGAAAAAGGTAAAAAAAATATGGAAAGATTATTTTTTCTGATTAACTTCTATTAATTGTCCATAGTTTGGCTGCTGTGGCCCAAAAATGTTGAAAAAAAATATTAATTCAAATTAAAATTTTTCGACATTTTAGCAATTTTATGGCATTTGCTGCAGTTTTTTCGCGTTTGCGTGTTACACACTTTTTGCTCCTAGTCTATAGCAGTAATTATGAGAACTAACCTGTAATTGGTTTCTGAAAAAGTTGAATGTTCTTCGAAAAAATCGAGTTTTAGCTAAAATTTTCAATAGGCCATAAAAACCCAACGGCAGCTAAACTCATTAAATCATTAGATATTCGGTTTAAATATTCGCAAACATTTTAGCGAATGCAAATAGAAAAAATCAACGCATAGGTCGCAAATGAGAATCCGAATATTCGACTCACCCTAATAGATATATGCGGTATTTAGAAGCGCTTTTTACTGATACACATATTTGTATCAAGTTTGTACTTAAATATATTTGCATAAAGACTTAAAACATTTTAAGGTCCATAACTCCTAAACTAGATCCTTGGGCGCAAAAAAACGATTTCAAAAATTTTTATTTTCAAAGCACTTTTTAATGCTGTATATTTATATACATGTATAATGTCTTCTACTTTTTTTTTACTAGAGCGCCGATATCTTTACGTATTGGCGCTTTCATACAAGAACGTTTGCAACAAGCAATACTAAGTGCATAATCAGAACAAAAAGAATTTACAATTTACATACATATACAATATACATGGATGAAGAAAAAATTATCTTTTTGTTGCTATCATCATTACTATATTATTTGTTATTTTGAACACACTTCAACACCATATGACACGTTTATGTATTTTTAATAACTACCAACCTTTGAAGTCGTCCGCAACATTTACGTATCCGCAACTTTTACGTGGGAGTAATGAGGCCTTTATTCTATTTAATACGACGGTTGCGACCGAATTGCCGTAGAAAAAGAAAAATTTAAAATTTTAATTACATTATTTTTGTGTTTTCAAACTGAAAAAAACAAAATAAATTAAGGAAAAATTAAACAAAAATTTTAATAAATTTGGATTTTTCTAAGATTATTATCAAAAGAAAACTAAGCACGTTTTTCGACGGAATTGTGAGTAAATAGATTGCGTTTTAAGAAATGTACGCTCGTACATCCTACGTTCTTACGACGTACTTATTTGCACAGATTACACACATATGTATATGTAAAAAGTGACGTGTGAAAAAAGGCATAAATCAGGTGCGATGGCAGCTTTCGAAGAAATAGACAAAAAGGGTTTTTTTGTAGTGAAGTGGCAATGTGTAAAAACAGGCCGCTAAAATCAACACAAATTGCTCGACCAAAACAAAAATAACAAAACACAAACCACGTTTAACAAAAGCATTAGTTCAACAAATGTTTTATTTTGTGCCAAAAAATGTATTTAGTATTATTTTTTTGGTTTATAATGTTATTTACTTACTTAAATATTACACAGTACAACACATGATTTGCCAACTCAATTCTGTGAACTGTATGTGAAATTAGACCCAAAAAGAAGAATTTCTGCATCATTCGTTTTGTCTTCTTACCTGCGATTTGAAGTTAGTATCGATTTGAAGTTAGTACTATCGTATAGGGGAATTTATCACGTTTTAGGCCCTGTTGTTTGACATAGCTCGACAACCCCAAGCCCAATTTAGTTGAAATAAATTTTAAAAAATTAAGAATTACAATTCCCTTAATCTGTTCATATATTGTTTTCCTATACAAGTAACACTTTCGAAGTTAAAAATGAATGTATGAAGGGAAAAAATTATTTTTTGCCTAAAAATTTAAATTTTTTTTTTTAAAAATACATAAAAAATCCAAAATGGAAAAAAGTTTCAAGTCTAGTTATTTTTTCGCAAAGTCACATAACCTATGAGCAAAATGAGACAAAGATCATAAAAATCGATGCACGCGTTTCGCTTTTATTCGCAATTGAGTAAAGGTATGAATTTCAAAAATCAGTTATAGCCACCACCCTTAAAATAAAAATAAAAATATAAATTAAAAAATTATCATGCAAAAAAAAACTTTATTTATAAAAACTTAATGAAAATAAAATAATATGCAATTAATACGCAATTATAATATGCATAAAAACAAAATTTAGAACATTTTTTCAATTATTGGCAATATCCATCCTTGTAGAAGTTGACGCTTGTGGTTCTGATGATCTTGTTTTCTTCGTAGGTTGTTCATATTCATGGTCTGAGTCAGCTTGGCGTTGTCGGTATGATGTTGCGCTGACATTTTGCTGTGTGAGTTTTCTTCTCTTCAAAAATGATGTCAGCCATTCGGAGTCGTGTTGTGATAGTCCCAGCTTGGCCACAATGTAATCCATTTCGATTTGTGGTAGCGGTTGTGGTGCACTATTTTCAATATCGGGTATCCAATCAGCATCATCCAAATCGGTCGGATTGGTGAAAACGGTTTCGGCTAGGGACACAGTATCCGCACTCGGAGGTTTAGGTGCATCGGTATCAGCAGGGCGTTGCACTGGAAGTGTGGCAGTAAATGCAGCAGTGTATACTTTTGTTTTCAATTGTTGTCTGTTTAATCCAGGACGAAAATTTATGCATGCATAGCACCTGGATTCATCATGTCCAGTTGTGCCTTCCACCCAAATTACTGGCTTCATAAAAGATAACTTTCTACTTTTTCCGTGAATCCATTTTAGAAGGGTAGTATAACAACTGTTGCACACTGTGTTCGGCGTAAAATTTGCACCACTTAAATCTGCTTCATCGAAATAATTACAATACGCGGTTTTGAATTGCTCAGTAAACAAATTTTTTCGATCTTTTTTCTGTATTTTTCGGACGATATGACCACAAACGTAACAATATTCATCCAAATATGGGCACTTGTTGTTTTCCATATTGATATATTTTATGTTTTGTTGTTATTCACTTTTAAAAAACTGGAGAAAAATCACTTTTACTGTTCGCGTTCGTCGGCACTGGCTGAATGCCAAAAATCGATCAATGCACACCTATAAATACTACGTATTTTTGAATATTTTACTGCCAGGTACTTATAAATGGGCGCATATTTTAAGGGCGGCTGGCTATATACCTGATTCAGCACTTGTACGTTTCAAACTGTGCAAAACTTTCCAAATAATGACCACCCTTAAATGTGGGTGCAATTTCTGTAAAAAAATCATATAGGTAGCCACCGGAAAAACCCAAATAATAAAAAGGTCCACTTTCCGTTTAATTGTCCACGTACATTTATTACCGCAATCATAAAAATCAAATAACCTTTTGTTTATTCCTTTTTTTTTAATTCTCAGAATCATGAAAAAGGTGTCAATGTTTTCTCCAAATAATGTTGTGCATATCTCGAGCAAATTTTTGAAATTCATACATTTACTCAATTGCGAATAAAAGCGAAACGCGTTCATCGATTTTTATGATCTTTGTCTCATTTTGCTCATAGGTTATGTGACTTTGCGAAAAAATAACTAGACTTGAAACTTTTTTCCATTTTGGATTTTTTATGTATTTTTAAAAAAAAAAATTTAAATTTTTAGGCAAAAAATAATTTTTTCCCTTCATACATTCATTTTTAACTTCGAAAGTGTTACTTGTATAGGAAAACAATATATGAACAGATTAAGGGAATTGTAATTCTTAATTTTTTAAAATTTATTTCAACTAAATTGGGCTAGTGGTTGTCGAGCTATGTCAAACAACAGGGCCTAAAACGTGATAAATTCCCCTATACGATAGTACTAACTTCAAATCGATACTAACTTCAAATCGCAGGTAAGAAGACAAAACGAATGATGCAGAAATTCTTCTTTTTGGGTCTAATTTCACATACAGTTCACAGAATTGAGTTGGCAATCAATTAACTGAAAAATGTTGTACTGTGTTATTAAATAGTGTTGCGATATGCTTAAAAGTTAATTTTTAGAACAGTTTTGCAAATAAATCTCAACTAAATAAATTTTTGTTCATTGTATTGCGGCATTAATGATGGCTCAAAAAGAAATGAAAAAGGGCAGCTTTCTAAGAAAGAGACAACAAATCTTCCGTCTCGTGACATATCTGTGGGTAATCTGTGCTTATTTGTTTGCTGTCTTAATCGTAAAGAATATACGTTTAAATTTTAAGCAAAAGTGTTTTGAAAAAAACGTGTTTACAGAAAGTATCCAAAAGTTGGATATTTTACCCAGTTTTGTCGACTTTTCTTTATTCCTAAGCCTTTGCGTAGCTATTAGAAACAACCACACAAAAAAAATTATCCAATTTGGCCTAGACGTTTTCCAATTTTAAGCGGTCAAAAAAAATCACATAAAGGATATAAGAAAATGAAATAAAAAAATATATTTCAATTCAATTCAAAATGTTTCAATTAACATTTGATCATAGATTGTGAAAAAGGCCGTAAAAGGTGCAAAAGCTTCAATGGGTTTTAGAAGCTCGTTATTAAAATCGAACATTTTTACAGAACATTAAAAAATGCAGCATAAAACTTTGAACAATTAACTCTAAAGTCCAATTCACCATCTTCAGATACTTTAATAAAATTTACAAAAATTGAAAGAAATTTACCTTCAAGATGCCATCCAAAAAACAATTTATAAAGACACACGATAAATTTGCTCACTAAACTTGTAATCAGCTGTTTTCTTGAATGTAAATTGAAACACTCAACTTGAAATAGAATTTTAAAAGCAAGTTCGGGTCAATTTTTAAAAAGGTAAACCAGTGTGAGTGTATTAACACTTAAAACACAAAACCTGATCGTGTAACCCTCAAATAAGGTATGTAGTATTAAAGGGGTACACAAAATTAAACAACCTTGCAATAATAAAGATCTGATAGTAGCAAAAAATCAACACTTAATATTTTCATCTAATATACAGCAAATTAAATTACATATTCGTAAAAAATAAAATAATATGAAATGTGTTTTAAGGCAAAATTTTTATACAAATCTTTCTTACAATATAACTCAAATCCACTGTAATTTTTATGAATACGGCAGTACATTTATAAAAACTTTATATTATTTTAAAACTTCTTAAATTAACCTGCCAAAAAAAGGAAGAGTATTTCATAATGGCAACGCTGGTAAAATGCAACTTTTTTTTATTCCAAAAATATTTTTAATTTATAAGAGTTTAATTAAACAAATTTTCATTCAGAATTCGTTTTATAAACCAGAAATATTTTTTATAAATACGGCTTCAAAAGTATAATTTTTAAAAACATTAATACTAAGTTTCATTAAACAAACAAAAAATTAAATCAAATTGCAAATGTCGTATTCAAGATGTGTTTATACACATGTAGGCAGAAAATACTACAACAAAAACAGCAGTTTTTTTGTATTGGATTGTTAGCGCCTACAGTTTGAAATGTCAAACATTTCTAATAAAGCATTGTAAAACCAAGACATACTATCGGTTTGAAATGTCAAATTCGCTGCCACCTAATATAAATTTGTTTTGGACATGCACGAGTATAAGAATATATTTGATTCTTTCACTCTTACTTTTACAACACTTAATATTTACTTAAAGCTATTAAGGTCAAGTGATATAAAAAACCATTAGTGTGAGTGACCAACTATATAAGCGTAACTACATAGGATCAGGGCTATTAGATTTTTTTAATCTTCATCGCAAAATAGTGTATCGAAAATCGCCAAAAATGTTAAAATTTTATTTTTTAAAACTTTTGGTAAAACAAATTTGCGTAATAACTACTATGTACTCGTATTTATATAAAAAAGTATACAAGAGTAATTTTACCTTTATTAAAATTTTCTATATTTAGCCGTATTCTAGTAGCGTGTTTAAATTGTAGTATTTTCAACGTTTTAAAATAAATACATTAAAACTAAGGATTTGTGAGTTCAGTTAATTGAATTCATCATAAATTTAATTTAAACCAGGGGCCTTGTTCTGACAGTCATGCTGAGGACTTTCTCGATTCGAAAGCAATTTTATTTCTAATTCTTTCAGTCGTTACTAAACGAATCGAAATTATTTTTTCAGTGTTGTGAAACTCAATTATATGCTTTACAACTGAAAAAATAATTTCGATTCGTTGAGTATTGACTGAAAGAATTAGATATTAAATTGCTTTCGTAACGAGAAAGTGCTCGATCATGACTGCCAGAATTAGGTCCCAGTATGCAAAATAAGTGAATTTGATAAAATTAAACATTTTTTTGGCCTGATTTTCTATTTGAAAATATTTTTTGTCGATTGAGTTAATTTGTCAATTTTCAAACTATGCACATATGTAAATTTAGTGTTCCACTAATATTTCGAATACGATTCCGCTCGCAAGAATCTGGCTAGTGTCAATTGATAGGGCATACAAATCTCAACCGATATCAATATAGCTGATTTTCTCAAAGACTTGGGAGGAAAGTAATAGCGCATCAAACTTTTTAAATTTTCACTATGCACAAATATAATTTAGTTTTTCACTAATAACTGGAAACTGTTTCGCGTGCCTATTTCTAGCTAGTGGCAATCGATAGGGCATAAAAATCTGAATCGATATCGATGTAGTTTATTTTCTGAAAGACTTGTGGGGGATAGTTATAGCGCAGCAAACTAACACCTTAACACCGTAAGTAAATTTTTAAAATAATATTAAACAAAACCGGTTAAGAAAAAGAAATTATGGAAAATTCTGTAAAATATTAGTTCTATTAAGATGGCTATAAAACAAAAACAAAAAAAAAAAAAGCGTATTTCAAAATAAGGTCTTTTCCCTTTATATTTTAACTATTTTCAATATATTCGGCATACTTTTAACCAGTATTTTGCAAAAGCTAGGTTACATTTTATGTAATTCTTCCTGAAGAGCTTTTTTTTTTGTCCTCATTGCAATTTATAGTGTGGTGGGCATTTTCCTGTCGATATAACTTTACAAATTTGCAATGGGGTTAATATCTCTTCAGGATGAATTGCATAAAATTTAACTTAGCTCTTTCACAATACTGGCTAAAAGGATGCACAAAAAATATTAAAATTTATAACAAACTCACAAAAATTGCTTGTTCATGAAATAAAGTACACTTTTCCATTCGTCTTTCTCCTTTTATCATCAAACTCAAATGTTTTGCAGCAAATGCTTCATAATATGGACTGGGATATAAGAGTAGTTAAGACAAATGCACAAAATCAGCTTGATAAATCTTTTTGATATGTATTTTTGACGTTTGTTACAATTTATTTTATTAAAAAGTTTTCAGATGTTATTGATATTGTCATCCTTATATATCCGTTTGAAATTCTCGCATACATTTTAGCGAATATAATGCAAACAGCAATAATCAGCGAGTAGTTCGCAAATACGAATCCGAATATTCGCCGCACCACTAATTATTTTATATAAAAGGAGCGAATAAATAATATACTTTTTATAAGCCATGCGGGTTGATAATGCATACCATTTTATTAGCCCGTATAAATAAAAATAATTAAAAAGACTTCGAGCTCAAGATAAGTTCTTTTATTTATATATTATAAAGGTCGAATAAAATACAATATAATATTTAATAAACAAATTATAATTTTTTTTAAATAAAAGGCAAATTTAGCGATAAATCGGTAAAAATGACCTATTTAGAAATAAAACTTTTGATCTATTAAAAACTTTAGCGATAAAACGCTAAAAAGTTTTATTTGTAAAATTTGATCAAAAATCGCAGGATTGAACGAGAAAATAGCTAAATTGGCAGCAGTGTAGAAAGAAACACACAGAGTTACACTTGTCAGCGTTACCATTTGTCATAATTTCCATATTTTTGAAAGATTTTAAAATGTTTACAATTTTTATAAAGCTTTTTATAAATATATAATCCAAAATTTTTAGTATATTGGATAAAAACATTTAGTGATGTATTTATATAATAATGCGATCTTATATTGTTTCTGTCCTTTATTATTGCAACGTTGTTTAATTTTACTTTTTACTATTTTAAGCACTTTTTCTTCTTTATTTTTCTTATATTTTATTATTAATAAAAAAAGTATCAAGGGTTTTCTTATACACTCCTTACATATTCTTCATCTCGGAAACCAATAAGAATATTGTTTTCTTGTCTTCGCCACAATCTAAGCTATAAACTGGATGACGGAAAGCTTAAAACAAACTAACCCGAAAAACTGCGTTTAGTGCATTAAAATTGCTCAAATATTAAATTTGTATACATTTTTCACCATTTTTGGCTCATAGCTCAAATTTTTTGAGTCATCGAGTTCAATCTCTTTCTCGTGTGGAATTTCTCGAAGTATGAAACCCTCTCTGAGTTTTGCTAGTTTTTATGTTATTTTGTTCATGTCTATATCTGGTGAAGCCACAATTGTAGCTATAGATTATTAGAAAAAAAGTACAACAAAATGCATTTAATGCCACACATTGCTAAAAGGTCGAAAAACTTTAATTTTTTATCTTTTTGCACCATTTTTGGCCCGTAGCTGCCAAATCGTGGGAAATTCAGTCAAGTACTATTCAGAAAAAAAAATATGATTTTAATCTAATACACAATTCCTCAGATTATATATAACTACTGCGGAATGCATTTTTCCACATTTTCCAGCTGTATTTTATATCGGAAATTTATGAAATAAATATGTAGCAAAACGTAAAAGCGTAAATTTATTAATATTAATTTTTCACAAATATTTTGAATCTTCGATGTTAATGCAGCTGAAAAAGGTAAAAAAAATATGGAAAGATTATTTTTTCTGATTAACTTCTATTAATTGTCCATAGTTTGGCTGCTGTGGCCCAAAAATGTTGAAAAAAAATATTAATTCAAATTAAAATTTTTCGACATTTTAGCAATTTTATGGCATTTGCTGCAGTTTTTTCGCGTTTGCGTGTTACACACTTTTTGCTCCTAGTCTATAGCAGTAATTATGAGAACTAACCTGTAATTGGTTTCTGAAAAAGTTGAATGTTCTTCGAAAAAATCGAGTTTTAGCTAAAATTTTCAATAGGCCATAAAAACCCAACGGCAGCTAAACTCATTAAATCATTAGATATTCGGTTTAAATATTCGCAAACATTTTAGCGAATGCAAATAGAAAAAATCAACGCATAGGTCGCAAATGAGAATCCGAATATTCGACTCACCCTAATAGATATATGCGGTATTTAGAAGCGCTTTTTACTGATACACATATTTGTATCAAGTTTGTACTTAAATATATTTGCATAAAGACTTAAAACATTTTAAGGTCCATAACTCCTAAACTAGATCCTTGGGCGCAAAAAAACGATTTCAAAAATTTTTATTTTCAAAGCACTTTTTAATGCTGTATATTTATATACATGTATAATGTCTTCTACTTTTTTTTTACTAGAGCGCCGATATCTTTACGTATTGGCGCTTTCATACAAGAACGTTTGCAACAAGCAATACTAAGTGCATAATCAGAACAAAAAGAATTTACAATTTACATACATATACAATATACATGGATGAAGAAAAAATTATCTTTTTGTTGCTATCATCATTACTATATTATTTGTTATTTTGAACACACTTCAACACCATATGACACGTTTATGTATTTTTAATAACTACCAACCTTTGAAGTCGTCCGCAACATTTACGTATCCGCAACTTTTACGTGGGAGTAATGAGGCCTTTATTCTATTTAATACGACGGTTGCGACCGAATTGCCGTAGAAAAAGAAAAATTTAAAATTTTAATTACATTATTTTTGTGTTTTCAAACTGAAAAAAACAAAATAAATTAAGGAAAAATTAAACAAAAATTTTAATAAATTTGGATTTTTCTAAGATTATTATCAAAAGAAAACTAAGCACGTTTTTCGACGGAATTGTGAGTAAATAGATTGCGTTTTAAGAAATGTACGCTCGTACATCCTACGTTCTTACGACGTACTTATTTGCACAGATTACACACATATGTATATGTAAAAAGTGACGTGTGAAAAAAGGCATAAATCAGGTGCGATGGCAGCTTTCGAAGAAATAGACAAAAAGGGTTTTTTTGTAGTGAAGTGGCAATGTGTAAAAACAGGCCGCTAAAATCAACACAAATTGCTCGACCAAAACAAAAATAACAAAACACAAACCACGTTTAACAAAAGCATTAGTTCAACAAATGTTTTATTTTGTGCCAAAAAATGTATTTAGTATTATTTTTTTGGTTTATAATGTTATTTACTTACTTAAATATTACACAGTACAACACATGATTTGCCAACTCAATTCTGTGAACTGTATGTGAAATTAGACCCAAAAAGAAGAATTTCTGCATCATTCGTTTTGTCTTCTTACCTGCGATTTGAAGTTAGTATCGATTTGAAGTTAGTACTATCGTATAGGGGAATTTATCACGTTTTAGGCCCTGTTGTTTGACATAGCTCGACAACCCCAAGCCCAATTTAGTTGAAATAAATTTTAAAAAATTAAGAATTACAATTCCCTTAATCTGTTCATATATTGTTTTCCTATACAAGTAACACTTTCGAAGTTAAAAATGAATGTATGAAGGGAAAAAATTATTTTTTGCCTAAAAATTTAAATTTTTTTTTTTAAAAATACATAAAAAATCCAAAATGGAAAAAAGTTTCAAGTCTAGTTATTTTTTCGCAAAGTCACATAACCTATGAGCAAAATGAGACAAAGATCATAAAAATCGATGCACGCGTTTCGCTTTTATTCGCAATTGAGTAAAGGTATGAATTTCAAAAATCAGTTATAGCCACCACCCTTAAAATAAAAATAAAAATATAAATTAAAAAATTATCATGCAAAAAAAAACTTTATTTATAAAAACTTAATGAAAATAAAATAATATGCAATTAATACGCAATTATAATATGCATAAAAACAAAATTTAGAACATTTTTTCAATTATTGGCAATATCCATCCTTGTAGAAGTTGACGCTTGTGGTTCTGATGATCTTGTTTTCTTCGTAGGTTGTTCATATTCATGGTCTGAGTCAGCTTGGCGTTGTCGGTATGATGTTGCGCTGACATTTTGCTGTGTGAGTTTTCTTCTCTTCAAAAATGATGTCAGCCATTCGGAGTCGTGTTGTGATAGTCCCAGCTTGGCCACAATGTAATCCATTTCGATTTGTGGTAGCGGTTGTGGTGCACTATTTTCAATATCGGGTATCCAATCAGCATCATCCAAATCGGTCGGATTGGTGAAAACGGTTTCGGCTAGGGACACAGTATCCGCACTCGGAGGTTTAGGTGCATCGGTATCAGCAGGGCGTTGCACTGGAAGTGTGGCAGTAAATGCAGCAGTGTATACTTTTGTTTTCAATTGTTGTCTGTTTAATCCAGGACGAAAATTTATGCATGCATAGCACCTGGATTCATCATGTCCAGTTGTGCCTTCCACCCAAATTACTGGCTTCATAAAAGATAACTTTCTACTTTTTCCGTGAATCCATTTTAGAAGGGTAGTATAACAACTGTTGCACACTGTGTTCGGCGTAAAATTTGCACCACTTAAATCTGCTTCATCGAAATAATTACAATACGCGGTTTTGAATTGCTCAGTAAACAAATTTTTTCGATCTTTTTTCTGTATTTTTCGGACGATATGACCACAAACGTAACAATATTCATCCAAATATGGGCACTTGTTGTTTTCCATATTGATATATTTTATGTTTTGTTGTTATTCACTTTTAAAAAACTGGAGAAAAATCACTTTTACTGTTCGCGTTCGTCGGCACTGGCTGAATGCCAAAAATCGATCAATGCACACCTATAAATACTACGTATTTTTGAATATTTTACTGCCAGGTACTTATAAATGGGCGCATATTTTAAGGGCGGCTGGCTATATACCTGATTCAGCACTTGTACGTTTCAAACTGTGCAAAACTTTCCAAATAATGACCACCCTTAAATGTGGGTGCAATTTCTGTAAAAAAATCATATAGGTAGCCACCGGAAAAACCCAAATAATAAAAAGGTCCACTTTCCGTTTAATTGTCCACGTACATTTATTACCGCAATCATAAAAATCAAATAACCTTTTGTTTATTCCTTTTTTTTTAATTCTCAGAATCATGAAAAAGGTGTCAATGTTTTCTCCAAATAATGTTGTGCATATCTCGAGCAAATTTTTGAAATTCATACATTTACTCAATTGCGAATAAAAGCGAAACGCGTTCATCGATTTTTATGATCTTTGTCTCATTTTGCTCATAGGTTATGTGACTTTGCGAAAAAATAACTAGACTTGAAACTTTTTTCCATTTTGGATTTTTTATGTATTTTTAAAAAAAAAAATTTAAATTTTTAGGCAAAAAATAATTTTTTCCCTTCATACATTCATTTTTAACTTCGAAAGTGTTACTTGTATAGGAAAACAATATATGAACAGATTAAGGGAATTGTAATTCTTAATTTTTTAAAATTTATTTCAACTAAATTGGGCTAGTGGTTGTCGAGCTATGTCAAACAACAGGGCCTAAAACGTGATAAATTCCCCTATACGATAGTACTAACTTCAAATCGATACTAACTTCAAATCGCAGGTAAGAAGACAAAACGAATGATGCAGAAATTCTTCTTTTTGGGTCTAATTTCACATACAGTTCACAGAATTGAGTTGGCAATCAATTAACTGAAAAATGTTGTACTGTGTTATTAAATAGTGTTGCGATATGCTTAAAAGTTAATTTTTAGAACAGTTTTGCAAATAAATCTCAACTAAATAAATTTTTGTTCATTGTATTGCGGCATTAATGATGGCTCAAAAAGAAATGAAAAAGGGCAGCTTTCTAAGAAAGAGACAACAAATCTTCCGTCTCGTGACATATCTGTGGGTAATCTGTGCTTATTTGTTTGCTGTCTTAATCGTAAAGAATATACGTTTAAATTTTAAGCAAAAGTGTTTTGAAAAAAACGTGTTTACAGAAAGTATCCAAAAGTTGGATATTTTACCCAGTTTTGTCGACTTTTCTTTATTCCTAAGCCTTTGCGTAGCTATTAGAAACAACCACACAAAAAAAATTATCCAATTTGGCCTAGACGTTTTCCAATTTTAAGCGGTCAAAAAAAATCACATAAAGGATATAAGAAAATGAAATAAAAAAATATATTTCAATTCAATTCAAAATGTTTCAATTAACATTTGATCATAGATTGTGAAAAAGGCCGTAAAAGGTGCAAAAGCTTCAATGGGTTTTAGAAGCTCGTTATTAAAATCGAACATTTTTACAGAACATTAAAAAATGCAGCATAAAACTTTGAACAATTAACTCTAAAGTCCAATTCACCATCTTCAGATACTTTAATAAAATTTACAAAAATTGAAAGAAATTTACCTTCAAGATGCCATCCAAAAAACAATTTATAAAGACACACGATAAATTTGCTCACTAAACTTGTAATCAGCTGTTTTCTTGAATGTAAATTGAAACACTCAACTTGAAATAGAATTTTAAAAGCAAGTTCGGGTCAATTTTTAAAAAGGTAAACCAGTGTGAGTGTATTAACACTTAAAACACAAAACCTGATCGTGTAACCCTCAAATAAGGTATGTAGTATTAAAGGGGTACACAAAATTAAACAACCTTGCAATAATAAAGATCTGATAGTAGCAAAAAATCAACACTTAATATTTTCATCTAATATACAGCAAATTAAATTACATATTCGTAAAAAATAAAATAATATGAAATGTGTTTTAAGGCAAAATTTTTATACAAATCTTTCTTACAATATAACTCAAATCCACTGTAATTTTTATGAATACGGCAGTACATTTATAAAAACTTTATATTATTTTAAAACTTCTTAAATTAACCTGCCAAAAAAAGGAAGAGTATTTCATAATGGCAACGCTGGTAAAATGCAACTTTTTTTTATTCCAAAAATATTTTTAATTTATAAGAGTTTAATTAAACAAATTTTCATTCAGAATTCGTTTTATAAACCAGAAATATTTTTTATAAATACGGCTTCAAAAGTATAATTTTTAAAAACATTAATACTAAGTTTCATTAAACAAACAAAAAATTAAATCAAATTGCAAACGTCGTATTCAAGATGTGTTTATACACATGTAGGCAGAAAATACTACAACAAAAACAGCAGTTTTTTTGTATTGGATTGTTAGCGCCTACAGTTTGAAATGTCAAACATTTCTAATAAAGCATTGTAAAACCAAGACATACTATCGGTTTGAAATGTCAAATTCGCTGCCACCTAATATAAATTTGTTTTGGACATGCACGAGTATAAGAATATATTTGATTCTTTCACTCTTGCAAGAAGCATAGGCAGTATCAATATACTGTATAATATGAAGCCAAACTGCTAACTTCAAAGTCGCACATGTACAAAGATTTCACAGCTTCAAAAAATAACATTTTTGTAAAGAACGATGGCAACAATACAGATCTAAATTTAGATAAAAATGTAAAATTAATACATTTAAAGCGCATATATCGAACTTTTTATCATATTAGATCAATATATATGCACAGCGGAATAAATTCAACCAAAGAAAAAAATCTCCGTTAAAAATGTCCTCAATCTACGATGTCCTTACACTAGCCGCAAGGAATATAAAATTTTGAGGACAGGCTTCATAGTATGCAAAAGTCCTCAGAGTATGAGGTGCATATATAACGTGTATGCAAAGTATCCGCTGTGCATATATATATGTATATGTATATGTATATGTATATGTATATGTATATGTATATGTATATGTATATGTATATGTATATGTATATGTATATGTATATGTATATGTATATGTATATGTATATGTATATGTATATGTA